>CM054141.1:4094667-4122167 GCA_028751875.1 Rapana venosa
CACCACGTCATCCACATCACGGCTTGCCTCTTGGCTTAGTGGATAGAGCCTCGGGTTACGGACTGGAAGGTCGCGGGTTCGAATCCCATAAGAGTCATTTAGGGTTTTGTTGTTTGGTTGTTGTTTTTTTTCCCCCCGACTCCGGACGGTTCCTACCTTGAGGGAGTTTACTATGGGGAAGACTGGGACCCACCCCACAGTCGACAATGACAATGATAGATGCTTTTATTTTGAGGATAATGAGTAAGCACACATGTGCTTTTTTATTTTACATCCAGTTCCCGCTCTTTGGGATACATCATGACAATAAAATAAGCCCAATCGAGCTTCATGCAGTTTACGGATGCTATTTTGAGGGTGTTGCTTAAGATGCCTGACCAACACTGATGTAACGATACGCCGCCGCCGCCGCCGCCGTCATCATCATCATCATCATCATCATCATCATCATCATCATCATCATCATCATCATCATCATCATCATCATCACACTACCACCACAATCCCATCATCACGATCAACAATACAGCCATTATCACCAATAGCATTGTCATTATCACCAATAGCATTGTCATTATCACCAATAGCATTGTCATTATCACCAATAGCGTTGTCATTATCACCAACAGCGTTGTCATTATCACCAATAGCATTGTCATTATCACCAATAGCATTGTCATTATCACCAATAGCATTGTCATTATCACCAATAGCATCACTTTTAAAACAGTTATGCCATGTAGAAGTGAAGCACCTTTCATAACAATTTAAAAATCTGCCGTGACTTAAAGCGATACAGGCAATGCGATACAATACAGTACAATACAATAATAAACCATCTCATACAAATCATTTTGCTCGGTCGGTGCCAAACCCCCCCAAACCAAACCAAAACAAACAAACCAAAAACCCCAAGCCGTTCTGACCTCTTTTGGGGGGTAGGCAGTCAGGTTAGACCACTCTAGCTTAGGTTCTTCTTTCCTACCATACAATACAATACAATACAAAACAATACAATGCAATACTCCGCAATACAACACAACACACTAAAAAGAATATCTTGCGCACACGTTATAACCCGTTTCGCCTTTCGGAAGAGTAGGCCATTGTGTGCCGATGGGAACAGATGACAAAATGTACATAACTGCATGCATACACATGGAGACTGGATGTAAAAAAGCCCCACATGAGAGCTTATTCCATTACCCTCGAAATAAAAGAATGAAATAAACAAATTAAATAACAGAAATCATTTCACACAAATCATTTTGCTCATCAGTGCCAACAAACCAAACCAAACCAAACAAACAAAGATCCCCCAAGCCAGTTCTGACTTCACTTTTGGGGTAGGCAGTCAGGGTAGACCATTCTAGCTTAGGTTCTTCCTTCCAAACAATACAATACAATGTACAAAACAATACAAGACAACGCAGTTCAACACAACACAATGCAATACAACATAATAATAAACCCTCTCACACAAATCATTTTGTTCAGTCGATGCTAAAAATCCAAGCCAGTCCTGACCTCATTTTTGAGGTAGGCAGTAGCGCGCTTCCTTCCATACAATCCAACACATTACAATGCAATACAACACAATACAACAACACAATACAATACAACACAATGCAATACAATACAATACAATACAGCAATAAACCATCTCATGCCAATCATTTTGCTTATCGGTGCCAACCCCCCTGCCTCCCATCTCCTCCCCCCCCCCCCCCCTTCCCCGACCAGCACCAAATTTTTTTAAAATTAAATCTAAGCCAGTAGTCAAGTCCTGACAGACCTCACTTTTGGGGTAGGCAGTCAGGTTAGGCCATTGCAGCTTGGGTGCATCATCTCCAGCAATGCCTGCCCTCAGCATAGCTGTGCCATTGTCAATCACCACGGCCTCCTCTTCCTCCTCCTCCTCCTCGTTGTCAGCAGGGTTGGTGCTCATCTCCTGTCCTCACTCCTCAGTTTGTGGCGGCTGCAGATGGCAAGACTGTAAACAAGAGAGGACTTCATGGGATGATTAAAGTGTTTTTGACTTGACTTTGACTTTGACTAGACAAGAGAGGAATTAGACTGTTTGAAAAAGAAGCACAGACTGTAAAAAGAGAGGACCTCGTCTGTTTGAAAGAAGCACAGACTGTAAAACAAGAGAGGAATTCGTCTGTTTGAAAAAGAAGCACAGACTGTAAAACAAGAGAGGACTTCGTCTGTTTGAAAAAGAAGCACAGATTGTAAAACAAGAGAGGACTTCGTCTGTTTGAAAAAGAAGCACAGACTGTAAAACAAGAGAGGAATTCGTCTGTTTGAAAAAGAAGCACAGACTGTAAAACAAGAGAGGAATTCGTCTGTTTGAAAAAGAAGCACAGACTGTAAAACAAGAGAGGAATTCGTCTGTTTGAAAAAGAAGCACAGACTGTAAAACAAGAGAGGAATTCGTCTGAAAGAAGCAGACTGTAAACAAGAGAGGAATTGGTCTTTGAAAAAGAAGCACAGACTGTAAACAAGAGAGGAATTGGTCTGTTTGAAAAAGAAGCACAGACTGTAAAACAAGAGAGGACTTGGTCTGTTTGAAAGAAGCACAGACTGTAAAACAAGAGAGGACTTGGTCTGTTTGAAAAAAGAAGCACAGAGTGTAAAACAAGAGAGGAATTGGTCTGTTTGAAAAAGAAGCACAGACTGTAAAACAAGAGAGGAATTGGTCTGTTTGAAAAAAAGAAGCACAGAGTGTAAAACAAGAGAGGAATTGGTCTGTTTGAAAAAGAAGCACAGACTGTAAAACAAGAGAGGAATTGGTCTGTTTGAAAAAAGAAGCACAGAGTGTAAAACAAGAGAGGAATTGGTCTGTTTGAAAAAGAAGCACAGACTGTAAAACAAGAGAGGACTTCGTCTGTTTGAAAAAGAAGCACAGACTGTAAAACAAGAGAGGAATTGGTCTGTTTGAAAAAAGAAGCAGACTGTAAAACAAGAGAGGACTTCGTCTGTTTGAAAGAAGCAGACTGTATACAAGAAAGGACTTCGTCTGTTTGAAAGAAGCAGACTGTAAACAAGAAAGGACTTCGTCTGTTTGAAAGAAACAGACTGTAAAACATGAGAGGAATTCGTCTGTTTGAAAAAGAAGCACAGACTGTAAAACAAGAGAGGACTTCGTCTGTTTGAAAAAGAAGCATATTTTTGTCAGGGTGGGGGTGGTGTGGGGTGGGGTGGGTGAAGAGGAGAGTGGAGATAATGAGCTTGAGAGAAAAAAAAAGGAAAACTATCTAAAGTTGGAGTGTGGCCGCCTATAGTTATAGTGAGGCACGTGAAACCAGTCACACACAGACACAGACTCTCTCTCTCTTGAGTGGGGGGGGGGGGGGGGGGGGGGGGGGGTGAGTTGATCTCATCAATTAAAGGGATAAGACATGTTTCTGGAGCACTCCTGAAATGAACAAAATGTTGTTTAATTGAAGTGGTTGATTTTTAACTTTACTACAACTTCTTTCGAGCATGATGACATCAACTGTACTGTACTGACCACACTTTTGACTTTAAAAAAACCTCCCATGCCTGTGCATACATTGTTTTTGTTCCGTGTGTGTGGCCTAGTTTTAGTATTGTTCTTTCATGGCAAAGCGTGCACAGTTCGTGAAGAAAATGCACGTGAAACTGCTACCTGTGCGGAACAGATTTGATGTCCTACTGTTCGTGTTCGTGGCTTCCTACTTTTTGTGCTGCAGTGATGTAGAAATGAATCCGGGACCAGTGGACAGCCTCTTGCCTATGCTGCAGCAGCAGCATGACATAGACAAACACAGCGTTACAACAGGGAAAGGCAGTTGTGATGTTGACTATGGCGGCAAGATTTCCGTGTCCCCCCCCCCCCCCCCCCCCATCCCTTTGTGGGACTGAAGCTGGTATTGGCCACCACATGGCATCTCAGATTCTACAAGTCAAGCAACAGCAAAAGGAGGACTACAGGTCACTTTCAAGTAATGTGGCCCGCGTGCGAAAAGACATTAGCAATGATGTAGTCTGCATGCGAAAAGACATCAGCTCTATCAAAACAGATCTTGGGCATGTAATGATGTGTGACCACACAGGAAAGCATTGTGACAGACTGGAAGAAGAAAATGGAAGAATTATCATCTGCATTAAAAGAAACTAAAGGAGATGTTGAAGAGCTTTTTAGCGCTTGCAAACTGAATGAAGGTGGTCTGTCAGTGATGTTCTCAGCAGTGGGAAGAATGAAAACTGAAAGTGATAATCCTGAAGAACACTGGGACAATCTGGAAATATTTCCAAGAAGGGACAGTTTACGTTTCTGTGGTGTGCCCCAGAATGAAGGAGTTGAAAGCTAGGACATGACTGTGTCCTACAGCATTGTTTACTGACATACGGCAGAGTGTTGAAACACCCAAAAAAAGGAGTGCAGATGACATTACACGAGCGCACAGAGTGGGAGAAAGTCGGAACGGCGAACCAAAGCCCGTGATTGTCAAGTTCAGTGGATGGAGAGACAAAATAATAATAATAATAATAATAATAATAATGTATGGAATTTATATAGCGCTGAATCTTGTAAAGCAACAAATCAAAGCGCTCAGAGATCAGGACTGCAGAGCCAGACTGAAAGAAAAGGGAGTGAGTCAGAGTGGCCAACGATTCCACCCTGAAGCAAGCCAGTGTGGTTGCAGAGGCGAGAAAAGAGGGGAGGATGGCATTTTTCAAGATTTATTTTATTTATTCTTTTATATCGAGGATAATGGAATAAGCACTCATGTGCTTTTTTTACATCCAGTCCCAGTGTGTATGCGGTTTTGTAAATTTTGTCATCTGTTCCCACCGGCACACAATGGCCTGCTCTTTCGAAAAGCGGAACAGGATTTAACGCGTGCGCAAGATGTTCTGCATGCGTTCGCACACGGGGCCTCGGTTTATAGTCTCATCCTTAAGACAGGCAGACTGACTGTGGGGCCCAAACGACCAGATCCCAGGACGTACACTGAAGCAGCAGCAGCAGCAGCTGGTGTCTCTGGTTCCAGACAAGTGCCGTTCAACAGTCCAGGCGACAGACGGACCGGGAGCTCACAGCATGCAGTTTTAGGCAACAAATCTGGCGAAGGCCGAAGGCAGGACAGGGATTCATTCCCCACGTCAGTCGCGTGAGGATTGTTACGTGGCATGCTGAGAGGGGAGCGTGTGGTGATCCCCGTCACAGTGGACACTATGAACGCAGTGGCAAGAGAACGGAAAGCACAGGGCATGACAACAGCAGCACGGTGGGCAAGGGATCCCCTCAATCCTCATGGGACCCGGGTGAATGTACAGGATTGCAACGTGCACACGGCAGTCAACGCAGCAGCAGGATGACCGAGGTAAGTGGATGTGAAGTGTTTTTTTGTTTTTTTTAATTTTATTTTTTATTCCTCGGCTAGAGGTCTGAGGTTCACCAGTGGTGGGATTTTGGGTATGGAACCATTTTTGTCCACCATAAAGGTAGCCGTGTTCTGACTTAGGGAGTGAGGATGTGAAGTTAAAGGTCAAGATGCCGGAAAAACAGTTGGAAGGGGGTGGGGTGGGGTGGGGGTGGGGGGGGGGGACTCCCCTGGTGTTATTAGCAAAGAGGGCAGACAGCGCAGCAGTGAACAGAGGGCACGTGACAGGGTCCGTGCCGGAAGAGGGAGTTTGGGGAATGGGGCAGTAGACAGAGTAGGCAGAGACAGAGCCGTGAAGATGTCAACCAGCCCAGAGACAAGCAGTCTGTTCCAGGCAGAAGGGTTTCTGGTAAGAACCTATCCCACACTATTACCCATTCTACAAGGAGTACCCAATAGGACAGGCAGGATCATTTTGGAAAAAAAAACACCCCAACCCCAAACCCCTTAATTTTCTCGTTTATAATTTTGAAAACTTGTACATATTCAAAACTAAACGAGTTTTTCTTGATTTTTGTTTCTACCTAATACCTTTAAAGTGGCATTAAAAAAAAAGAAACGTTTGTAAGATGGTACGTTCGACTATAATGGTGTATAGTTTGTGATCATGTGAAGTGTGCTGCTTCAGCGCAGGGATTTTATTAGGCTGCCAATGGAGCAGTAGACTTTTTACTTTGGTAATAGTTCCCCTCACAAACTTTTGGCAATAGTTCCACTCACAAACTGAACCAATCTTGACGTATTAATGGCAAATGAAGTATGGGGCTTAGAGACAGAATGTGAGCAAATCGAAGCAGTGAATACATTTGCTATTACTATTACTAACAGATTTTTTAAATGTCCCCCTTCACGCCTCCAAGAAACAAGTATATGCAGGGACTGGCAGGTATCCACTCCATACACGAACAGCTGCTAAATGTATCAAATATCGGCTTAAGCTTGTTCAGCTGCCTATGTCAAGGATATGCCGTCGAGCTTACGAAATGCTTGTATTACAACATGATTCTGGTCATTTCAATTGGGTATCAAATGTGGAAAAGAAGCTCTCAGAGAACAGATTTTGCATTGCATGGTTAAGCCAGGGTGTAGGGTATGAGTCCATATTTATTCATGAATTTAAAGAAAGGCTTATCTCATGTTTCAAACAAAGTTGGCATTCGGATTTGGAGGACAAAGAATCTTGTTAGATATAGATGGTTATGCTCATTTAAAAGCATTTTTCAAGTAGACAGAGATTTGTGGTATGTAACAAAAAAATGGCACAGATATTGATTGGTAAAGTTTCGTTCACAGTATGTGGTTTAAAAAATAAAATTATTGCAGACAGTGATTCTTAAAAAAAAAAATATGGTGATGTAAATCGTCCGTCTTGCGAAAGAAGCCGCAGAAGATGAAATTCATTTTTTGTTTCACTGCACTGCCTATAAAGATATATACGAGAAAACTGTACCATACTGAAATCGTTCTCTGGTGTTCCTGATGAAACCAAACTTGCAATCATTCTTTCACATAACCATGAAAACACAATTCGACATGTAGCGAAATTTTTAGCGTAAGCATTGAATGTCACCCGGGAGAGACGATGTGAAATTTACAGTGCATGCGTTGTCACTTACAGAAAAGGAAAATAGAGGAAATCTGTTGCATCGTGTAATTTTAAAATACATATTATTTTCAATCTGTTGTGTGTGTGTGTGTGTGTGTGTGTGTGAGTGCGCGCGCGCGCGCGCACCTGTGGGTGCCTATGTATATGTGCGTACACGCGTGCCTAGTGTGCAATGGACGTGCGTATGCATGCATATCTGCGTGCGTTTCTGAGTAATGCATGCATACACGTTTGAATGATCAATCAGGACTTTGTCATTGATGTATTGTGTTTCCAGTTATTATATCCCCTCCCCCCCCCCCCCCCCCCCCCCCCCCCATTGTCTAAAGGGCTTTACTGCAATGCTGGATGGGCAATGGAAAGAGAGAGAGAGAGAGAGAGAGAAGGAGAGAGAGAGAGAGAGAGAGGAGAGAGAGAGAGAGAGAGAGAGAGAGAGAGAGAGAGAACAAACAAAAAAGATCAAACTACAAGCTGATAAGCAGTACAGCTAAGAAAGGGCGTTGTCGACAAGATCTAAATCAATGATGTCAACAGCAGAGCATGCATCAACTTAAAACTAGTTAGGAAGCGAACAAGCCACAGCAAGTATTGTATTGTATGTTTGTCCGTCGTGTTCAACGATGACCTCCAAAACAGCAGAGGCAGCTGCTGCTTCGGAAACTGGGCAGAAATTTTATTATAGTGGAGATGCCTTGCCCACAGTACATCCCCACTCTCTCGGCCAAGTGGGCATAAGGACAGTCAGCGTTGGAGATGTTCTCCAAAGGCCAACTAGCCCCCAGGACTGCAGCACATAAGGACTGTGCAAGTCAAGCCTCCTAGTCAGAGAGTCATAGTCGATCACTGAAGACTAAGATGTAAATTGGAATTCCATGAGTGGGAAAGCCACTGGTCATACAGCCTCTCACCTTGCTGTTGCCCCCAGCAAGTACTGACACAGTTAACTAAAGCAATACTGGATTATTGCTATGCACTAGCTGTTCCAGTGATATAATATATCTGTGAACGACCTGTGGCCGACTGTCGTGTATTTTATTTTGAAGTAATCATTATTTACCGTCGTGATGTCCACACCCCCCTCCCCCCCCCCCCCCCCCCCCACACACACACACACACAAGTGCTATGATTCCACACACCCCCACACAAACACAGTGTCTCTCACACACACTCACACACACTGTCACATACAGACACACAATGTCACACATACACTCACAGTGTCACACACACTCACAAACACTGTCACATACAGACACACAATGTCACACACACACACACTCAGTGTCACACACAGTCAAGGATAACACAAACTATTTGTTATCCTTGACTGGTTGAAGATTTAGAAACATGTTCTTGATTATTCCCCTATAGTTTTTTTTCAAATAGCAAGGCCCTAAGTTCTGTATAACTGTTTGTTGCTTAGGTCATTTTTATTGGTACACGCAAACACACACACATGCACGCAAGACCCCCTCCCCCCACACACACTTGCATGCTCGCACACAAACAAGCGCGCGCACACACACACACGCATACACACGTATATATATATATATATATATATATATATATATAATATATATATATACATACATACATACATACATACACACAAGCACGCATGCACTCACGCACACACACATATAGGCACACACATACATAACACAATTTCTCTGATATATTTACACACACACGTGCGCGCACGCACACACTCCCACAATTTCACTCATATACTCACACTCATTCACACACACACACACACGCACGCACGCACGCATATACACGCACACACTCATACATGCACACACATACAGGCACGGATGTATACACATTCATACACACTTAACCCTAGAAGGACGTTAAACTGAAGAACTGTCACACAGTGTCACACACTCACAGTGTCACACACACACACACACACACACAGTGTCTTACGCACACAATGTCTCTTTCTCTCTCTCACACACACGCACGAGCACGCACGCACGCGCGCGCGCGCACGCACACAGAGTGGGGACGGGATAGCCTAGTGGTTAGAACATTGCACTGGCAATCTGACAACCCGGGTTCGATTCCCGTTCAAGGGGATATTTTCCCCTGGAGTTAACATCAGTGCCGACTCCACTCTCCCCAAAAGTCCTTCGGATGAGACTATAAACCGAGGCCCCGTGCGCGAACGCACGCAGAACATCTTGCGCACACGTTAAATCCTGTTTCACTTTTCGTAAGAGTAGGCCATTGTGTGCCGGTGGGAACAGATGACAGAATTTACAAAAGCGTATATACACAGGGACTGCATGTAAAAAAACACATAAGTGCTTTCTCCATCCTCCATATAAAGAAAGATAAGTGTCACATACACACACAAACACGTCCCCCCCCCCCCCCCCCTCCTCCATATAAAAGAAAGATAAGTGTCACATACACACACAAACACGCCCCCCCCCCCCCCCCCCCCTCCTCCATATAAAAGAAAGATAAATGTCACACATACACACACACAAAAACACACGCCCCCCCCCCCCCCCTTATCCTCCATATAAAAGAAAGATAAGTGTCACATACACACACACGTCACCCCCCCCCCCCCCCCCCCCCCCCCCCCCCCCACACACACACACACGCACCAGCACGGACTTACCAAAAAGGCCGCTGAGGCGTAACTTGCACGAAAGTAACGATAAATAAAATGCAAAAAAACCCAAAACAAAAAAAAACAGTAAACGGTGGCCTCTAGGGCTAATAACACATTTCCGTTCAAAAACTGCCCCCAAACCCAGCACAGTACACGATACAGGCGAACAGCTACATTATTATCAATGCACTGCGTAAATTTCCTGGACACAGTAGCTTGTAAACACAAACTGGGGTGCAGCAAGGTTCACACTTTTGTACAAAAATGTGGGCAAGAAAAGTGTATGCAACACCACAAGTACACAGAATATACAGTAGACCTATGTGTTGTGGGTAATCCCGGTGAAATATGTTACAGTCTAGGCGAGCAACCCAATGTTAAGTGTGTTTATGAAAATCGATGTAAATATCTAAGTTCTTTACCACAGGCGCTCCGGGACGCTTGATTTTAACCCCCCTCCACCCCCACACATGCAGAGGTTGATTAGGAGCGTGGGAAAACTGTCACACACACACGGGACAGGATAGCCTGGTGGTTAGAGTGATGCGCCCGTGATCTGCTGACCTGGGTTCGAATCTCGTTCAAGAGGATTTTTGCTCTGGAGTTAACATCAGTGCTCCACTTCCCCCAAAAGTCCCTCGGATGAGACTATAAATCGAGGTTCCGTGTGCGAACGCACGCAGAACATCTTGCGCACACGTTAATACCCGTTCTCCTTTTGGTAAGAGTAGGCCATTGTGTGCCAGTTAGAATGGATGACAAAATTACAAAATTGCATGCATACTTGTAATTGCCCTTCATGGGATGATTAAAGTGTTTTTGACTTTGACTTGAATAGATGTAAAAAAGCAAAAACACGAGTGCTCATTCCATTATTCTCGAAATACAAGAATAAATAACACACACACACGAGAGAGAGAGAGAGAGAGAGAGAGAGAGAGAGAGAGAGAGAGAGAGAGAGAGAGAGAGAGAGAGTTCCAAAACGCTAATGATTATAACTTACTTTCACACAAATGATTACATGCTATGTAAGGTAGTCTATGTAGACGGCAACTCACAACTTTGACCTACTCAAACAACCCCTGCAAAGTCAGATACTATTTTTAGATCGCACACTCATACTTGAGTGTAGCACATTCTTGTCTTGTGAAGAGAGGCTCTATTTATTTGTTCGGCACTTCTTTTCAAGCGATACAACTGACTAAACGGAACCTTATTTGGTGTTAGACAATATCGCTGCCACCGAAAGCATGAATGGAACATCGCCCATGTTCCAAATTAGCCTATATACAGGCTGCACACTGTATTAAAAACAAACACTCTTTTCCTTCTGTTTTTCTATGTGACTCATATTCATACCGCACGTACTAAGGCATCCACAGAAATAAAAACCACTTTTTGTGAAAGACTAGCCTCTGACTCAAAACTCATGTGATTTTGAACAAATTTGGTAGGTTTGGAATTTTAAATTTTTTCAGCAAGTCCTTTGTCGTCTGCTAGCTTCCTTACCACAATATGCATGCTTGGGGTCAACGCTGAAGTAATACAGGCAATCCTCATTTGATGGTTATTTCCAACTTTCTCGTGACTACCTGGTATTGCTCTATGTCCTCAATCCCCAAAAAACAAGTGCACAGTCCATTTTTTCATGCTTAAAAAAAAATCTGAATATCACCAACATTTTTTTTCAATTGCACTCTATGCAACATACTACATGACCGCCAAATTAATGCTGGTGTGCAGCCAAAACCTAGCAGCTGATGCCACTCCATATCAAAATCAAGTTGATTTGTTAATGTTCTCTCCATCACCCTCTTCTTGACTATTTTCTTCTGTCTTGGTCCATTCTCCTGCATCCCCTGCCAGCAAAGGGCTTATAACAAATTTCTCCTATCCAAAGTCGGATGTGCAGCGCCTGACTTGTTAGGCGTTTTGGCGTGAGACCAAAGAACGAACATATTTATGCATCGTTGGTATGATCTGATAAACATTTTAAAAAATACAGGAGAAGAAGAAAAGAAACGGGATGTAGCATTTGATGCTTGTAATTTTTATTATTTTTTTGTTTGAGGGCTCAGTGATGAAATTTTGCAGTAGAAGGGAGAGTAATCTGTCTTTTGTGGGTTATATAGCATTTGCTTCCCTTTATACGCTGTCCAGCGTTTGTTTTTTTCGACAGTGTCTGAATTGTGCGTGTCAAGTCAAAATGATCTTCATTATGGGTAAAGTGCGTGTGTGTGTGGCGTGACAACACACACACACACACTTACAAGTTCCAAAAAATTGAATCCTGTCATTAAGGTGTCACTATTGAATGCTTAAAATATTGACTATAAATAGTTTTATTCTAGGCACTATTTTGAATCAAGTGATTTCCATTTATGAGCTATGCGCGTCATTTTACATCTCAATCAGCCCTTTTTACCTAGTACAGCTACAGACAACATTTCACTACCTGTCACTTAAGATACATGTTGACCATGTGTTGACTATGACCGTGTTGGAACAATAGATAAGTCCCATTGCTGTTGTTGTTAATGTGCGTTCCCCAGCTTAACACTCTGGGGGTCACCCACAATGTGCACTTTGACTCGCTCATCCCACCTGGGAATCGTTGCGAGATTGAACTTGCACACCGAATGAGAGGTTTGCGTGTGTGACTGTTTTTAAGTACCTCGCCAAATGGGCAGCCATTGTGTTTTCTAGGCCTGCTTACCTTATTCATGCATTAACCACAATTTTCTTCTTTGTCAAACGTTCAGATACCAACTGTTGTTGTCTGTCATCTGCGCGAAAATGCGTTGGTCTGCCGTTAAGCGCCTGACAAGTCAGGCCCAGCGTATCCGACCGACAGCGGCGTGCATTAACCATCATTATGGCTACTTCAACGATTGTTGTTTAATTGTTCCCGAAAGTCAGAGCTGTGTTTCATGTTTTTCTTACATGCAATATCAAGTAAAACTTTCATGTACGTACCTCTTATGGGGATTTAGAGTAAACTTTGCCTTGGCTTGCAAGCTTATACTTAGTTTGCCAGAACAGCATAGACGCAGAGTATAAAGTAGAAAAATACACCGCCATACCTTCTGTACTTACGAAAATGGCAAGAAGACTTGAATGGTCTGTTGTTTTTTTTTGCACAAGATGTGAGAACGAAAAAAAACCCCCAAAACAACAACAACAACATTCAAACGAAGAAAGAAAGAAAGACAGACAAAAAACCCAAAACGCAAGTGTGACGTCAACTCAAAGGGGACAGCAGACATGACGTCAAATGTTAGATTTTTGGGCCTTACTCAAACACTTCTTATTTATTCTATTTTTATTTTATACCACTTTAAGTCAAGGCAGATTTCTCTGCCTGAAATTCGGGCTGCTCTCCACCGGGGAGAGCGCGTCGCCACAAGAGCTGCTCCACCAATTATTTTATGTCAGCACGTGCATTTGTTTCCCCATGAGAATGGCTTTTTTCCACATTTTACCAGGGTCAACTTTCTAGTTGCCATGGGTTCTTTTACGTGCACTAAATTCGTGTCGTACACAGGACGTCGATTTATCCTTTCATCCGAAAAGCTAGCACCCAGACCACTCGCGGTCTGGTGGATGGGTGAAAACTTTCAGGCACAAACGGGGATCGAACTCGGACCCGGAATGGACCTGGCCTTTTATTGGTGTGTGGCTTTCTAGGCAGGTGGTTACCTCTAGACCACCGATCCACCTTTGAACGCGAAAATCGTCTTTGAAAACGTCTTTTCACGCCCTGGAAAAGTGAGGTCTCTGATGCCTCGCTCCCCTACGACCACATAGGTTATGGGGCACTTTTACCTCTAGACCACAGATCCACCTTTGAACTTTGAACGCGAAAATCGTCTTTGGAAACTATGTGACATAAAGACGGTATAATGAATTGTTCAAAGTTTTCACAGCTTCTGAAGAATGTCCTACCTCATGATTATTTGTATCCAAGATCTATGTTCTCGTTTTGTAATTTGTTCTCTTCTGGGAAAAAAAAGACGTTTTAAGAACTGAGCAAATTTATAGTCGTGAGTATAAGGTTGTATGACATCGGTGAAAAGGTCGACTACATTTCTATTTCTGTCACATGCAGTGTTGTAAAGGTTTGTGTTAATGCAGATTACATGTATATACGTCACAGTTGAAGTACTGTACATGTTTTGTTAATGCAGGTTACATTAATATCCGTTACAGTTGAAGTGCTGTAAATGTTTTTGTTAATGCAGATTGCATTAATATCCGTTACAGTTGATTTTGTTTACTGAAGTCCTTCATGCCCCATGAGGGGTCAATGGCGAATTAAATCTTGAATCTTGGAGGAGGCTGATAAAAGTGCAGAGAAGAAAATGAAACTGTTGGTACAGGGGACCATGATGACTGCCGTTCCATCCACACCAGCTGTAGCATGGTTTCTTAGGAAGGGTTTCATGGTGCTATATAAATTCCATTTATTATTATTATTATTATTATTATTATTGTGTGTGTGTGTGTGGTGTGTGTGTGTGGTGTAAACTGGCCTCCATAGTTCTATAAATATCCTTGAACATGAAAGACGCAGTAGGCACTATTTGTAGGGTGAGGGGGGTGGGGTGGGGCTACGTTCTTCTTCGTCGTCGTGTAACTATCAGATGGGAACTAGACTATTGATGTCTATCATTACTATGACAAAAAATGCGTTCCGCTGCCGTTAAGCGCCTGACAGGTCAGGCCCAGCGCATCCGACTTCGGCATGGGTGAGAATTATTATATTTCAAGTCTTGGAAAAAAAGGCAGGAAAATGGACCAAAAAGGCAGAAAATAAAGAAGGAGGTGACAGG
This sequence comes from Rapana venosa, assembly GCA_028751875.1. Taxonomy (NCBI): domain Eukaryota; kingdom Metazoa; phylum Mollusca; class Gastropoda; order Neogastropoda; family Muricidae; genus Rapana; species Rapana venosa. The sequence goes on from CM054141.1 coordinate 4,109,159, forward strand.
AAGAAAAGGAACAAGACAGAAACAAAGAGAGATATAGAAAAGAGGGAATTTTTAGGAAAATGTGTTCCAATAACCTATGTAGTCGTTGGGAGCGAGGTGTCGGAGACCTCACCTTCTCCAGGGGCCAGCATATTGAGGGCGGCGCCCATCTCCTCTCCCTCACTTCTTTACCTTCCCTGACCCTAAAGAGGGTAGAGACCCATTTACAGCTGGGTGAACTGGGGGGGACTGTATTGAAACCAAGGTGCGGCAAACGGTCACCCGTCCACTTGATAACCACGCTGAATGCTGCTCAACCATAGCTGGGGGAAAGTGAGTGCTCTGACCACTGAGCTATCCCGTTTCCTGATATAGTAGAGTACAGATTAACAAAAGACCCACAAAAAACGCTGCCACCTTGTAAACTTTATTTCTGAACAGTCTGAGACAGTTCTACCATGACTTTACTTTGTTCCACAATATTTCTTGTCTCTTCCCTACCCCTCTTTTTTTCTCCTTCTTCTTCGTTAGTTCATATCTTTTTCTTATCACATCGCCGAGAAATAACAGACTAACACTGATAGAAAGATCACACAGGCAGCACTCGCGTCGTCTAAACAAGGGAACTAATCGTGGGTACCGTTACTTTGTCATTTATCATTTATCTTGGATTTTTTCCCTTTAACCGCAAATGTGACAAATTGTTTTCCGTTCTCGCAGTTTCCACATGTCATCATTTTCAACATTTACCATCATCATTCCCACCACCACCATCATCCTCATAATTATTTTGATGATCATGCTGATGATAATGATAATTCTCTTTGTTTTTTTCCTTCCTTTCCTGAGCTAGAGTTCCGAGGTTCACAAATGATGAGATTTTTTGCGCATGCGACCGTCCCCCCCCCCCCCCCCCCCCCCCCCCCCCCCCCCCCCCCCCCCCCCCCCCCCCCCCCCCTCCCCCCATTTAGGTAGCCCCATTCCGACTTCGGGGATAATAATGATATTTTAATTGTATTTTGGGGACGGGATAGCTCAGTGGTCGGAGCACTCGCTTTCCCCCAGCCAAGTTAAGCAGCGTCGAGCGTGGTTACCAGTTGGATGGGTGACCGTTTGCGCGCCTTGGCTTCAGTACAGTTCCCCCAGTTCACCCAGCTGTGAATGGGTACCTGTTCTCTTTAGGGTCAGGGAAGGTACAGCAGCGAGGGAGAGGAGATGGGCTCCACCCTCAATATGCTGGCCCTAGAGAAGTGAGGTCTCTGACGCCTCGCTCCCCTACGACCTTATAGGTTATGGGACTCCTTTACCTTTACCTTACCTTTTTTAATTGTATTTGCTGCCAAGGGTGACTAAGTACAGAGAAAAAAATCGGACTGGCAATATTGTAAATTTCTTTTCTGTTTTCTTTGTTGTTTCTTTAAACCAAATTGTCACAAGGTGAAAAACTATTTAATAAATTTCATATCATAATAATAATAATAATAATAATAATAATAAATTCTACCCTCTACTTACCACTGAACTAACCAAACAGAAGCTTGTGAAAAAACAACAACAGAGAAGTGATTGGGATTTGTTTTCTTTTGATTGCTACATTTTCCTTTCCCTTTTTTTGTTTTGTTTGTATCTTTCTGTTTTGCTTGAGGTAAACTAGGTTATATAACCACTCTATATCTGCTCTTTTGCGACTAATTCCAAGGCAAAAGAGTTCCACAGGGGCAGTTACTGTTATGTGGTTTAAACGTTCGGATTAACCCCGAAGTCGGAATGTGGCACTTTAACGGCTCTGTCGTGACTATTCTTACCATCAGTTTACACAGAGATAGCACTTTAATTGCCCTTCTTTTCCCTTGCTGTAAAATTCCACCAGTTTGAGTCAATATGTGAAACAAAGAAAAAAAACCCCCACAATAGCACCCTCCCAAAACAAGCGAGAAAGAAAGAAAATTAAAAACCAAAACAAACAAAAACAACAAAAACAAAAATCCCAAACAAAGCAAAACAAAAAAACCCTCACAACCAAACATAGAAAACCCAAAACCAACCCACGCCAGCCATTAACAAACAAATAAACAGAAGATTAAGCAACAAACAAACAAATAGAAAAGAAAAAAAAAACACCAAACAACGCTCCCCCCCCCCCCTCCCCCCCCTGATTGTCATTTTGTAAATCTAGTGTCTGTACGTATTTCCTTATGTTTGTCTGTTTAACTTACTTATGTATTTATTCAGTCTTTTATTTCGAGGATAATGGGATAAACTCTACGTGGTTTTTTCTTCTTACATCCAGCCCAGTGTGTTTGCCGTTTGTTTAAAATTTTGTTATGCGTTCCCACCCACACACCATGGCCTACACATTCGAGAAGATCAGGTTTTATTGACGTATTTCATTTTATAAATTTATCTATTCTTTTATTTCGAGGATAATGGAATAAACACTCATGTGCCCTTTTTCTCATCCAGTCCCCGTGTGTATGCAGTTTTGTCAATTTTGTCATCCGTTCCCACCGGCACACAATGGCCTACTCTTACAAAAAGCGGAAAGGGTTTTAACGTGTGCGCAAGATGTTCTGCGTGCGTTCGCACACGGGACCTCAGTTTATAGTCTCATCCCAAGGACTTGTGGGGAGAGCGGAGTCGGCACTGACGTTAACTCCAGAGGAAAAGTCCCCTTGAACGAGATGCGAACCCGGGTCAGCAGATCACGAATGCATCACTCTAACCATCAGGCTATAAAATGTACGTGCACACAAGATTTTTTTTTCGTGGGCTCGCACATGATACCTCGGTTCATAGTATGATCGAAAATACGAATGCTGGTTTTAAGTGTACGCAAGATGATTTTTGCGTGCAATGGCACACGGGACCTCGGTTTATAGTCTCCCCCGAAGGACCGACTGATGAAAGTCAGAGGCAGACAGACGAGAAGAAGAAAAAGACAAGTCTGAACGTAGTGTCACAGAACTAGAAGACAATCTGGCGCTGTGATTGATCAATAATAATTAGTCTCGTTATACTGGGGATTTCCCAGTTACCACAGATCAGTGTTGGAAAATGATGGACAGAAGACGACTTGAACTTCCTGCTCACTCCCTTTACATGCCTCTCTCCTCTCCCCCGCCCCCCATTCCCCTCAAAAAAAAAGAAAAAAGAAAGAAAGCTGAAACTCGTGACGTTTTCCAATTACCAGTTCGTTAATTTGAGAAAAACAAACTGTTGGTTTCTTATAGGAAATAATCAGTAAGTAAGAGAAAATCGTATTGTAAGACAGATCGTGTGCGCTCACATCACGTGTGAGCGCGCATGCACGCCCAAACATACACACACGCGAGCGCGCGCACGTACGCGTACACACACATACATACACGCGCGCGCGCGCACACACACACCACATACACACACCTTACACACACACACACACACACACACACACACAACACACACACACACACACACACACACACACACACACACACACACACACACACACACACACCACACACACGTCATACACAACTCACACACCCACACACACACACACACACACACACACACACACACACACACACACACACACACACACACACACACACACAAACAAAACACACACACACGTGCCCGCGCGCGCGCGCAAAAATACGCGCAAACAGGCATGCGTACAGCACACATTATTACAAAAACAAAAACTGAAATCTTAGCTTACAGGGCACCGCTGAGACTCGAACCCACGACCTGTAGTTTCAGCATCAGTGGGTTAATAAACGACCCGCGGTGGTTTGGGCATATTTTGTGCTGCCTCATCTTCTGTGACGTCCCCATCCCGCTGTTCCCACACCGCTCATCCCAATCTCCCCACCACAGCCATACCCAGATTCGTTATGTCGCATCCTCAGGGTCGGAAGTCCACAGGGAGCCCATCAATATCAGGCTGCCGTGGGGCCACCAGCCAGAGAGGCCCTGCATTGCTGCTGACGACCCCGTAGGTTACCCACCAGGCTAGATTTTCCCACCACTTTTAACATTAATTAACAAACAGTCCTTGAAGCCAATCCAATCAATTGCTTCTGTACCTATTCATGTAGACCGGTTTGGGTTTTTTTCGGGTTCATTTTTAGAAAATTCAGTGTTCTGTGAAGCAGCAGCCCTTAGTCCATCAATTAACAATCAACCTCTCCATTGCCTTTTTAAGGTACTAATGGTTCTTCGGTTTTTCATGGAATCGTTAATTGTAGTTGCCAAAAAAAAGCGCTTGGAATATCATTTGGTAGCTATTGTCCTTAAGTCTGTTGCCAATTTTCGAAGCTTACAGTTAAGTTGCTAGAGTGTGTTATATTAATTGTTTGTCTGAAGGCCAAACAGTTGTGAAAATAATTATTGTAGTCCTTATTTGTACACAAAACAAGTGCATTAAAACGGAGAGGTGTACTCGACATTGTTTAAACAGTCATTTATATAAGTAGTATCTTTGAGGATGTTTATACCATGTACCACGAATTTGAAAAAAAAGAAGAAGAAAAGTCAACGAAAATTATAAAAAAGGTGCTGTTACACCGGGCGCGTGTGTGTGCGCGCGCGCACGCACGCACGCACGCGCACGCACGCACGCACACGCACGCACACACACACACAAACACATACACACACACACGCACGCGCGCGCGCGCGCACGCACGCACGCACACAAGGTAGATCGGTGGTTTAATGGTAGCACACCTGCCAAGTAAAATAAAAGTCCAGGTTCGATAACTTTTCCCTATTCTCCAGAGCATGAGTAGTGGTCTGTGTGCTAGTCTTTCTGATGAGACGATAAACCGAGTTCGCGTGAGCAGCACGCATTTAACGCATGAAAAAGAACCTACGGCAACAAAAGAGTTGTCCCTGGCAAAATTCTGGAGAAAAACCCCCCAACCTGATAGTGAAACAAATACATATACACATACAGACAGGGGGAAAAAAAAGATGGGTGGCGCTGCTCTTGTGGCGACGCGCTCTCCCCAGGGAGAGCAGCCCGGATTTCACGCAGAGAAATCTGCCTTGACTTAAAGTGATAATACAATACAATACAAAACACAATATTAGTTTAAAGACGTGTCAGGCTATCGTGATTATTCTAGTGATAACTCCTATTCTGCCCATTGCATGCACTGGTATAAAGCTATCGGAAATTGATATTGATTTTTTTTTTATACCTCTTTCCGTAAATTCCGTTTAAAAACAAAACATTACAACTGGCTGAATCAAAAAGAACTACTAAAACATGTTTAAGAAGCAAGGTGGTAGGACGGTTAAGACTGTCTAACAAGTAAACCGTGAGGTTAAGGGTTCGATTCTTAGCCTTGCCCTTTCTTCCCATTTTGACGAGAAAATCGAACTGAATGTCAAAGTCCTTCGGATGAGACTATAAACCGAGGCCCTGTGTGTGAATGCACGCAGAACATCTTGCGCACAGGTTTCGCCTTTTGGGGGAGTATGCCATTTTGTGTTGGTAGGAACAGATGTCAACATTTGAAAAACGCAGGCACACAGTGTCGTTTATAGACACATTCCCGAAGACGGAATGCGGCTACGTGAATAGTGAGGGAGGGTGGTGGGGAACGATCGCACACGCAAAAATCTCACTATCTGTTGCTGGTTTTTTCTTCTTGTATCTTCGTCATCTTTTGTTTTACCTTCTAGAATCAACCCTTAGTTCATTTCAGCATCCTTTGTTTTCTTTGTGTTTGTTCTGGTTTTGTAGTTGTTATATTATTGTTGGTGTTGTTCTTGCTGCCTGTCTCTCTGTTCCTTTCTCCCTTGTGTTAGGATGTGGGTGGGTGATGGGGATGAAAAACAAAACAACCCCGATCATTTTATGCACGACAGAAACACGGAGTAGGTAGTATGTGCATCATTCGAAGGCCACTTAGGGCTGTTGTTGTCTCTTCTTCTTCTTCCTCTTCTTCTTCTTCGTCCTCTTCTTGTTCTTGTTGTTGTCCTTCTTCTTGTTCTTGAAGTCGTTGTTCTTGTTCTTCTTGTTAGTCTTGTTCTTTTTCTTCTTCTTCTTATTTCTTCTTCATCAACTTCTTGTTCTGGTTCTTCTTGTTCTTTGCATTTTTTGCATTCTTCTTCTTTACCTTCTCCTCTTCCTCCTCCTTCTTCTTCGCAATTCTACATCTTCTCTTCCTCTTTCTCCTATTTTATCTTCTTCTTCTCCTCCTTCTACTCCTCCTCCTCTTTCTTCCTCTTTCCCCCCTCCTCCTCTTCTTCTTCTCCTCATTGTTGTTGTTGTTTTTGTTGTTGTTGTTGTTGTTGTTGTTGTTGTTGTTGTTGTTCTTCTTCTTCTTCTTCTTCTTCTTCTTCTTCTTCTTCTTCTTCTTCTTCTTCTTCTTCTTCTTCTTCTTCTTCTTCTTCTTCTTCTTCTTCTTCTTTCTTCTTCTTCTCCTCCTTCTCTTCCTCCTCCTCATCCTGTCAGCATGATTCCATTATACTTTTTCTCGTTTCACTGGCATCCTGGTGGTCTTTTTTCATCTGTTTTTATTGTCCATTACTCAGTTTGCTTCTGATGGCAACGGGCAGACAGCATGATGGGGACCTCTTGCCGCGGAGAGTACAGCCATTCCCTGGTATGGATCAACACTAAAATGTCTGTCTCTGGGTTTTACTTTCCTATAAAACCAGAACTTGAAAATGAAACAGACATGAAATCACAAAATATCTAGCCCTCCCACCCCATCCTCACCCCCCTCCCCACCTCCTGCCAAGAAAAATAAAACTGACCGAATCAAACCAAACAATCCCCCGTGCACCCTTCCCACCTCCCCCCCCAAAAAAAAAGAAAGAAAAAAGAACAGGCTGCAGGAAAAAGAATGGGGAAAACATCAAGCAAGGAAAAAGGAAGGAAACGAACCTGTCTGTTGAACGTCCCCCCACCCCCCCATCCCCCCAAGCTTTTACAGAGAGATGTAATAAGGTCAAAGTAAAGGTGTTCTCATAACCTATGTGGTCGTAGGGGAACGAGATGTCAGAACCTCAGCTTCTCTAGAGGCCAGCATATTAAGGACGGCGCCCATCTCCTCTTCCTCGCTGCTTCTACCTTCCCTGAGCCTAAAGAAGGCAGGTAACCCATTTACTGCTGGGTGAACTGGGGGGACTGTACTGAAGCCAAGGCACGCAAACGGTCACCCATCCTCTTGGTGACCACGCTCAACGCTGCTTAACCTTAGCTTGGGGAATGGGAGTGATCTGATAACTGAGGGAGAAGTGCAGAACGCTGAAAGGACCATCGTAAACCATTTCTAAGTCCAATGCTCCTGTTTTGTATTTGCCAGATTTTGCTTTAATGGTCCGTGGTTTACATCTGCTTTGTCTTTCCTCAACATTGCAGTTTCTGTCTCCGCCCTCTCTCTATCTTTTTATTTTCTGCTCCATCAATCATTTTCTTTTGGATTGTCGAGATGTGGTGCAGGATGTTAGGCACAAACAGTTTACTGCAAACTCCCAAAAGATCCTTTTCCCCCCCGCAATGTTCCGCCGGACAACATTTTTAACTTTCTGAGAGAATCAGGCATTTCCTGTCTGATAAGAGTGAAAGCGTTATAGTTAATCTCTAAGAGCAAAGTTCTTTTAAGGATTCTGGTTTTTTTGGTTTTATCTCATTTTATGTGTGGTTTTATGGGTCAGGTCAGAGACTCCCTCTGCTACTGGTAACCATGTAACCCAGTACCACCTGCCACATGTGGGGAGTAAACCCAACCAAAAAATCCGACCTGGAGAGGGATGGGCTCCGCCAGGTTTGATTTGCCCAAGATACACCAATGACAACGACAGCCAGAATCTCCATACCGGATCGGTCGTCGCCCGGGTTACCAAGGACCGCGCCTTCTGTTGCTCATCAGGACAGATGTCGAAAGTATGCTACTGATGTAAAACGCAGCAAAATTCGTGCCAGAAACAACACCATCATTGGCACATGGAATGTACGGACACTAAGAGCTGCAGGCAAAGTGGAAGAACTGACACATGAGATGTCCAGATATCAATGGCACATCCTTGGGCTCTGCGAAGTCAGGTGGAAAAAACCATAAATTTTAGGGAACTAAAAACCCCCTCAGCCCCCAGGGTGAAAGGGAATTTTTTGGCCACATTCCCTTAAAAAAGGCCAGTCCCCCAATTTTGGCAACACCGGGGGGCCTTTTGGAAGGCAGGGGAAAAAATTTTGGGGGAAACCCAAAGGGCCCCAAAGCCAAAATTTTAAAAAGAAAAAAATCCTAACCAAGGGCCCAAAATAAAAATTTTAAAAAAATTTTTTCACAAAAATTTAAAAATTTTTTTAAAAATTGGGGGTTTAATTTTTTTTCCCCAAAAATATTTTTTTTTAAAACCAAAAAATTTTAAAAAACCAAAAAATTTTTTAAAAAATTTAAATTTAAAAAAAAATTTAACAACAAACATTTTAAACGGAAAACCCCCAAAAACCTACCCCCGGGGGTTTTCCCCGGCCGACAACCCCCCTTCTGAGGTCACCCTTTTCCGAATTTATAAGGGAAAAGGTTAATTAACCAAAAACAAATTTCAAGGCATCGGTTTCTTTTGGGAACAAAGGTTTTGGTTTTAGGGGCCGGCCAAGATTCTGATTAAAAACCCGAAAACCCCTCCCTTGTGGGGGACGAAAACCCAAAAAACTTTAAAACCTGGGGGGCGGGGCCATTATTTTTTCCCAAAATCAAATGAAAAAAGGTTTTGAAACTCCTTGATTTTGGCCCCGGGGTAAAAACCCCCTTCCCACTAGGGGGGAAATTCAACTTTGGCCACAAAAGGAAAAACCAAAAAGGGAAATTGGCATGATCCCAAAGGGGAAAAGAACACCAAACCAAAATAATTTCCCATTTGGGTTTGCGAAGTTCAGGGAAAACTTAAAAATCGCCCAAAGCCCAACAAATTTTAAAAGGAGGAAAAAGGAGAAAAAAAACCGGAGGGGTTTTCCGTTCAAAAAAACCACCGGGAAAAACCGTCAAATTTCCCCCTTTCCGAGAAAACCCCCCTGAAGCCCCCCAAAGGGGTAATAGAAATTTTTCCCAAGCAAAAAAGGGTTTGGGAAAATTTTTAAAAAACACTTTTTAAAGAAGCTTAAAATAAACCCCCAAAATAGTTTTCAAACAGAGGTGGAGAAACAAAAACGGGGGCTTTGGGGCCCAAAAAGCCAATTCAAAAAAAAGGTTGAACACCAAATTTCCCTAAAAACCCATCCAAAAGCAAGGAAAAATTTGGGAAAAAAAAAAAAAAGGGAAACAAAAAAAGAGAAAACCAAAAAAAGTTCATCAAAAAAAAATCGCTTTTCCATAGGAAAGCAAAAAAAAATTTTCCGGGGAAAAAAGGGTGCCCAGACCTTGGGAAGGGAGGAACAACAAAAAAACCAAAGCAAAAACTTTCAGGTTAAAGGACCTGAAACAAAACCCCAGAAAGAAAATTTTTCAAAAAGGGAAAAATTTTGAAGCCTCACGGAAACCAAAATTTTCCTAAACAAATGAAAAATTTTATTGGGTGCCTGAAACAAAAACCCCGGCCGGAAACCGAAATTTTCCAAAGGGGTCCCCCTAAACCCAAAACAAGCGTAAACCCAAAATTTAAAAAAAGAAAAAGGAAAAAAAAAAGCAGAAAAAATTTTGGGCAGAAAAGGGGGAAAAAGGGCCCGAGGGGCACAAACTTTAAAAATTGAGGTGGTCCAAGCTTAAAAGGGAACATATAAAACAAAAATAGCAAAAAGTTTCCGGGCAACCAAGGAAAAAAAAGGAACAACCAAAGGACGGAAGTATCTCATACCCAAAAAAAAAAGGGAAAATTTTCCCAACCCTGAAAAAAAACCGCAAATAAAACCCCCTTTAAATGTACCCAAAAAAGGTCCATCCCCGGGGAAAAATAAAAAAAATAAAACCTGAAAAAGGGGAAAAACAGGGCTGAAAAAACCGGGTTATTCCAAGCGGGGGGGGCCGCACCCCCACAAAAGAACAGTTTTCTCCCCCAAAAGGCCCCCCCATCCCCATACCCTCCTTTCCACCCCCCCCAAAAAAACCAACCCCCCAAATAATTCCGAAACCGCCCGTGTACCCAAAAACACCAAAATTAAAAAAAACAAAACCTAAAAACGAGCCTTTTGGGGAAAAAGGGGGGTTTTTAGAGCAGGGCCAACCAAACAGAACAAATTACCAACCCCAGAACCCAAGGGGGAGCGGTTACCAACCCCAAAAAACCCCAACTTTTAACTTTCTTTAAAAAACCCTGTTTTCGCGGGCCCAAAATTTAACCCCTCCCCAATGCAAAATTAAGGGGCCTAAAAACCTTTACACCGGGCCACGCGGCCCAAAAACCGGAGAGGGTTTTTCGAACAACAGTTGGGGTAACGGGGCGTCACATTTTACCCCCCTCTTTTCAACATTTTCCCTTTGAAAAAATCAGGCTGATGCACGGGAACACCCATGAAGGACCCAACCAGAAAGGTGGCGGAGAACGGATCACAAACCTCCGCTTCGCAATACATTATGGAATGAAAGGAAATCAAAAAAGAGTTTTCCCCACCCTAACAGAACATTTGGGAAAAGGGCCCCCAAAAACAAGGCAGGGAAACCCATGCAAGAAAAACCCAAAACCCTGATACTAAAAACACCAACGGCATTACCCACTAAAATTCAGGGTTAATGACCGAACCCGGAAACCCAAGTTCAAAGATTAAAGGGACCGGGACCCTTTGTTTTCCGCCCCGGGGAAATCCAAGCCAAAGTAATGCAACTGCACAGACAAAACAGCTTTGTAAAAACAAACCCCAACTGGAGAGATAAGAAAAACCTAAATTTTTTCCCCTCCAAGATCAGACAAAATGCGCTCCCTTTCCATATCCATTTTTCTTATGCCTGGGGGAATCAGGCCCCGACTGCAGTTTTTGGAGAAAAAGAGAAACGGGCAGGGGGAGGAAAAATGTTTTTGGGAGCCCTTTGGGCATCTACTAAAAAGGGAACCCAAAAGAAACCCAAAAAGCGTGCATAACAAATCCAGCAAAACCTTTTGGACCCTAAAACCCCCTCTAAGGGATCGTGAAAAAGCTAAATTTTAAGGGGAAGGGGGCATGTCACAAGATCCCAAAAATTCCCAAAGACTTTTTTGGCAACCGGTCCAAGGAGGAAGAAAAAGGCAGAAAAAGGAAAAACTGGGGGGATAACCCCCTAAAATGGACGGGCCTAGAACCAAAAAAACCCTGAAAAGGCAGAACAGAAAAAGGAATGGGGGAACTGGTTCCCGAGTCTTTGGGGGGCCCCCCCAGGGTCGTCAGACAAAAGGGACAGATAGTAGAAAGATGTGGGGTTTGATGAGTTTTTCTCCCCAACACAGTGACCTTTCCATTTTGCCCCTTTTAGGGTTTTGGCCAGGGCGTTTGAAAACAAGAATACAAAGTTTTTGGTTTTTATACCCTTTTTAATGGGTAATAACTGCACAATTTTTAATTCTGAAATTAAAAAACAACGCAAGGTGACAGTCCCACTAGGGCCTGTTTGGTCAGGGGGGCCAAATAAACAACAAGGTTGGATCGGTTTGGGTTTTACCCCCCTTTTCTCCCCCCCCCCCACCCCCGCCCCCCAACACCCCGCTCTCCCCTGCCCGCCCCCTTTTTTTTTAACTCCCCCCGGGCCCTCTCCTCTTTTAATTTTGGTTTTTCTTTTGCCTTTTCCTTTTTTCAAATTAGGGGGTAAAAAATAACGGGCCCCCCCCCTTTTTTTTTTCATCACAGAGCTTGAAAACTACGGGGAACCAAAAGGGGTTTGTTGTTCTTGGTCCTTCCATGCCCCCTTTTCCCCCCATTCCTTGCCCTTATGTCCTCTCTCTGCATTTTGGGAAACAAATTTTTTGATTTTTTTCCCCCTCTGACGGACATAGCTTCCCCGAGTAGTTAAACCTTTCCAACAAAAAATCCCGTGGGCCCTTTGAAACCTGGGGTTTGAACCCCCGAAAAAAGAAAAAAAAATTAAAGGGGGGGGATTTTTTTTCGATCTACCGGGTCACTTTCAACTGTAGACCTGCCATCCCTTTAAAGTTCCCTTCCCTGCATATATGCACGTAGAGAAGATCAAATTTTCCCCTTTTTAAAGGGACCCCGTTTCATGTTCCCTTTTTGGGGGGGTTAGGAAATAGAACAAACCCAGCATACACCCCAAATCGGAATGCGGCACCTTCAGGGGCAAAAAGGGAGCAAAAACCAAAATCGGAAAAATTTGGATGAACCTCGGACCTCTCCAAAGAACGCCCAGAAAAAACCCCCAAACAATAATCCCCATCTCAACTTTCCCACTCTTTTTGTGTTCAACGTTTAAATTTTGGTTTTTCATTGTTGTTTTTGTTTTTTTGTTTTTGTTTTGGTTTGGGGGGTGGGTGGTGGTGGGGTATTTAGTGGTAGCGGGGTTGGTTGTTTAATGAGTTACAATCATCCTCATCCCCACCCCCATCCCCATCCTCCTCCTCCCCCTTTTCTCCTCCCCTCCCCTCCCCCCTCCCCCTCCTCCCCCTCCCCCTCCTAAACATAAACATCATCACACAGAAAGCAGCAGCCCAGCAGCAGCAGAAAGCACGGGCAGCAGCAGCAGCAGCGGGCACCCAGCAGCAGAAATATAGTCATCACATCATCATCATAAATCGCCATCGTCTTTTAAATCTCATCGTCATCGTCACGTCAACTCATCGTCTTCTTTTTCTTCTTTTTCCCTTTTTCCCTTTTTTGGGCAATCCTTTTTCTTTGCAATTTCTTCTTTTTGCAAACCTTTTTCTTTGCAATTCTTCTTCTTTGCAATTCTTCTTCTTTGCAATTCTTCTTCTTTGCATTTCTTCTTCTTCTTTGCAATTCTTCTTCTTCTTTGCAATTCTTTTTTGCAATTCTTCTCCTTCTTTGCAATTCTTTTTCTTCTTTGCAATTCTTCTTTGCAATTCTTCTTCTTTGCAATTCTTCTTCTTTGCAATTCTTCTTCTTCTTCTACTACTGCTGCTGCTGCTCCTCCTCCTCTTCCTCCTCCTC
>CM054141.1:4127167-4139667 GCA_028751875.1 Rapana venosa
TTCATTCGTTCCTTTTTTGTTTGTTTGTTTGTTTCTTTCGTTTATTCTATTTTTTTAATTGAGTGCCTTTTTCTCGTTTTTTATGTCTTTGTTTTGTTCTTTTTTTCTTCATTTTCCTGTCTTCGGTTTCCTTCGTTTCATTCGTATTTTGTTCTTTGTTTTCTTCTGTGTTTCTTTTCTTGTTTGTTTGTTTGTTTTCTTTCTTTCTTTCTCTCTTTGTTTCTGCCTTCATTGTGTTTTTATTTCTCACTGATATGTTCAATCCAGTTCTTCGCGTGGCTTTCGTGATTCTTGCCATTCCCATTCCTTCATTACAAAGGACAGTGGAGAGCTTGCATGCTGAGGATTGATTTCCATGGAACTCTAGATCCTTCCATTGACCTGATCAGCACTAAAAACGTCTGCTTCTTGAATTCCAGTGCCCATAAAACAGAGCCCCGAAAATGAAACAGATAAAAACTGAAATGGCTGAGGGATAGGCAAACTGGAGTGGAGGGTTAGGGCAGGGTGGTTTGGGGACGACGTCATAGAGCAAGAGAGATTGGAGTTGTATGACATGACGTTATGTGATGTGGGAAAGGGCCATTTGAAGTTGTAGACATTGATCCTTAAATGTTAGGACTGTTTTCCTGTAACGTTGCCGTTTTATGTTTAGTGATGGTTAAACTTTGCCAATACCGTCTGTGTTACTGTCTGTGTTTGTGACTGTTAAGACTTTCTCTTGTCTCTGTCTGTACTTTCTGTACGAATGTTTTCCACCCTTTCTTTTCTAAAGGCCGACATTTTCCTGTGAGCACTGTTCCTATGAGTACTTTTTCAACTGAGTTGTCCGATTACTGTTACTGTTCTTGAAGTAGTTTTCCTCTTTTTCTCCACAAATACTTCCGAAAATTCCTTGTGCTTTAAGGTTTTTTTCATTTGGAACACTGTAAAAAGAGAGGGTGGTTGGTGGGGATGTGAGTGAGAGAAATGAAAATTTTCAAATAGTTTTTATAATCGTCTTAATATATAGCTATTTTTTGCTTTAAAAAATCCCCCATTTTCTCTCTCTTTGATTTTCATGTTGTTTTTTCTTCTATGAGATCTTGATTGTTAAGTGTGTCTTTTGGGGGGTTGTTTTTCCTTCTTGCCTTCTATCCTTTGATTCTGTCTTTCTTTTCTTAATTGTTTTTTCTCTTGTTTAAATCTATTTATCTATCTCCTCTCTTTTTCTACCATTCCTTTCTTTTCTTTATTTATGTCTTTTAAAAAATAAGATTGGATTTATTCTTATTCTTTATCTATTTCTATTTCTTTATGTCCATCTGTCTTTCTTGCCATTCCCATTTCTTCATCCTCACAAAGAGAGAGCTTGCATGCCTAGCATTGATTTCTACAGAACTGTAGATCCTTTCATTGACCTGGTCAGCACTAAAAACGTCTGCTTCTTGAATTCCAGTGCCCATAAAACGGAGCCCCGAAAATGAAACAGAGATAAAAACTGAAATGGCTGAGGGATAGGCAAACTGGAGTGGAGGGTTAGGGCAGGGTGGTTTGGGGACGACGTCATAGAGCAAGAGAGATTGGAGTTGTATGACATGACGTTATGTGATGTGGGAAAGGGCCATTTGAAGTTGTAGACATTGATCCTTAAAAATGTTACAGCTGTTTTTTTTGTAAAGTTGCCGTTTTTATGTTTAGTAATGGTAGTACTTTGAGAGTACTGTGTATGTTACTGTCTGCGTTTGTGACTGTTAAGACTTTCTCTTGTCTCTGCCTGTACTTTCTTTAGGAATATTTTATCCCTCTTTCTTTTCTAAAGGCCGACATTTTCCTGTGATGCACTGTCCATATGTGTACTTTTACAACTGAGTTGTCCGATTACTGTTACTGTTCTTGGAGTAGTTTTCCTTTTTCTCCACAAATACTTCAGAAAATTCCTTGTGCTTTAAGGTTTTTTCATTTGGAAAGATAAAGGAAAAGAAGAAAACTGTAAAAAGAAAGGGTGGTTGGTGAGGATGTGAGTGAGAAAAATGAACTTTTAAAAAAATAGTTTTTATAACCGTCTTACTAATCATATCGCTATTTTTTGCTTAAAATTTTTGTTTTGTTCTCTCTCTTTGATTTTCATGTTGTTTTCTTCTATGAGATCTTGTTTATTAAGTGTGTCTTTTGGGGAGTTGTTTTTCCTTCTTTCCTTCTATCCTTTGATTCTGTCTTTCTTTTCTTAATTGTTTTCCTCTTGTTTAAATCTATTTATCAATCTCATCTCTTTTTTTAACCATTCCTTTCTTTTCTTTCTTTTTCTAAAGGGTTAACATTGGATTTATTTATTATTCCTTATTCTTTATCCCTTATTCTTTCTCTATGTCTATCTGTATTTCTTGCCATTCCCATTTCTTCATCCTCACAAAGAGAGAGCTTGCATGCCTAGCATTGATTTCTACAGAACCGTGGATCTTTCCATTGACCTGATCAGCACTAAAAACGTCTGCTTCTTGAATTCCAGTGCCCATAAAACGGAGCCCCGAAAATGAAACAGAGATAAAAACTGAAATGGCTGAGGGATAGGCAAACCGGAGTGGAGGGTTAGGGCAGGGTGGTTTGGGGACGACGTCATAGAGCAAGAGAGATTGGAGTTGTATGGCATGACGTTATGTGATGTGGGAAAGGGCCATTTGAAGTTGTAGACATTGATCTTAAATGTTAGGACTGTTTTCCTGCAAAGTTGCCGTTTTATGTTTAGTAATCGTCAAACTTTGCCAATACCGTCTGTGTTACTGTCTGTGTTTGTGACTGTTTAGACTTTTCTTGTCTCTGCCTGTACTTTCTTTAGGAATATTTTATCCCCCTTTCTTTTCTAAAGGCCGACATTTTTCTGTGATGCACTGTCCATATGTGTACTTTTACAACTGAGTTGTCCATTACTGTTACTGTTCTTGGAGTAGTTTTCCTCTTTTTCTCCACAAATACTTCAGAAAATTCATTGTGCTTTTGGTTTTTTTCATTTGGAAAGATAAAGGAAAAGAAGAAAACTGTAAACAGAAAGGTGGTTGGTGAGGATGTGAGTGAGAAAAATGAACATTTATTTTACAGTTTTTATAATCGTCTCATTATATTGCTTTTTTTTCTTTTTAAAATAAATTTCTCTCTCTTTGATTTTCATGTTGTTTTCTTCTATGAGATCTTGTTTGTTAAGTGCATCTTTTTGGGGGTTCCTTTTCCTTCTTCATTCTATCCTCTGAATCTGTCTTTCTTTTCTTAATTGTTTTTCCTCTTGTTTAAATCTATTTATCTATCTCTTCTCTTTTTTCTGCCATTCCTTTCTTTCTTTCTTTCTTTAAAAAAAACAACTCTGGATTTATTTATTATTCTTTTTCTTTATCTATATTTTTTCTTTATGTCCATCTGTCTTTCTTGCCATTCCCATTTCTTGATCCTCACAGAAAGAGAGAGCTTTTTTGTGATGTGGGAAAGGGCTATTTGAAGTTGTAGACATTGATCCTTAAAAATGTTAGGACTGTTTTCCTGCAAAGTTGCCGTTTTATTTTAAGTAATGGTCAAACTTTGCCAATATCGTCTGTGTTACTGTCTGCGTTTGTGACTGTTCAGACTTTCTCTTGTTTCTGTCTGTACTTTCTTTAGAAATGTGTTTCCCCCCTTTCTTTTCTTAAGGCCCACATTTTCCTGTGACCTACTGTCCCTATGAGTACTTTTTCACCTGAGTTGTCTGTTCTTGAAGTAGTTTTCTGCTTTTTTGGCCACGAACAGAACCTGAAATTCTTTATGCTTCCAGATTATTCTTGCTTTTGGGAAGATAAGGGAAAAGAGAATGACACGGTGAAAGAGGGATGGTTTGGGGGATGTGGGTGAGAAAAGTTGTCGACTTTTTGGAGTTTACAATCGTCTTGTTACATTAAATCTTTCCCCCCTCTGTTTGATTTTCATGTTGTTTCTTCTGTGAGATCTTGTTTAACTGTGTTTTCGATTGCTTTTTCTTCTTTCCTTCTATCTTTTAATTCTACCTGTCTTTCTTTTCTTAACATTTTTTCTTTTTTTGAAATGTATTTACCTATCTTCACTCTTTTTCCTGTCATTTCTTTCCTTTCTTTCTTAAAAAAATAAGATTGAATTTATTTATTATTCTTATTCTTTATCCCTTATTCTTTCTCTATGTCTATATGTATTTCTTGCCATTCCCATTTCTTCATCCTTACAAAGAGAGAGCTTGCATGCCTAGCATTGATTTCTACAGAACCGTGGATCTTTCCATTGACCTGGTCAGCACTAAAAACGTCTGCTTCTTGAATTCCAGTGCCCATAAAACGGAGCCCCGAAAATGAACCAGAGATAAAAACTGAAATGGCTGAGGGATAGGCAAACTGGAGTGGAGGGTTAGGGCAGGGTGGTTTGGGGACGACGTCATAGAGCAAGAGAGATTGGAGTTGTATGACATGACGTTATGTGATGTGGGAAAGGGCCATTCGAAGTTGTAGACATTGATCCTTAAAACTGTTAGTACTGATTTTCTGTAAAGTTGCCGTTTTTATGTTTAATAATGGCAGTACTTTGAGAGTACTGTGTATGTTACTGTCTGTTCTTTGTGACTGTTTGACTTTCGCTGTCTCTACTTTCTTTCTTTACTTATGTTTTTTTCCCCCTTTCTTTTCTAAAGGCCGACATTTTCCTGTGACGCACTGTCCCAATGTGTACTTTTTCAACCGAGTTGTCCGATTACTGTTACTGTTCTTGAAGTAGTTTCCCTCTTTTTCTCCACAAATACTTCAGAAAATTCCTTGTGCTTTAAGGTTTTTTCATTTGGAACATTGTAAAAAGAAAGGGTGGTTTTGGGGGATGTGAATGAGAAGATGAACGTTTTTTTGTTTTTTCTTTTTCAGTTTTTATAATCGTTTTATTATATCGCTATATTTTGCTTAAAAAAATCTTTTTTTTGTTCTCTCTTTGATTTTTATGTTGTTTTTCTCCTATGAGATCTTGTTTCTTAAGTGTGTCTTTTGGGGGAGTTGTTTTTTCCTTCTTCATTCTATCCTTTGATTCTGTCTTTCTTTTCTTAATTGGTTTTCATCTTTTTAAGATCTATTTATCCATCTTCTCTTAGGAGGCACCGTGGTCGAGTGGTTTAGGCGGTCAACTCGTGATCCAGAGGTCGCGGGTTCGATCCCCGCTCGGCTAGGTGTTGTGTCCTTGGGAAAGACACTTTACTCCTATTTTCCTCACTCCACCCAGGTGTACAAGTGGGTACCAGCTCTGCTGGGGAAGTATCTGGTGACAGACTAGCGTCCTGTCACAGGGGTGGTGAAAAACCATCTGTTCGCTTAACGCTACAGAAACCGGGATAAGCTCCGGCTCTATGGGCCTTCTGGCTCGAAAGAACATACTTACTTACTTTATCCATCTTCTCTCGTTTTTCTACCCTTCCTTTCTTTTCTTTCTTTAAAGGGCTAACATTGAACTTATTTATTATTCTTATTCTTTATTCATTTTTCTTTCCTTATGTCCATCTGTCTTTCTTGCCATTCCCATTTCTTCATCCTTACAAAGAGAGAGCTTGCATGCCTAGCATTGATTTCTACAGAACCGTGGATCCTTTCATTGACCTGATCAGCACTAAAAACGTCTGCTTCTTGAATTCCAGTGCCCATAAAACGGAGCCCCGAAAATGAAACAGAGATAAAAACTGAAATGGCTGAGGGATAGGCAAACTGGAGTGGAGGGTTAGGGCAGGGTGGTTTGGGGACGACGTCATAGAGCAAGAGAGATTGGAGTTGTATGACATGGCGTTATGTGATGTGGGAAAGGACCATTTGAGATTGTAGACATTGATCCTTAAAAAATGTTAGTACTGTTTTGTGTGTGTAAAGTTGCCGTTTTATGTTAAGTAATGGTTACACTTTGCCAATACTGTCTGTGTTACTGTCTGTGTTTGTGACTGTTTAGACTCGCTCTTGTCTCTGTCTGTACTTTCTTTACAAATGTTTCTTTCCCCATTTCTTTTCTAAAGGCCGACATTTTCCTGTGACGCACTGTCCCAATGTGTACTTTTACAACTGAGTTGTCCGATTACTGTTACTGTTTTTGAAGTAGTTTCCCTCTTTTTCTCCACAAATACTTCAGAAAATTCCTTGTGCTTTAAGTTTTTTTCATTTGGAAAGATAAAGGACAAGAAGAAAACTGTAAAAAGAAAGGGTGGTTGGTGAGGATGTGATTGAGAAAAACGAACATTTTTTTTACAGTTTTTATAATCGTCTCATTATATTGCTTTTTTTTTCTTTTTTAAATAAATTTCTCTCTCTTTGATTTTCATGTTGTTTCTTCTATGAGATCTTGTTTGTTAAGTGCGTTTTTTGGGGGTTCCTTTTCCTTCTTCATTCTATCCTCTGAATCTGTCTTTCTTTTCTTAATTGTTTTTCCTCTTGTTTAATCTATTTATTTATCTCTTCTCTTTTTTCTGCCATTCCTTTCTTTCTTTATTTCTTTTAAAAAAACAACTCTGGATTTATTTATTATTCTTTTTCTTTATCTATATTTTTTTCTTTATGTCCATCTGTCTTTCTTGCCATTCCCATTTCTTGATCCTCACAGAAAGAGAGAGCTTTTTTGTGATGTGGGAAAGGGCTATTTGAAGTTGTAGACATTGATCCTTAAATGTTAGGACTGTTTTCCTGCAAAGTTGCCGTTTTATGTTAAGTAATGGTTAAACTTTGCCAATACCGTCTGTGTTACTGTCTGTGTTTGTGACTGTTCAGGCTTTCTCTTGTCTCTGTCTGTACTTGCTTTAGAAATGTTTTCTCCATCCTTTCTTTTCTTAAGGCCCACATTTTCCTGTGACCTACTGTCCCTATGAGTACTTTTCACCTGAGTTGTCTGTTCTTGAAGTAGTTTTCTGCTTTTTTGGCCACGAACAGAACCTGAAATTCTTTATGCTTCCAGATTATTCTTGCTTTTGGGAAGATAAGGGAAAAGAGAATGACACGGTGAAAGAGGGATGGTTTGGGGGATGTGGGTGAGAAAAGTTGTCGACTTTTTGGAGTTTACAATCGTCTTGTTACATTAAATCTTGTCCCCCTCTGTTTGATTTTCATGTTGTTTCTTCTGTGAGATCTTGTTTAACTGTGTTTTCGATTGCTTTTTCTTCTTTCCTTCTATCTTTTAATTCTACCTGTCTTTCTTTTCTTAACATTTTTTCTTTTTTTGAAATGTATTTACCTATCTTCTCTCTTTTTCCTGTCATTTCTTTCCTTTCTTTCTTAAAAAAATAAGATTGGATTTATTTATTATTCTTATTCTTTATCCCTTATTCTTTCTCTATGTCTATCTGTATTTCTTGCCATTCCCATTTCTTCATCCTCACAAAGAGAGAGCTTGCATGCCTAGCATTGATTTCTACAGAACTGTAGATCCTTTCATTGACCTGATCAGCAGTAAAAACGTCTGCTTCTTGAATTCCAGTGCCCATAAAACGGAGCCCCGAAAATGAAACAGAGATAAAAACTGAAATGGCTGATGGATAGGCAAACTGGAGTGGAGGGTTAGGGCAGGGTGGTTTGGGGACGACGTCATAGAGCAAGAGAGAATGGAGTTGTATGACATGGGGCTATTTGACGTTGTAGACATTGATCCTTAAAAAATGTTAGTACTGTTTTTCTGTAAAGTTGCTTTTTTATGTTTAATAATGGTAGTACTTTGAGAATACTATGTATTCTACTGTCTGTTCTTTGCGACTATTTGACTTTCGCTGTATCTACTTTCTTTCTTTACTTATGTTTTTTCCCCCTTTCTTTTCTAAAGGCTGACTTTTTCTGTGACACTGTCCTTATGTGTGCTTTTTCCAACTGACAAAAATCTAATGACTGTGATTGTTCCTGAAGCAATTTTCTTTCTTTTTTTAACAAATACTTTGGAAAATTCCTTGCGCTTCCAGATTTTCTTTCTTCCGGGAAGATAAAAAAAAAGAGGAAAACACTGTGAATGAAGAGTGGAGGATGTGAGTGAGAAAGGTGAAGGAAGTTTTTAGTTTTTGTAATTGTCTTGTTATAGCTGCTATTATTTAAACAATCTTTTTCTTCTCTTTGATTTTCATTCTGTTTCTTTTGATGTATGGTTTTCTTTGTTTAGTGTGTCTTTTTCTTGTTTTTTTTTTCTTTTTTGCTATCCCTTGATTCTTTGTTTGATTGTTTCTTTCTTTGTTTCTTTGTTGCTTGCTTTCTTTCTTTCTTTCAAACCATTTATCTATATCTTCTCCTTTTTCTTTCTTCCCATTCCGTTTTTCTCTTAATCTATTAATTTTGTTCACGTTTCTGTCTTTCTGTACTTTCTTCTCTCTCTTTCATCGTTCTTTTTTCCTTTCTTTTCTGTTCTGTTTTCTTTCTCTATCTATTCGAATTTATCTTTCTAGATATTGTTTTGTTTTTGAGTGATGTAATAGTTTCCTGGATATTTTAGCCCTATGCATGATCCATGGAAAAAAACACATTGAAAGTGAACGGAGAGGTGTAGATCAGACAGCATTAAACTAATAGGTAACGATGTCTTGTAGCGCGCGTGATGTTTTGTTGTTTGTTTGATCGTTTGTGTTGTTCCGAAGCCTGAGTTCTGAGGCTTACCAAAGACGACACTGTGCCTCTCATAACTGCAGGGGGAAAATCCCCTCAAATGGATGCCTTTATGCTGGCTCACATCCAGGACATCAGCTCGTGAGCTCTCATTTTTCTCTTCCTGATGTGCGCCTTTATCCTCTTTCTCCTCATCCTTTCTTTTTCTCTTTTATTTTTGTCGTTCTCCCTTCTCCTGCTCTGCTTCATGTTTCCTCTTTTTTTCTAGTGTGTCTGCTTCCTCTTCTCTTAAAGATTTCATACATTTTCAAATTCAGTCATGTTTATCCCTGAAGTCTGAATATGGATACCTCCATGGTGGGCAAAAACAGTTGCAAAGTCTTACCATTGGTGAACCTCAGGGATCTAGCCTAAGAACGACAAAAAAAACAACCCATGTTTGTTCTAATCCTGATCATTATCTTCGTGGATTTTTCTTCCTTGTTATTCATTTTCCTTCCAGGTCACTGTGGCTTTCGGAGAGCTTGCATGGTTAGGATTGCTTTTAACAAAACGCCGGAGAATCATTGCCTCAATTAACTGATACCACAAACGTCTGCCTCTTGAATTTCAGTGATGTCCACAGGGGCCCAAATATAAGACAGGAGATAAAAACTGAAAATGGTTGGAAGACAGACGAACTGGAAAGCAGGTGGAGGTGAGGGGTGGAGATGGGGGGACGGGGGGGGGGGGGGGGAGGGGGAGAGGGAGGGGGAGGGGGAGGAGTTTAGAGGCAATGTCGTGGAGTAAAAATTGTCGTCCAATTTTAAGAGAGAGATTTTTGTGATGTGGACAAGGTCATTTTGAGCTAGTAGCGGTCATTGATCTGAAGATGTAATGTCTCTGTTTGTTCTTCATGACAGAATTGGAGGTTTATGTTTTTGTCTGGTCAGATCTTGTCTGCCGACGCAGTCTCTGTGATTATCTGTCCGTTTCATAGCTGAAAAAAGAAGTCCGCTCCTCCTCCTGTTTCTATGTGTTTTCTCTTCTGTTTATACAGTCGACTGGTGGCCGAGAGGTAACGCAAAGCAGGGTGCAGGTTCAATCCCTGTTTGTGCCTGAAATATTTCGGCCATTCACAAGACCATTACAGGTTGTTTGGGTGGTAGTATTTTGGATGGAATGAACAACTGAGGTCTTTATTTCAACACACATTCAGCGCACGTAAAAGAAAAGCCCACAGCAATAAAAGAGTCGTCCCAGGCAGAGTTACGTAGAAAATGCGACTCCAATAAGGAAACAAATACAGAGAGGAAAATTAATACAAAAATACTGGTTTATGCTGCTCTCGTGGTGGCGTGGCTCTCATCAGAGAAAACAGCCCCCATTTTATGTAGAGAAACTACCGTGACCTACAGTGGTATTTTATATTTATTTCATTCTTTTATTTCGAGGATAATGGAATAAGCACTTATATGCTTTTTTTACATCCAGTCCTCGTGTGTGTGCGGTTTTGTAAATTCTGTCATCTGTTCCCACAATGGCCTACTTTTACGAAAAGCGGAACAGGATTTAACGTGTGCACAAGGTGTTCTGCGTGCTTTCACACACGGGGGCCTCGGTTTATAGTCTCATCCGGACTTTTGGTGAGAGTGGAGTCTGCACTGATGTTAACTCCAGGGGAAAATATTCCCTTTAACGGGAATCAAACCCGGGTCGTCAGATTGCGAGCGCAATGCTCTAACCACTAGGCTATCCCGCTCCCCAACAATAATAGACACAACAATAGAAATACAACTATTCTTTCTTTGTGTCCTGACTGTGTATTTTCTCTGACATACCCTGCTCAGTGGTGATTCTACAATTTGGTTGTCTGGTTCTGTCTTCTGTTCTTGAAGGAGACTGTTGTCTGTACCTTTCTGCAAAAAGGGAAGAGAGAACATCACCGTGTGTGTTCAAGTCTTGGGTCTAGGCAGCAGGAAAAGAAAACAAAAACAGATGGCCGGTTGTTTCAAAGACGGTGAGGGTTATTTGGTATCCCTCCACTTTTTTATGACTGCTATTTTAAGTACGAACGTTGTCTGTTTTTGTTGGGTTTGGTTGTGTTTTGGTTTTTGTAAGCTTCTTTGTTTGGCTACTTTCGTTTGTTTGGTTTTTGCGGGGTTTGTATTTGTTTTATTGTCGTTTATTTTTCTGGGTGTCTTTCATTTGTTTTTGGTTTTCTGTTTTTTTCTGTCTTTCTATCTTATTTGGCTTTTGTTTCTGTCCTTTCTGGTCCTTTTTTATATTACTATTTTTTACTTTTTATTTTATGTTCCTTGTCTTTTAGATTGTTGCTTTACCCATGGAATAAATACCCCCGCACAATTAGAATAAGGCCACAAAGTGCAGAAGTGAGGCATTGTTGAATTGTTGTTGTTGCTGCTGTTTTTGTTGCTGTCGTTGTTGCTGTCGTTATCGTCGTCGTCGTCGTCGTTGTCGTTGTTGTTGTTGTTTGTTGTTGTTGTTGTTGTTGTTGTTCTTCTTCTTCTTCTTCTTCTTCTTCTTCTTCTTCTTCTTCTTCTTCTTCTTCTTCTTCTTCTCCTCCTCCTCCTCCTCCTCCTCCTCCTCCTCCTCCTCCTCCTCCGTCTTCTTCATCGTCTTCGTCGTCGTCATCGTCTTCGTCGTCGTCGTATTTGTCGTCGTCGTTTTCGCCGTCGTCTTTGTCGTCGTCGTCTTCGTCGTCGTCTTTGTCGTCGTCGTCTTCGTCGTCTTCTTTGTCGTCGTCGTCTTCGTCGTCTTCTTCGTCGTCGTCTTCGTCGTCGTCTTCGTCGTCTTCGTCGTCGTCTTCGTCGTCTTCTTCGTCGTCTTCTTCGTCGTCTTCTTCGTCTTCTTCGTCGTCTTCTTCGTCTTCTTCTTCGTCTTCTTCTTCGTCTCCTTCTTCGTCTTTTTCGTCTTCTTCGTCGTCGTCGTCTTCTTCTTCGTCGTTGTCGTCTTCTTCTTCGTCGTTGTCGTCTTCTTCTTCTTCTTCTTCTTCTTCTTCTTCTTCTTCTTCTTCTTCTTCTTCTTTTCTTCTTCTTCTTCTTCTTCTTCTTCTTCTTCTTCTTCTTCTTCTTCTTCTTCTTCTTCTTCTTCTTCTTCTTCTTCTTCTTCTTCTTTTTCTTCTTCTTCTTCTTCTTCTCCTCCTCTCCTCCTCCTCCTCTTTATTTTCTCTATTTCATCTTTAGTATAGCTTTTGGTTGAACTTTTTTTTTATGGTTTTGGTCTTGTTCATTTTCGTTTTCTTATCACCATTGTTAGACCACAGTTTGGATAGTATGAATTGCTCTCTGCTACACGAACTTGATCCTTACTACAAGTAATTGCTTTCTCTGGAAAGAACCTTAAAACAAAAGCAAAAGAAAAAAGATTTGTTCAGTTTAAAAGAAAGAAAAAACAACTGCTTTATCAGTGTTCTATAAAGGGAAACTAAAGGGCCCCAGAAAGGTATAAAAAAGGTAAAGGTGTCCTATAACCTATGTGGTCGTAGAGGAGTGGGGCATCAGAGACCTCAGCTTCTCTAGGGGCCAGCATATTGAGAGCGGTGCCCATCTCCTCTCCCTCGCTGCTTTACCTTCCCTGACCCTAAAGAGATTAAAAAAAAAAGTCAAAAGAAAGAGAGTAAAACATCCCCTGAAACATAGCAAGAAAACAGAAAAGTTGACAGTGGAGAGTATAGTAGGACATGGGGGGCTGGCTGTGGGGTTAGGGGATGAAGATTAGGCTGTAGTGCAGAGTGGTGTGTTTTGCTAGAAAGAGAATGAAGTTGAAGCTGTGGCCAGTGATTGCTAAATGTAATATCCCTTTCCCATGAGAGGCTTGCCATTTTATGTGTTATACTAGTCAAATCTAGTCTAAGATACTAATATTTTATTATCTCAATGAGCAAAGAAATTGATGTGGGTTATAAGCCATATATAAGAACAAAAAAGAAAAATATATAGCACAAAA
>CM054141.1:4152167-4159667 GCA_028751875.1 Rapana venosa
CTGTAATGACAGTATATTATGATAACAAACAGTCTCCCTCATGACATATGTAATGTATTTCACTCTGTAATGACAGTATATTATGATAACAAACAGTCTCCATCATGACATATGTAATGTATTTCACTCTGTAATGACAGTATATTATGATAACAAACAGTCTCCATCATGACATATGTAATGTATTTCACTCTGTAATGACAGTATATTATGATAACAAACAGTCTCCATCATGACATATGTAATGTATTCACTCTGTAATGACAGTATATTATGATAACAAACAGTCTCCATCATGACATATGTAATGTATTTCACTTTGTAATGACAGTATATTATGATAACAAACAGTCTCCATCATGACATATGTAATGTATTTCACTCTGTAATGACAGTATATTATGATAACAAACAGTCTCCATCATGACATATGTAATGTATTTCACATTGTAATGACAGTATATTATGATAACGAACAGTCTCCATCATGACATATGTAATGTATTTCACTTTGTAATGACAGTATATTATGATAACAAACAGTCTCCATCATGACATATGTAATGTATTTCACTCTGTAATGACAGTATATTATGATAACAAACAGTCTCCATCATGACATATGTAATGTATTTCACTCTGTAATGACAGTATATTATGATAACAAACAGTCTCCATCATGACATATGTAATGTATTTCACTCTGTAATGACAGTATATTATGATAACGAACAGTCTCCATCATGACATATGTAATGTATTTCACTCTGTAATGACAGTATATTATGATAACGAACAGTCTCCATCATGACATATGTAATGTATTTCACTCTGTAATGACAGTATATTATGATAACAAACAGTCTCCATCATGACATATGTAATGTATTTCACTCTGTAATGACAGTATATTATGATAACGAACAGTCTCCATCATGACACATGTAATGTATTTCACTCTGTAATGACAGTATATTATGATAACGAACAGTCTCCATCATGACACATGTAATGTATTTCACTCTGTAATGACAGTATATTATGATAACGAACAGTCTCCATCATGACATATGTAATGTATTTCACTTTGTAATGACAGTATATTATGATAAACAGTCTTCATCATGACATATGTAATGTATTTCACTTTGTAATGACAGTATATTATGATAACAAACAGTCTCCATCATGACATATGTAATGTATTTCACTCTGTAATGACAGTATATTATGATAACGAACAGTCTCCATCATGACATATGTAATGTATTTCACTCTGTAATGACAGTATATTATGATAACGAACAGTCTCCCTCATGACATATGTAATGTATTTCACTCTGTAATGACAGTATATTATGATAACGAACAGTCTCCTTCATGACATATGTAATGTATTTCACTTTGTAATGACAGTATATTATGATAACAAACAGTCTTCATCATGACATATGTAATGTATTTCACTTTGTAATGACAGTATATTATGATAACAAACAGTCTCCATCATGACATATGTAATGTATTTCACTCTGTAATGACAGTATATTATGATAACGAACAGTCTCCATCATGACATATGTAATGTATTTCACTTTGTAATGACAGTATAATTATGAATAACAAACAGTCTCCATCATGACATAGTAATGTATTTCACTCTGTAATGACAGTATATTATGATAACGAACAGTCTCCATCATGACATATGTAATGTATTTCACTCTGTAATGACAGTATATTATGATAACGAACAGTCTCCCTCATGACATATGTAATTTATTTCACTCTGTAATGACAGTATATTATGATAACGAACAGTCTCCATCATGACATATGTAATGTATTTCACTTTGTAATGACAGTATATTATGATAACAAACAGTCTTCATCATGACATATGTAATGTATTTCACTTTGTAATGACAGTATATTATGATAACGAACAGTCTCCTTCATGACATATGTAATGTATTTCACTCTGTAATGACAGTATATTATGATAACAAACAGTCTCCATCATGACTGGTTTCTTTGTGACTTACACTCACTTCACTGGTTTCTTTATGACCAACACTCATTTCACTGGGTTTTTATGACTAACATTCACTTAACTGGTTTTTATGACTAACACTCACTGTTTTTTATGACTAACACTCACTTCACTTGTTTCTTATGACTAGCACTCACTGGTTTCTTTATAACTAACACTCACTAATTCTTTATGACAAACACTCACTTCACTGGTTTCTTTATGACTAACACTCACTTCACAGGTTTCTTTATGACTAACACTCACTTCACTGGTTTCTTTATGACTAACACTCACTTCACTGGGTTTTTATGACTAACACTCACTTTGATGGTTTCTTTATGGCTAACACTCACTTCACTGGTTTCTTTATGACTAACACTAACTTCACTGGTTTCTTTATGACAAACACTCACGTCACTGGTTTTAAAAAAAATCACTAACACTCACTTTACTGGCTTACACTCACTTCACTTGTTACTTTATGACTGACACTCACTTTACCGGTTTCTTTATGAGGTAACACTCACATCACTGGCTTGTTTATGACTAACACTCACTGTTTCTTTATGACTAACACTCACTTCACTGGTTTCTTTATGGTTAACACTCACTTCACTGGTTTCTTTATGGCTAACACTCACTTCACTGGTTTCTTTATGGCTAACACTCACTTCACTGGTTTCTTTATGACTAACACTCCTTTCACTGGTTTCTTTATAACTAACACTCACTGTTTCTTTATGGCTAACACTCACTTCACTGGTTTCTTTATGACTAACACTCGATTCGCTGGGTTTTTAAAAAATAGTAACTAATACTCACTCCACTGGCTTTAAAAAAATGACTAACACTCACTTCACTGGTTTCTTTATGACCAGCACTCACTTCACTGGTGTCTTTATGACCAGCACTCACTTCACTGGGTTTTTTTTAATGACGAACACTCACGTCACTGGGTTTCTTTATGACTAACACTCACGTCACTGGGTTTTTTTATGACTAACACTCACTTCACTGGGTTTCTTTATGACTAACATTCACTGGTTTCTTTATGACGAACACTCACGTCACTGGTTTCTTTATGACTAACACTCACTTCGCTGGTTTCTTTATGACTAACATTCACTGGTTTTTTTATGACTAACACTCACGTCACTGGTTTCTTTATGACTAACACTCACTTCGCTGGTTTCTTTATGACTAACATTCACTGGATTTTTTTATGACTAACACTCACGTCACTGGTTTCTTTATGACTAACACTCACTTCATTGGTTTTTTTATGACTAACACTCACTTTACTGGTTTCTTTATGACTAACACTCACTTTACTGGTTTCTTTATGACTAACACTCACGTCACTGGTTTCTTTATGACTAACACTCACGTCACTGCTAGCTTTATGACTAACACTCACGTCACTGCTAGCTTTATGACTAACACTCACGTCACTGGTTTCTTTATGACTAACACTTCTTTCACTGGTTTCTTTATGACTAACACTCACTGGTTTCTTTATGACTAACACTCACTTCACTGTTTAAAAAAAAATCACTAACACTCACTTCACTGGTTTCTTTATGACTTAAAACTCACTCCGCTATTGTCTTTGTGGCTAACACTCACTTCACTGGCTCAAAATCACTAACACTCACTTCACTGGTTTCTTTATGACTTAAAACTCACTCCACTATTGTCTTTATGGCTAACACTCACTTCACTGGCTCAAAATCACTAACACTCACTTCACTGGTTTCTTTATGACTTTAACTCACTCCACTATTGTCTTTATGGCTAACACTCACTTCACTGGCTCAAAATCACTAACACTCACTTCACTGGTTTCTTTATGACTTAAAACTCACTCCACTATTGTCTTTATGGCTAACACTCACTTCACTGGCTCAAAATCACTAACACTCACTTCACTGGTTTCTTTATGACTTAAAACTCACTCCACTATTGTCTTTATGGCTAACAATCACATCACTGGTTTCTATAGGACTAACACACACTTCAGTGGGGTTTTATGACGAACACTTACTTTTCTGTTTTGTTTATCACTAACACTCACTTGTCTGTTTTTTATGACTAACAATCACTTCACTGGTTTCTTTATGACTAACACTCACGTCACTGGTTTCTTTATGACTAACACTCACGTCACTGGTTTCTTTATGACTAACACTCACATCACTGGTTTCTTTATGACCAACACTCGATTCGCTGGGTTTTAAAAAAATAGTAACTAACACTCACTCCACTGGCTTTTTAAAAAATGACTAACATTCACTTCACTGGTTTTTTATGACTAACACTCACTGTTTCTTTATGACTAACACTCACTTCACTGCTTTCTTTATGACTAACACTCACTTCACTGGGTTCTTATGACTAACACTCACTTTGATGGTTTCTTTATGACTAACACTCACTTTGATGGTTTCTTTATGACTAACACTCACTTCACTGGGTTCTTATGACTAACACTCACTTCACTGGTTTCTTTATGACTAACACTCA
The DNA here is from genome assembly GCA_028751875.1 of Rapana venosa. NCBI lineage: Eukaryota > Metazoa > Mollusca > Gastropoda > Neogastropoda > Muricidae > Rapana > Rapana venosa. Next base: position 4,156,726 of record CM054141.1, read on the forward strand.
CTTTGATGGTTTCTTTATGACTAACACTCACTTCACTGGGTTCTTATGACTAACACTCACTTCACTGGTTTTTTTATGACTAACATTCACTTCATTGGTTTCTTTATGGCTAACACTCACTTTACTGGTTTCTTTATGACTAACATTCACTTCATTGGTTTCTTTATGGCTAACACTCACTTCACTGGTTTCTTTATGACTAACACTCACTTTACTGGTTTCTTTATGACTAACACTCACGTCACTGGTTTCTTTATGACTAACACTCACGTCACTGGTTTCTTTATGACTAACATTCACTTCATTGGTTTCTTTATGGCTAACACTCACTTTACTGGTTTCTTTATGACTAACACTCACGTCACTGGTTTCTTTATGACTAACACTCACGTCACTGGTTTCTTTATGACTAACACTCACGTCACTGGTTTCTTTATGACTAACACTCACGTCACTGGTTTCTTTATGACTAACACTCACTCCACTGGTTTCTTTATGACTAACACTCACTTCACTGTTTAAAAAAAAATCACTAACACTCACTTCACTGGTTTCTTTAGACTTAAAACCACTCCCATTTCTTTGTGGCTAACACTCACTCACTGCTCAAAATCCTAACACTCACTTCACTGTTCCCTTATGACTTAAAACTCACTCCACTATTGTCTTTATGCTAACCCTCACTTCACTGGCTCAAAACACTAACACTCACTTCACTGGTTTCTTTATGACTTTAACTCACTCCACTTTTGTCTTTATGGCTAACACCACTTCACGGGCTAAAAAATCACTAACACTCACTTCACTGGTTTCTTTATGACTTAAAACTCACTCCACTATTGTCTTTATGGTTTAACACTCACTTCACTGGCTCAAAATCACTAACACTCACTTCACTGGTTCTTTATGACTTAAAACTCACTCCACTATTGTCTTTATGGCTAACAATCACATCACTGGTTTCTATAGGACTAACACAACTTCAGTGGGGTTTTATGACGAACACTTACTTTTCTGTTTTGTTTATCACTAACACTCACTTGTCTGTTTTTTATGACTAACAATCACTTCACTGGTTTCTTTATGACTAACACTCATTTCACTGGTTTCTTTATGACTAACACTCAGTTCACTGGCTTCTTTATGATTAACACTCACTTCACTGGTTAGATTTGTTTTATCAAGATATAGTGGTATATACATTCCATTTCTTCTTCTTCTTCTTCTTCTTGTTCTGTCTTCATTGTCTTTCTTCTTCTTCTTCTTCTTCTTCTTTTTCTTTTTCCCTTTCTTCTTCTTCTTCTTCTTCTTCTTCTTCGTCTTCGTCTTCGTTGTCTTCTTCTTCGTCTTCGTTGTCTTCTTTCTTCTTCTTCTTTCTTTCTTCTTCTTTCTTCTTCTTCTTCTTCTTCTTCTTTCTTCTTCTTCTTCTTCTTCTCCTCCTCCTCTTCGTCGTCGTCGGCGTCGTCGTCGTCGTCGTCATCATCATCACCCATCATAAACATACCACTCACTATCATTCCCTTTCTGTCAACAGTAGAGTACACTGCAAAAAACACGAAATGATGCTTCCCCCCCCCCCCCCTTCCCATTTTTGTGTTGTTTTGTAATGAAAGGTTATCGAACACAGCGTGTCCACACATAGTTGTACACACTTAAACAAACGTAATGTATTCATCAATACATATTCTAATTATCTTGTGTAGCAGAACTACTCCTTACCCCTCTCGGCAAAACTCCATGAATACATAGATAGCAAGGCATGTCCCCACCCTGTAGTGTAGATCTTCCTCCCCTTCTAGTTCTTGTTCTTCACATTCTTCTGGGTTTTGTTGGCGTTGTTGTCGCTGTTGTTGTTGTTGTCGTTGTGGTCGTTGTCGTCGTCGTCATTGTTGTTGTTGTTGTTGTTCATGCGGGTGTTCTTGTTCTTCCTCTTGTTCTTCTTGTTCTTGTACTTGTTCTTGTTCGTGTTGTTGTTGTTGTTGTTGTTTTGTTCTTGTTGTTGTTGTTGTTGTTGTTGTTTTCTTCTTCTTCTTCTTCTTTTCTTCTTCTTCTTCTTCTTCTTCTTCTTTTTTCTTCTTTTTCTTCTTCTTCTTCTTCGCAATTCTTCTTGTTCTTGTTTTTCTCCTCCTCCTCCTCCTCCTCCTCTTCCTTCTCCTCCTCCTTCTTTTTCTACTTCTCCTCCTCCTTTACAATTAAAGACAGAAGATGGCAACATAGAAAACCACAACATCCACAACTTAAGAATCAAAATAAAAAACAACAACAAAAACCCCTTAGCACTAAAACCAGCCATGGCAATAAGAAAAAACCCACCACCACCACCACCACCACACAACAACAACATCAACAACAACAACAACAAAATCTTGTTCTAACAGCACGTAACATTTCATGTTATCGACACTAGATGGTTTTGTTTTTTTATCATTCTGACTTAAAGTTCGCTTTAACGGGTCGGCTATTTCGTTTCGCAAAGAAGCAGACTACGTCTGAGTTTGAGCCATAGCTTTGGCTGTTTCGGAATCGATGACCGGAAAATATCTTCTGCTGCGATGGGTCTACAGTCTTTGATCCCCGAAGTCGTTCAAACCAAACTGAGATAGTCCTGGAGGTCTGCCGAGCTATTAAGCCAAGATGCGAATGACTGAATGACAGTGGGATGGAGGCGGCATTATATACTTACTGAACTGCTCGCCCCGTCCCTGTTGAAATCTCTTGGCGCTGTAAGTTTATTGGTAGTTTTGTGGACATAGATTTTTGTCAATATTTTATATTTCTTTTAAAAACTTGGCTGAATAATTGAGATAAAAAATCTTTGGAGATATAATATATGTTGGTTTTTTTGGGGGGTGTAACGTCCTAACCTGTTGTACCACTTATGCTTAGGTTATATAGATACTCATCAGGTGTGTGAGCGCGCGCGCGCGCGCACACACACACAC
>CM054141.1:4164667-4172167 GCA_028751875.1 Rapana venosa
ATACACACACACACACACACACAAAGAAAGGCACACGCACACACACGCACACACATACGCTTAGGCACACGCAGACACACGTGAACGCACGCGCGCGCACACATGCACACACACACATACTGTGTGTGTATATGTGTGCGTACGTGGGTATGTATGTGTGTGTATTTTGTATTGTTCAGTGTATTAGTTTATTGGTTTTCTTCTTTTTTTTTATTGGTACACTCTATTGAAGGCTGTAATAATGTAGCACTCAATATTTAAGAAATTGTTCCTCTTGACCAGCCGCCATGGTGCAGTGGTTAGCGCCTTGGGTTACGGACTGGAAGGTCGCGGGTTCGATTCCCATAAGAGTTGTAGGGATTTTTCGGACTCCGGCCGGCTCCTACCCAGAGTGAGTGTGCTGTCGAGCTTGATCCACTTAACGGATGCGAGTTTGAGAGTGTTGCTCAAATTACCTGACCAACACTGCAGGTGTCTGTATCTCTCGGGCCCGGTTGACGCCGGGATATATTATGATAGTAAGCGTAGAGTACAACCCTGTCAAGTAGTCTCAAAGCATATGCACTTCCACAGCAACATCATTACGTCATCCTCATTGTCATTGATCATCATGCAATAAAAAAAAATTGCCTCTGATTCGGCGGTTCCAGTTGCTCTGGTCTCATGGTGACCTCAGATTCGGTTTGCCCATACACTTCTGTGCCTGTGGTGAGTTTGTGTCAAAGCCTTTAGGGTTGGACGTTCGCGGGGGACGGTCGTTGGAGGGACGTTGTGGTGGTTGCCACCTCGGGTGGGCAACTCACTCAGTCTGGCTCCGCGACTGAGCTAATACTGTCGTTAGTAGGGGGCTTAGTAGGTGGTGTCCTGCGTATGTTAGCTCAGAACAGGCACCACTGAACACCACCAAAGTGACCCAGCAGCAGTGCAGGGCCCCTCTGGCTGGTGGCCCCACGGCGGCCTGATAGTGATGGGCTCCCTGTGGACTTCCGACCCTGAGGATGAGACATAACAAATCTGGGTATGGTTGTGGCGGGGAGATTGCAATGAGTGGCGTGGGAACAGCAGGACGGGGGACGTCACAAAAGATGAGGCAAAAAAAAAGTTGTTCTTAGATAGATGGCTTGATGAAGAAAAAAGTAAATGCATTGCTTATTGAATGTACCATCTGGAAATAAAATTTTTACTTGACTTGACACACACAATCGTGCATGCACACACACACACACACACACACACACACACACACACACACACACACACACACACACACACACACACACACACACACACACACACACACACACACAACACACACACAAGAGCAGCACTCTTTAGAAGCCAGGGAGAGACAGAGACAGAGACGGAGAGACAGACAGACAGACACAAAGACAGGCAGAAAGACGGAGACACAGAGAGAAACAGACAGATAGGCAGACAGAGAGACACAGACAGGCAAACAGACACACACAAACACACACACACACACACACACACACACACACACACACACACACACACACACCACACACACACACACACAACACACACACACACACACACACGACAGGTCGGTGGGGGGGGGGGGGGGGAGAGACAGTGCCTAAAAAGCACAGCAAATGGAAAAAGAAGAAGAAGAAAAAACCAAAAAAAAGTAAACTGTATCAAAGACGAAGGAGATTGTCGCACACAATCTTGCACAATCGTGATGATCAGCCTCAAAAGGCAGCATGGGTGGGCCGGCAAGGAGGCAATCGCAGTAATCATGAGGCCATTGTTCCATCACCATCACCATCACCATCACCGTCACCATCACCGTCATGGGCAACCCTGGTCAGGTGAGCTGGATAGGGGTGGGGTGGGGTGGGGTGGGGGTGGTGGGGTGGTGGTGGGGGGCGGGGAGGGGAGGGGGGAACAGCGCCACGTTCAGCTGAGATGACTGCTTTTGTTGTTGTTTTGTAGTTTTATGTATTGACCACGCACTCACGCACGTACACATACATGCACGCATGCACGCACACACACATATACACGCATGCACGCATGCACATACAGATGCCACACGCGCGCGCACACATGCTAGCACGCACAAATATGCACGCATGCACACACATGCATGCACGCACACACACATGTGCGTACGCGTACGCATGCGCGCACGCACACAGACGCAAACTCGCACACACACAAACACACACACAAGCATGCACGCATGCGCGCGCGCACACGTACACACACAGACACACACACACACACACACTTTCTAACAACGACTCATTGAATAGCTACAGATGACTGTGAGATTACTGGAGAGAAATTTTGCCTTTGTCCAAATACTCCCTTCCCCCCTTTCCTCCCCTCGCCCCCCACCATCCCCAGCTCTTTTTCAACATGATTGGAACCACAATTTTCTTTACTACCCCCCCCCATCTTTTCTGTCCATTTTCAATAGGCATACTTTTGAAAAATTTCCTACTATATTCTGGGGTATAATTTTCTATACATGTTAAACTGAATCATCATCTTTCTTCTTCGTTGAAAGCTAAGACAGCAACTATTGTTGTCTGTCATCCTAGCGAAAACACGTCGCACTGCCGTTAAGCGCCTGACAAGTCAGGCCCAGCGCATCCGACCTCCGCGTGGGAGAGAATTGTTATCTTTGAAGTCTTGCTGGGAAAAAAGAGGCAGACAACGGACATGACAGAGGTGAGAGGACGAAGAGGAACAAGGCAAAATTTTAAAGAGAGGGATAGAAAAGAAGGAAATCGTAGCACAGAATTGCCAGACAATGACAATGACAAATTCTTTTATTTCAGGGATAATGAATAAGCACCCATATGCTTTTTTACAATCAGTCCCCGCCCTTAGGGATATATATAAGAGAGAGAGAGAGAGAGAGAGAGAGAGAGAGAGAGAGAGAGAGAAGAGAGAGAGAGAGTGTGTGTGTGTGTGTTGGGGTGGAATTGAACCTAAGACTGTTCGTGTTTTTTGTCCGAGGGTGTGGATACTGTTTAAATTGACAGGCTCCTGGCATCCCCATGAGGGACAGACGTCATCCGATAATGGGAAAGAATGTGGTGAACTGGCACAGTTGTGTACAACAGACAGTTTTCTTTCCAAGGCCGTAGATAACATTGCCAGTAGTGGGGTGAATGATAGTAAAGGTACAGGTGTTCCCGTAACCTATGCGGTCGTTGTTTATTTTTCATAATATTTTGTTTTATTCTTTTATTTCGAGGATTATGGAATAAGAAAATATGCGCTTTTTTTTTTTACATCCAGCACCCCGTGTGTATGCAGTTTTGTAAATTTTGTCATCCATTCCCACCAGCACGCAATGAATGGCCTGCTCTTCCGAAAAGCGGAACGGGTTTTAACGCATGCGCAAGATGTTCCGCGTGCGTTCGCGCACGGGACCTCACCTCGGTTTGTAAGTCTCATCCGAAGGACCATTGGAAAGAGTGGAGTCGGCACTGATGTTAACTCCAGAAAAAAAAATCCCCTTGAACGAGATTCGAACCCGGGTCAGCAGATCACGAACACAATGCGCATCACCTTAACCACCAGGCTATCCCCGTCCCCCCCCCCCCCCCCCCCCCCCCCCCTTCTCCCCCGTCGTGGAGCAAGGTGTCACAGTCCTCAACCTCTCCAGGGGCCAGCATACTGAGGGCGGCACCCATCTCCTCTGCCTCGCTGCTCTACCTTCCCTTGTCCCTAAAGAGGGCAGGCAGGTACCCATTTGCAGCTGGAGACTGTACCCGAAGCCAAGGGTGGCGCGAACGGTCACCCATCCATCCACTTGGTAACCACGCTGAATGCTACTTAACCTGAGCTCTAAGATTACGGCGACATGGAGTCTGAGTAAACGGGACGTGGGGGTGGTGTGGTGTGGTATGATGATGGTGTGTTTACCGAAGCCGTGTTGGCTGAGGGCCTTTGTTGCCTTTACGCCCAGCACAAGGGACGGTTTTCCTGCTGCCTTGTCAATATGACTGATGGGTTATTTCCCTTCCCATCGCTCATTCAAGCCCACTGTGACAGGAATAAACTCTCGCTGTCTGTCTCTCCCTGTCTCTGTCTGTCTGTCTTTCTGTCTGTCTATCTCTCTCTGTCTGTCTCTGTCTGTGTCTGTCTCTGACTTTGTCTGTCTCTCTGTCTCTCTGTGTGTCTCTGACTCTCTCTCTCTGTGTCTCACTCTGTCTCTATTCTGACTCTCTCTGTTTCGTTCTGCCTGTCTGTCTGTCTATCTCTGTATTTCTCTCTCTCTCTCTCTCTCTCTCTCTCTCTCTCTCTCTCTCTCTCTCTCTCTCTCTCTCTCTCTCTCTCTCTCTCTCTTTCTCTTTGTGTGTGTGTGTGTGTGTGTGTGTGTGTGTGTGTGTGTGTGTGTGTGTGCGTGCGTGCGTGTGTGTGTGTGTCTGTGAGACTTTCATATCTAAACCTAAGAAAAAAATTAAACTAGATAAAATCATGATGTGGCATAATGCCAAAACCAGACAGATCAATCCGTACTAATAAAGAGATGGATGACATCATGCCATGATACCGCTTACAATCTGTACAAAGGGCAAAGCATTATGTCGTCATAGTGATAACAATAAGTATGATAAGGCTATACAATCTAGTGAGAACACATCAAAACGCTCATCACTTTGTCAATTATACAGGCCAGGACAGGTCATTATTTGTCAATTATACAGGCCAGGAAAGGTCATTATTTGTCAATAATATAGGCCAGGAAAGGTCATTTTATTTGTAAATTATACAGGCCAGGAAAGGTCATTTTATTTGTCAATCATACAGGCCAGGAAAGGTCATTATTTGTCAATTATACAGGCCAGGAAAGGTCATTCTTTGTCAATTATACGGGCCAGGAAAGGTAATTCTTGGTCAATTATACAGGCCAGGAGAGGTCATCATTTGTCAATTATACAGGTCAGGAAAGGTCATTATTTGTCAATTATACAGGTCGGGAAAGGTCATTATTTGTCAATAATACAGGCCAGGAAAGGTCATTATTTGTCATTGAAACAGGCCAGGAAAAGTCATTATTTGTCATTGATACAGGCCAGGAAAGGTCATTTTTTGTCAAATATACAGGCCAGGAAAGGTCATTATTTGTCAAATTTACAGCCCGAAAAGGTAATTTTATTTGTCAATTATACAGGAAAGAAAAGGTCATTATTTGTCAAATATACAGACCAGGAAAAGTCATTATTTGTCTATTATACAGGCCAGGAAAGGTCATTATTTGTCAATTATACAGGCCAGGACAGGTCATTATTTGTCAAATATAGAGGCCAGGAAAAGTCATTATTTGTCAATTATACAGGCCAGGAAAGGTCATTGTGTCATTGATACAGGCCAGGAAAGGTCATTATTTGTCAATTATACAGTCCAGGAAAGGTCATTCTTTGTCAATTATACAGGCCGGGAAAGGTCATTATTTGTCAATTATATAGGCCAGGAAAGATCATTATTTGTCAATAATAGGCCAGGAGAGGTAATTATTTGTCAATTATACAGGCCAGGAGAGGTCATTATTTGTCAATTATACAGGTCGGGAAAGGTAATTATTTGTCAATAATACAGGTCAGGAAAAGTCATCAGCTGTTTACAAATACAGATCAGTAAATACATCAGGTCATCCTCTTGTTACAGATAAAGACCAGTAACATACATCAAGTCACCATCTTGTTACAGATACAGACCAGTAACATAGACAGGTCATCATCTCGTTACAGATACAGACCAGTAACGAACATCAGACCATCATCTTGTTACAGATACAGACCAGTAACATACATCAAGTCACCATCTTGTTACAGATACAGACCAGTAACATAGACAGGGCATCATCTCGTTACAGATACAGACCAGTAACATACATCAGGTCATCATCTTGTTACAGATACACACCAGTAACAAACATCAGGTCATCATCATTGTTACAGATACAGACCAGTAACATACATCAAGTCACCATCTTATTACAGATACAGACCAGTAACATAGACAGGTCATCATCTCGTTACAGATACAGACCAGTAACAAACATCAGGTCATCATCTTGTTACAGACACAGACTAGTAACAAACATCAGGTCATCATCATTGTTACAGATACAGACCAGTAACAAAACATCGGGTCATCATCTTGTTACAGATACAGACCAGTAGCAAAACATCGGGTCATCATCATTGTTACAGATACAGACCAGTAACATACATCAAGTCACCGTGTTGTTACAGATACAGACCAGTAACAAACATCAGGTCATCATCTTGTTACATATGCAGACCAGTATCATACATCAGGTCATCATTGTTACAGATGCAGACCAGTAACGTACAGCAGGTCATCACCTTGTTCCAAATAAAGAACAATAACAAACATCAGGTCATCAGACTGATACAGACACAGTGCAGGACAAACATGCGGTCATTATCTTGTTACAGATGCAGACTAGCAACAACCATCAGCTATTTACAGATACACACCAGTAATAATGATCTTGTTACAGATACAAGACAGTAACAAACGTCATCTTGTTACAGATGCAGACCAGTAACAACCATCAGCTATTTATACAGACCAGTAACCAAACATCAGGTCATCATCATCAGCCGTTACAGATACAGTGCAGGACAACCCCCCCCCCCCGTCAGAGCTGATAGGATCGCAGAGCTGAGCTGAGAAGAGGAATCAGGCCAGAGGCCCCCATTCCTGCTTTGGTAAACAAGCTGCAGATTAAAATAGCACACGGGGATGTGCCGGGCGAAAAACATGGGCAGCACAAAATAAATACACATGCCATCCCTCCCTCTCTCCCCTCCCCCCTAACTCGTACACAGTCTCTCTCTCTCTCTCTCTCTCTCTCTCTCTCTCTCTCTCTCTCTCTCTCTCTCTCTCTCTCTCTCTCTCTCTCTCTCTCGTCTGTCTGTCTGTCTCTCCCTCCCTCCCTCCTCTCTCTCCTTGTCTCTGTCTGTCTGTCTGTGTCTGTCTCTCTGTCTCTGTCTCTGTCTGTCTGTCTCTCTCTCTTTCTGTCTGTCTCTCCCCCCCCCCTTCTCTCTCTCGCGCACACACACATACACACTCACACACATAAATACACACACACTCTCTTACTCACTCACTCACTCAACACACTCACTGATTGTAGCGGAAGTAAACACTCTTTACCAGCACTAAGTGTTCTTAGCAGGAATGTATCCATTAACAGAACTGTTCCAGGTCTTAACTCATTTAGACGCTCCTTGGGTAAGGGTGGGGATGGTGGTGGTGGTTATGGGCACAGGATAGCCGAGCGATTAGAGCGTTAGGTCTGCGATCTGTCGGTGTGGGTTCGAGCCACTACCGAGCCACCCGTTTCAGGAGATGTTTCCCCTGGTGCACCAAACTCCACTCCTCCAGAAATCCTTTGGATGAGGCTACAGACCGAGGTCAGAGTGAGTGTACAAACGCATGCAGCTCAGACCTCCTTGCGCACATGTTTAAAAGCTGTTA
>CM054141.1:4184667-4192167 GCA_028751875.1 Rapana venosa
GAATAAGCATTCATGTGGGTTTTTTCTTTTTACATCCTGTTCCCATGTGCATGCAGTTTTGTAAATTTTGTCATCTGTTCCCATTGACACACAATGGCCTACTCTTCCAAAAAGGTTTTAACATGTGCGCAAGATGTTCTGCGTGCGTTCGCACACGGACCTCGGTTTATAGTCTCATCCAAAGGATGTTTTCAAATGCGTTTGTAAAGCCAAAAGTGAAATAAAATTATGCCTTGATACTTCAGTACAAGGTAAAAGAAAGCTTAAAGTGTTATAAGAAAGGTGGCAGGATGGTTAAGACGTCTGCCTGCCAACAAGTAAACCGTGAGGTTCTGGGTTCGATTCTCAGCCTCGCCCTTTCTTCCCAGTTGACAAAAAAATCGAACTGAATGTCAAAGTCCTTCGGATGAGATTATAAACCGAGGCCCCGTGTGCGAATGCATGCAGAACATCTTGAGCACACATTAAATCCTGTTCCGCTTTTCGAAAGCGTAGGCCATTGTGTGCCGGTGGGAACAGATGACAAAATTCACAAAACCGCATACACACGGGGACTGGATGTAAAAAAGCACATTAGTGCTTATTCCCTTATCCTCGATATAAAATAATAAATAAATAATTTTTTTTTAAATCATGTCATCTGAGCGCTTTGATTTGTTGCTTTCCAAGATTCAGCGCTATATAAATTCCATACATTATTATTTATTTATTATTATAATCAATCAAACTCTTAAAAATCGACAACCTGACCCTTACCTGCTAACATGGTTCCAAGCACAAAAATGGGTCAGGTGCAGTGCGGCTCATTTTGTAGTGAAAGGTCACATTTCGTTCTCATTGAGAAACGACCACAACCCCACCCCCCAAAAAACAAAACAACAAAACAACCTACTTTAGTGTGCAGCCATCAGTAATCTCGTCAGAAACTATAGCATAATTTCCAGCTTTGATCAGATGGGCACCAAAGCAGACACCGCTCACCCAGAAAAAGTGCGCATCAGGAAAATGGATTTATACTTTTTGTTCCCCCCTGTCTGATTAGGCCAGGGGTAAAATTGTCGGTCCCTAGTACTTTCTGGTGGTGAATTGGGTGAAGTCAGACGTCACTTCGCTGATGAAGCAGTCACGCTTGGGTAGATCCACCCCAGAAGAGAACTGTGGGTTCCCATCATCGCCCCCCCTCCTCCTTTAACCGCTTTTTGCCAGTATTTGCTTCGCACACATACCATCCTCCCCCTCCCATCATCTCCTAACGTCAGGCCGGCTAATCTCTTGTCCTGATAAGGGCGCCGGAGCAATTTTGAGCAAACAGCGGGAGAGAAATGAAGTTTGCGGTGGATGATTTAGTAATCGTTACCTTTGGTCCAGCCCACACGCCCTCAATCTCCATTCTGACCCCCCCCCCCTCCCTCCCTCCCTCTCTCCCTCACCTCCTTCTCCATCCCTTCCGATACCTTACTGCCACTACGGGGGACGGGATAGCCCGGTGGTTAGAGTGATGCGCTCGTGATCTACTGTCCCGGGTTGGAATCTCGTTCAAGAGGATTTTTGCTCCTGGAATTAAAATCAGTGCCGAATTCATTACCCCCCAGATTTCTTCGGATGAGACTATAAACCGTGTGCGAACGCACGCAGAACATCTTGCGCACACGTTAAAACCCGTTCCGCTTTTTGGAAGAGTAGGCCACTGTGTGCCGGTGGGATCGGATGACAAAATTTTCAAAGCCGCATGCACATGTGGACTAAATGCAAAAAAGCACATGAGTGCTTGTTCCATTATCCTCGAAATAAAAGACTAAAATAATAAAAAAAACAACAACCCACAACAACCCTCGATATAAAAGAATAAATGAATGAATGAATGAATGGATTCCGTTGAAGGGAATTTCCCCCCTGGAATTACCATCAGTGCCGGCTCCATTCTCCCCCCCCCCCCCCTCCCAATAAAAAAAAAAAGTTCTTTGCATGAGGCTATAAACCGAGGTCCGGTGTGCGACCGCGCGCAGAACATCTTGCGCACACGTTGGTTTCAACAAAATTTATTCAAGAAAAACACACACCTTAAAACCTATTCCTTTTCTCGGAAGAGTAAGCCATTGTTTTCTGGTGAAAAACGGATGACAAAATTGACAAAACTGCATATACATGGGGATTGGATGTAAAAATGCACATAACCTACTGAATTACCCTTAAAGTAAAAGGATAAATAAGTACAATAAATACATGAAATAAATAAATAGGCCGTGCGTTGAAAGAAATATTTTGCATGCCTAGCAATGTTGTGTGTCCATTTCTATCACTGTCTCATATGTTTAAACACTTTATTATACATAAGATACTTCATATCACACAAACCTTCTCTCTCTTCTTCGTCAAACGCTTAGACAACAACTACTTCTGTATGTCATATTATGAGCGAAAATGCGTTGCGCTGCTGTAGTGAAGCACCTGACAAGTCAGGCCCAGCACATCCAACTTCGGCATGCGAGAGAATTGTTATCTTCTAAGCTATTTTTTCCGGAAAAAAGACAGGAAAATGGACCAAGAAAAGGCAGAAAGTAGACAAGAAGGGGGTGCCAGGAAAAGAAAAGGAACAAGGTAGAAACGAAGGGAGTGATAGAAAAGAGGGAATTCCTAGTACAGAATTTCCAGAAGGTGGGAATGCTATTCATACTGCCACACCCCCTCCCCTCCCACGCATTCCCCTGGGCATCCCCACTGGGAAATACTGGGATCAAAATAAATGGTTACCGGTAACTGTGTCACAATACTTTCATTTTGTGATTCACTTTTTTATCCTTCTTAATAATAATAATAATAATAATAATGTATGGAATTTATATAGCGCTGAATCTTGTAAAGCAACAAATCAAAGCACTCAGATTTCATTTCATACCACTTTAAGTCACGGCAGATTTCTCTCCGTGAAATTCGCCACCCATTTTTTCTTTTTCCTGTCTGCAACTGTATTTGTTTCCCTATCAGAGTGGCTTTTTTCTAAGAATTTTGCCAGGGACAACTCTCTTGTTGCCGTGGGTTCTTTTACGTGCGCTAAATAATTACGTGTAACACTCGGGACCTCGGTTTATCGTCTCATCCGAAAGACTAGCGCCCAGACCACCACTCATGGTCTAATGGATGGGGGAAAAGTTTCGGGTCCAAACGGGGTACGAACCGCCGCACACTTCCGACCCGGACTTTTCGCTTTCTAGACAGGCGCGTTACTTCTAGACCACCGATCCACCGATTCTTCTTTCCTTTTCTTCCTTTTTACTTTCGCTTTTGCTTCTAATTCTAATATTTCTCTCCAAAACATGTATCTTTCTTGTTTGTTTTGTTGTGAAATTTAGATGACCGTTTGCTTTGTATTGATTTGGCTTGAGGTGTTTTTTTTTCTCTCTCCGTTTATTTGCTAACACTTTGCCGTTTGATCAAGTAAAGTACGAAACAAAAAGAAGATTTGTGTAGAATCAAGTATGGGGTTGAGAGGAAGAGAGCGAGAGTGACCACCACCACCACCACCACCATCACCACCGCCACCACCACCACCATCACCACCACCACCACCACCACTACTGCTGCTACTACTACTACTACTGCTGCTGCTGCTACTGTAACGACGATAACAACGATGACAACGACGGCGAAGATGATGATGATGATGATGACGATGACGATGCCGACAATGACGATGATGGTTAGCGAGATCTTTCTATAGTTTCTCACAAACGCACGGAAAACCTTGTCAAGAATCATCTCTGTTCCTTTGGACAATTATTCAAAAAATTGACTCAAAGGTAAAAGGTAAAAGTGTTCCTATAACCTATGTGGTCGTAGGGGAGCGAGGCATCAGAGACCTCAGCTTCTCTCGGGGCCAGCATAATGAGGGCGGCATCCATCTCCTCTCCCTCGCTGCTTTACCTTCCCTGACCCTAAAGAAAGCAGGTACCCATTTACAGCTAGGTGAACTGGGGAACTGCACTGAAGCCAAGGCGTACAAACGGTCACCCATCCAAACGGTAACCCCGCTCCATACTGCTTAACCTTAGTTGGGGAAAGCGAGTGCTCTGACCACTGAGCTATCCCGTCCCCCAAAATTGACTATGAATGGAAAATCAGGAGCGGGGGAGGGGGGGGGGGGGGGGGGGCGGGGGAGGCGATTCTTCTGTGCCCCGTGTAGAAATAATCCAAGATAACTTACCTGGCAATCAATCCCCATCAATAGCGCTGAACAGAGTCCATGGCTGGCTGTTGGGTAGAACAGCATTCAGTTCTTGATTGATGGATTGGGCACCAGAAATAATGGGTATTCCATTACTGTTGCGTTTAAAAAACACAACCACAACGCTCGGATAACATCGATAGAAAGATTAAGATCAATGATACCCGGACTGTATGGGAGGACAACGACAGAGAAGGAGGAGGGAACGTGATTATGTGTACAGAACAGGAGGAAGAAGAGGAGGAAGACAATGATGACGATGATGACGACAAAGACAAATGAAAGCCACAGACACAAAGCATAAAAAGAAAGAAAGGGAAGTTTAAAAAGGCAGATGTGTCCGTTTTCCCGTCCACTCTCCTGCATCTTTTACCTCTCAATACATAGATACAGAAAAGACAGACAGACAGACATACAGACAGTAGACAAACACACATACACACTCAGGCACACACATACAGCGAGAGAATGCGAATGCGAATGCGAAAGTTTTATTCATTATAGGCCTTGGCCCCTCATGAAGGTGCAACATACAGCGAGAGAGAGAGCAAGAGAGAGAGAGAGAGAGAGAGAGAGAGAGAGAGAGAGAGAGAGAGAGAAGAGAGAGAGAGAGACAGACGACAGAACAGAACAGACAGACAGACAGACAGACAGAGAGACAGAGACAGAGAGAGAGAATAATTGTCGTAGGGTTTAATCAAATTTGTTTAACAAAAATTCAGAGAAATTATCGAGAGCAGTTGGGACAGATGTTCACAAAATTCGATGGACATTCTGACAATCCTCGGAATGCGGACAATGATTTCAGATAAACGACCCACTAAAAAGGAAGAGAAACAATCTTGACAAAATAATTGAAGTTGGACATTTGAAATGTCATACAGTTCTGAATCGTTTCCAGAATAAAAAAAAAAATTTTTCCGTGGGGTTGCCGAGGGCCTGTCAGCATAGTTGCATCTCCATCTTCTGGAAATTCTGTACTAGGAGTCCCTCTTTTCTATCCCTCTCTTTGTTTCTGTCTTGTTGCTTTTCTTCCAGTCATCACCTCCTTCTTGTCTATTTCCTGCCTTCTTGGTCCATTCTTCTTCCCTTCATTCAAGAAAGACCTTAACAGATAACTATTCTCTCCCACGCCAAAGTCGGATGCGCTGGGTCTGACTTGCCATGCTTTTAACGGTAGCGCAAGGCACTTTCGCTCATATAGCAGACAAAAAATAATTGCTGCCTGAGTGTACGATGACAACGGCGACGACGACGACAACGAAGACGAAGAATGAGGAGGAGAGGGAGAAGAGAAGAAGAAGAAGAAGAAGAAGAAGAAAGAAGAAGAAGGAAGAAAGAAGAAAGCGAAAAAGAAAAGAAGAGAAGAAGATGAAGAATTGCGAACAAGAATAAGGTCGAAAAGAAGAAGAAGAAAGAGGAACAGAATAATAATAATGCGAATTGCGAATTGCAAAGAAGAAGAAGAGGAAGAGGAAGAAAGAAGATGAAGAACAAGAAGAAGAAGAAGAGGAAGAGAAAAGAAGAAGAGAAGAAACAAGAAGAAGAGGAAGAGGAAGAGAACAAGAAGAAGAGAAGAGGAACAGGAGGGGAAGGAAGAGAAGAAGAAGAAGAAAGAAAATAACACATTGCTGTGTGTATGTGGAGAAGATAAGACATGTTTAAACGATGATTCAAGGGAAGAATTATTGTATAAACTTAATCTTTTACCCTCAATAAAGATCATTTTGACTTGACTTGACTTGACGCACGCACGCACACTCACTCACTCACTCACTCACTCACTCAACCACCCACACACACACTCACTCCCTCACTAAACATACACACACACACACACACTCACTCACATACACACACACACACACACACACAACGCACGCCGCGCGCGCGCGTGCGCGCACGCACGCACTCACGCACATATATCATGTCACGATTCAGACATATATATATATATATATACACAGTTGCACAGTTCCATTCTGATATTTAAAAGTTGACGAGGTGACAGCCCTGATGTGGCCTTTGTGGTCGGCGGGGCTATAAACAACAGGATTGGAGGGGATTAGATGCAGGCATATGCACTCATGCTCTAGTGTGTGAAAGATGGGGTTATAGGATATTGTCTGACATAATATGTAACATTAGTTTTTTTCTCCTTCCTCTATGAATGGAGAAAGACATTTATTTTTCCTCTCTCCACCCCACTCTCTTTCTCTCCCTCCCTCCCTCTCCCTACCCCTCCCCACTCTCTCTCTCTCTCCCTCCCTCCCTCTCTCTCTTTTTCTCTCTCTGATACCTGTCAGAGAAGTTAAAGAGGAAAACTAAAGTAGCGCAGGCTTTTTATGACACCTTGGCAATCCAATTTTGACCGAAACTCGAAAAACAAGACAACAAAAAACGAAGCACGCGTTTCTAGAACAGAAGCAAAACTAACAATTTGAGTCAATTAGCTCTATCATTATTCTGACAATTTCCTGGAAATCAATTAGACGAAATAGCATCATGGTGGGTTGGGTTGGGTTTTTTGGGGATACAATTTTGTTTTTCATTTGAACCTGTTCGTGTTCAATACCGCTCGCGTTGCAATTATCTCTTCGTGCTCACCGCGTGATCAAAATGTCAGTTTTCCTGTTAATTAATTCGCGGAATAATCAATAACTTGAATAGCTTAATAAGGGATTATAATTTCTCTGTCTCTCTTTTCTCTGTCTCTCTGTCTGTCCCCCCTCCTCTCTCTCTCTCTCTCTCCTTTACCCTCTTCCCAATCTCTCTCTCTATCTGTGTGTCTGCGTCTGTCTCATTGTCTTTCTCACTGCCTTTCACTCTCTCTCTCTCTCTCTGTCGTGTTGTCTGTCTTTCTCTCTCTCTCTCTCCTCTCTCTCTCTGTCTGTCTGTCTGTCTGTCTGTCTGTCTGTCTCTCTTCCTCTCTCTCTCTCATCTCTCTCTCTTTCACTCTCGTGTCCTCTCTGCTCTCTCGTTTCTTTGTCTCTCTGTCTCTCTCTGTCTTTGTCTGTCTGTCTCCCTCTCTCTCTCCCTCCTTCCCTCCATCTTCCTCCTTCTATACCGCTTCAAAAATCGCTGTTTCCACTCTTTCACCTCGTTCTCTGACTCTGTTACTTGTTATAATGTCTTTCTTTTTTAACGTTTGTTTCATAGCATCTCGATAGCTGAAATGGTAATGCAGAGGGTGTGTGTGTGTATGCGTGCGCGCGCGCGCGTGTGTGTGTGTGTGTGTGTGCGTGTGCTATTGTAAAGGTGACGATCGTGTTTCTAAA
>CM054141.1:4204667-4212167 GCA_028751875.1 Rapana venosa
AAAATAAACACACAAACACCGTAGAGTTAACATTGGTACAAACATCAAATCTCCCCCAATACAGTGCTTATTCCATTATCCTCGATATAAAAGAATAAAATTAAATAAATAATAAAAATAAAGGGCGAAAACTGTCACGCAAAATAGTAGTGTTGTATTGTATTGTATTGTGTTGCGTTGTGTTGTATTGTATTGTATTCTATTGACTATCACTTTAAGTCACGGCAGATTTCTCTGCGTGAAATTCGGACTGCTCTCCCCGGGGTGAGTGCGTTGCGACAAAACCAGCACCACCTGTTATTTTTGCCTGTCTGGATAGGAAGTATTTGTTGCCCTGTCAGAGTGACTCTTTTACAAAATGTTGCCAGGGACAACTCTCTCCTTGCCGTGGGTTCTTTTACGTGCGCTAAATGTGTTACACACGGGACCTCGGTTTATCGTCTCACCCATAAGATTATAATAATAATAATAATGATGATAATAATAATAATAATAATAATAAATCGGAATTTATATAGCGCTATATCTTGCAGTGAGAATTGAGGTCTCTGACGCCTCGCTCCCCTACGACCTTATAGGTTATGGGACTCCTTTACCTTTTTTATATCTTGCAGAGACAAATCAAAGCGCTTGTACTCAACTCATTCTGACAGTCATACAACCAGTAACAATAATCGTTCCATCAAGTCCAAATGTGCGCGCACACACACACACACACACACACACACAGGTCACACACAGGTCACACACCGTGGCAGGGTGATAGAATCTTGGCTGTTGAAGGCAGGGAAAAACTATGAGATGAAGCAGCGGATGGAGGAAAAGTTTCGGGCACAAAAGGATATTGAACTACCCTACACTTCAACCCCCAGACTTTTCTCCTTCGAGACAGGCAGGTGGGTTTCCTCTAGGCCACCCATCCAGCCCTGCAGTGTGGCTGACTGCCCCAAACTGAGCTGTGGCTTGAAACGTTTCAAAATCATGGCTATAGCAACCAAACCAAACCAAACCACGACTGCCATCGGCAAGGAACTATTTTTGGAATCGGCGCATCCCAAATCTATCTGATGACATGTGTGGCATGTCCTTTGGGCCTGGATCGGGTTTCTTAGACCTGTCTGCCAGGTCCGCGCCTTGGCAATCTCCCCACCCCCCCAAAAAAAAAGAAAAAACCCAACCCCCCCAAAAAACAACAACAACCCACCCCCACCCCGAGTGATTTGGCTATTAAGGCTCCAAAATGACTTCGGACACAATGTGCGCATCACTGTGAATAGTTCTCTGACTTTTCAGCTGCCAAAAGTCGTCCATTGACCACTTACGAGGCGGAGAGAGTGACCCCAAACTCAGCTGACCTCAAAGGTTCAAAACGGCTTTGGGGCGGGGCCAAACCAAGCCATGCACGTACAGCATGGGCAACGACATTGTGGGAGGTGTGATGGACGGTGAGCGGCTTCAAAGCAAGCAGACGTGCAAGCTCCTCATCCAGCGTGTAGGTATGTACTCACAGTGATTACCATCACTAACGAGGAAGTGAACACCCGAATTAAAAAAGCCATCGGACCATTTGAAAAGCTCCTGACTTCTGCGAGAAAAACAGACAACATGAAGTGGCACGGGCACGTCACACGAACATCTGGACCGGTGTCATACAGGGAACAGTACAAGGAGGGAGACGAAGAGGAAGACAGAGAAAACGATGGGAAGACAACATCAGAGAGTGGACTGACTGGGCTTGAGTTGAACGATTTGCTACGGAAAGCAGAGGACCGCAGTGAGCGGAGGAAGCTGGTTGCAAAATCTCCATTGGTACCTCAAAGAACCGCGGGACTATGAGGTAGCCAGAAGAAGAAGAAGAAGGGGTGTGAATGAGTGAAAGTCAATAATGCTTGTGGGTGACACCCAGAATATGACACTGAGTAAGTGTAACAACAACAACAACAACAACAACAAACAACAACAAGATTGGTCAAGGTGCTGTGAATAAATAAAAACCAGATAACAACTCATTGATCACCAAGCACACAGGTTTATAGTGTCAGGTTTTTACTTCTGCTCCTTGCGTGCTCCCCAGATTAACATCGCGGGTGTTAACCAGAATACTTCTCCGACAAACACTCAGACAGCAACCAGTGTTGTCTGTCATAACGAGCAAAAAAAAAAGCATCGCGCTGCCGCTAATCACCTGACAAGTCAGGCCCAGCACATCCGACTTCGGCATAAGAGAGAATTGTTATCTTTTCAGTCTTTCTGGGAAATAAAAGGCAGGAGAATGGACCAAGAAGGCAGAAAATGGACGAGGAAAAGGTGACAGGAAGAAAATGATAAAGGCAGAAATAATAATAATAATAAAAATAATAAAAATGATAATAATAATAATTGTAATAGCACAGAATTTTCAGAAGGTGTGGATGCTATTTATTCTGACAGTCCCCGTTATCCCCACAGGGGGAACAAGAATACGCACTCCGTCTACTTTATTCCATTGGAATGTGCGACTGTTTTCAGGTAGTACCTCGCTGCCACAGTCATAGGCAGCCATAATTCAACTTCAGAGGAAATTTTTCTTTGTTAAAGGAGATGACAGGTTTATAATGCTAAGAGTTCGTCATGGCTCTGTGTGTGTGTGTGTGTGGTGTGTGTGTGTGTGTGTGTGTGTGTGTGTGTGTGTGTTTGTGTGTGTGTGTGTGTGTGTGTGTGTTGTGTGGTGTTGTGTTGTGTGTGTGTATGTGTGTGTGTGTGTGTGTGTGTGTGTTGTGTGTTGGGGTGTTTTGTGTGTGTTGTGTTTGTGTATGTGTGTGTGTAGTGTGTTGGTGTAGTATGTGTGTGTGTGTGTGTGTGTGGTGTTTGTGTGTGTTGTGTGTGTATGCGTGTGTGTTGTGTGTGTGTTGTGTGTGTGTTGTTGTGTGTGTGTGTGTGTTGTGTGTGTTGTGTGTTGTTGTGTGTGTGTGGGTGTGTGTGTGTTGTGTGTGTTGTGTGTGTGTTGAGGTGTTGTGTTTCTGTGTGTTGTGTGTGTCTGTGTGTGTGTGCAGTTGTGTGTGTGTTGTTTGTGTGTGTGTGTGTTGTGTGTGTGTGTTGTGTGTGTGTGTGTGTGGGGGGGGGGGGTGTTTAATGTGTGTGTTTCTGTGTGTAGTGTGTGTGTGTTGTGTGTGAGTGTGTGTAGTGTGTGTGTTAGTATGTGTGGTAATGTGTGGGACAGTGTGTGTATGTATAGCATGTGTTGTGTTGTGTATGTAGTTTGTAATGTTGTACGTCAGCTGGTTGTAGTTGTGTAGTGTGTTGTAGTCTGTGTACATTGTCAGGAAGTGTGTATAGCTGTAGTGTATGTGTATGTGTGTGTAGTATGTTGTGTACGTGTGTGTAGTGTGTGTTTGTATGTGTGTGTAGTGTGTGCGAATGTGTGTTTAGTTTGTGTAGTGTGTGTGAAGTGTGCGTAGTGTGTGCAGTGTGTGGGAATGTGTGTAGTGTGTGTTGTGTGTAGTGTCTGTAGTGTGTATGTGTAGTATGTGTGTAGTGTGCGTGTAGTGTGTGTGTAATGTGTGTAGTGTCTGTAGTGTGCGTAGTGTGTGTGTAAGTGTGTGTGTAAGTGTGTGTAGTGTGTGTGTGTAGTGTGTGTGTAGTGTGTGTAGTGTGTGTGTGTAAGTGTGTGTAGTGTGTGTAGTGTATGCACGTGTGTAGCGTGTTTGTGTAGAGTGTGTGTGTGCAATGTGTGTATGTTTGTGTATAATGTGTATATAATGAGTGTGTGTGCTTGTGTGTGTATGCGTGCGCGCGCGCGCTCGTGTGTGTATGTGTGTGTGTAGTGTGTGTATGTGTGTGTTAGCTCAGCACTGGGGCTGTGAATTTTGAAGAAAAGAACACTGCTTGAGGTCCTGTAATCCACTTACATCACTGATCTAAGTGGTTTGGAACAAACAGCCTAGCCAAAAGACAATCGGATCCCCCCCCACCCCCACCCCCCTCCATCACTCCATACTATAGTCCGACTCCTTCCCTCGTGTTACTGTTGAATGAGTTGGTTAATCAGCTTGTTTTGGGGACGGGATAGGTAGCTCAGTGGCCACAGCACTCGCTTTCTTGGGCTAAAGTTAAGCATCATTGAGCGTGGTTACCAAGTGGATGGATGACTATTTGCGCGCCTTGGCTTCAGTACAGTTTCCCTTTTTCCCCAGCTGTAAATGGTTACCTGCCCTCATAAGGGTCAGGGAAGGTGAAGCAGCGAGGGAGAGGAGATGGGCGCCGCTCTCAATATGCTGGCCCCTGGAGAAGCTGAGGTCTCTGACGAAGTGAAGAGCGAAGTGCTCCCCAACGACTGCATAGGTTATGGGACACCTTTACCTTTATGGTAACATGAGCTAACCAGTGTCATAAGATCGGGGTTTCTTGTTTTTAGTTTTGCTGTATTTATTTATTTAGTTAGTTATTTACTCTTTTGTTGTGAGGATAATATAATCAGCACCCATATGCTTTTTTACATCCAGTCCCCCGTGTGCAAGTGCTGGTTTTGTCATTTTTTTGTCATCCGTTTCCACCGGCACAAAAAGGTAATCTTTCCCGAAAAGCAGTAACCGATTTTTGACGTATGCTCAAACATGTCATGTTAATGATGTCTACAGTGATGATGACTCGCTATCAGCTTAACAGACAAATCCTCTGAAGTCAGAATATGGCTGCTATTATCATGACGAAGAATTGAAAAGAATCAAACACACAAGAGTTCTCATACATTACGTACTTCAGTGATATTCCAGTATGATGAATTCTTCTTCGTCGTCGAACGCTCAGACAACAACTATTGTTGTCTGTAATTTGACTGAAAATGCGTTGGGCTGCCGTTAAGCACCAGACAAGTCAGGCCCAGCGCATCTCACTTCGGGGTGGGAGAGAATTGTTATCTTTAATGTCCTCCTTTCTTTAAAAAAAAAGAAAAAAGTAAAAAGAGGGCAGGAGAATGGACCGAGAAGGCAGAAAATAGACCAGAAGGAGGTGACAGGGAGAAAAGGAACATGGAAGAAAAGGAACATGGAAGAAAAGGAACATGGAAGAAAAGGAACATGGAAGAAAAGGAACATGGAAGAAAAGGAACATGGAAGAAAAGGAACATGGAAGAAAAGGAACATGGAAGAAAAGGAACATGGAAGAAAAGGAACATGGAAGAAAAGGAACATGGAAGAAAAGGAACATGGAAGAAAAGGAACATGGAAGAAAAGGAACAAGGCATTTCCAGAGGTTGGGGATGCTGACAGGCCCCCGGCATCCCCACAGGGGTTAACTGTTTATTTTATTTATGTATTTTCTTTTATATCGAGGATAATGGAATAAGCACTTATGTGCTTGTTTACATTCAGTCCCCGTGTGTATACGGTTTTGTAAATTTTGTGTCATCTGTTCCCACCGACACCCAATGTATAGCTTAAGTAAGAGATGCCCTGACTCCCTTACACCCCCCCCCCCCCCCCCCCCCCCCCCCCATCACCTCTAACCAATGAAAGAAAGACAAGAAGAAGTAGAAGGAGGAGGAGGAAGAAGAAGATGAGGAGAAGGAAGAATGCTTTCAAGAGGAAAGAGAAGCGAAAGAAGGAAGGAGAAACAGAAAGACAGGCAGGCAGAAAGAAAAAAAAAAAGGGAGAAAAAACAGGAAGAAAGAAGGAAAACAAGACAAAAAAAAAAGAAAAGAAAGAAAAAAAGAGGGAAAGAAAGAAAGAAAGAAGAAAAGAAAGAAAGAAAGATACACAGACAGATAGAAAGTCAGACAGACAAGACGGCAAAAAGAAAAGAACAACAACACCGCCACCACCACCACCACCAACTAAAAAAAAGACAAGAAAATTCACACAGTCCCGTCATGTTTATATTGTATGTGATAAAAGATCGTTTTCGTCACCCTGACAAATTAGAAAGACAGTTGCAGGCTTATGCCTTTCTTTTCCTTTGTCGTCTTCTGTTCCCTTTTTATTTCTTAACTTGGGGTGGTTGTTTATTTCCCCCATTCTTTTCCAAGCGGTAGGGTCTCCTGGTCACGGCCTGTTTGTTAAGTCCCGTTTTTTGATTCGAAGTTCTAGTAGGTGCTAAAAAGGCCTCCAGGATTGTGTTCTACTTCTGTGTTTGTTTGTTTGTTCTGTTTTTTCTTTTCTTTTCTTTTCTTTTCTTCTTTCTTTCTTTCTTTTCTTTCTTTTTCTTTTCTTTCTTTTCTTTTCTTTCTTTCTTTTTCTTTCCCTTCTTTTTCTTTCTCTTCTTCTTTCTTTTCTTTCTTTCTTTTTCTTCTTTTCCTTTTCTTCTTTCTTCTTTCTTTCTTTTCTTTTCTTCTTTCTTTCTTTCTTTTCTTTCTTTCTTCTTCTTTCTTCTTCTTCCTTTCCTTCACCTATCTTTCTTTCTTTCTTCTTTTTTTTTTCCTTTCTTTCTTTCTTTCTTTCTTTTTTTCTTTCTTTCTTTTCTCTTCTTTCTGTCTTTCTTTCCTTCTTTCTTTCTTTCTTTCTTTCTTTCTTTCTTGTCTGTCTTTCTTTCTTTCTTTCTTTCTTTCTGTCTTTCTTTCTGTCTTTCTTCTATTTGTCCTTCTTCTTTCGTCTTTCTTTCTTCTCTTTTGTCTGTCTGTCTGTCTTTCTTCTTTTGTCCTTCTGTCTGTCTGCTGTCTGTCTTCTACTTCTTGCTTGCTTTCAGTTCTTTCTTTCTTTCTTTCCTTCTCCTTCTTTCCTTAATTTCTTTGTTTGTTTTGTTTGTTTGTTTCTTTGTTTGTTTCTTTATTTCTTTAGATTTCCACTACGCATCAGATGAGTGATTGACACAATCACTCATCATACCCCTGCCCAAGAAGGGGAATTTACGCCAATGCCAAAACTATAGAACAATCAGCCTCATCAGCCACGCCAGCAAGATCATGCTCAAAGTTATTTTGAATCGACTCAAGAAGGAGGCAGAAGAACACCTTGCAGAGGAACAGAGTGGTTCAGGGCAGGCAGGAGCACAATCGAACATGATTTTTAACTGCCACAGTCCTGATGGAAAAAACATCTTCAACATTAAAGAGACCTGTATCCACAACTTTCATCGACTTCAAGAAGGCTTTCGACAGAGTATGGCACGAAAGCCTGTGGCAGGTCCTCAGAATGTTTGGCATTGAAGAAGGACTAGTGCAAACCATTCAATCACTATACAACACCGCAAGCAGTGCAGTCCTTCTGAACAATCAGGTCGGAGACTACTTCAAAACCACAGTTGGGGTCCGACAAGGATGCCTGTTATCTCCAGTCCTGTTTAATCTGTTCTTGGAAAACATTATGAGAGAGACCCTCCATGACTTCCACTCTACCATCTCCATTGGCGGCAGACCCCTCAACAACTTGCGGTTTGCCGATGACATTGACCCCAAGGGCGGAAGTAACACAGAGCTGCAAGATCTTACGACCAGACTTGAGAACAGAGCTGGAGCATATGGGATGGAGGTGAGCTCGGAGAAAAGTAAAGTACTTGTGAACAGCACGAGCAACGCCACTGCTAAAATTT
>CM054141.1:4217167-4219667 GCA_028751875.1 Rapana venosa
AAAGGCAGAGAGAGACAGATAGAGACAGAGAGAGAGAGAGAGAGGGACAGAGAGAAGAGAAAGAAGGAGGGAGGGAGAGATGGGGCAGAGAGAGAGGGGGAGATAGAGAGGGGGAGAAAGAGAGAGGGGAGAGAGAGAGAGGAGAGAGGGAGAGAGAGATAGAGAGAGAGAGGAGAGGGAGAGAGAGGAGAGAGAGAGAGAGAGAGAGGAGAGAGAGAGAGAGAGAGAGGGGGGGGTGAGACAGATAGACAGTGACAAACACAGACAAACAGAGAGGGGGGGGGTGTAGAGAGACAGAGAGACAGAGAGCGAGGCAGAGACAGAGAGAGGCAGAAACAGAGAGAGATTTCTTTTTGCCTTATAAAGAAATAAGCACTCATTTTTAATTCTTAATTCCCATTGTGCATGCGGTTCTGTAAAGTTTGTCATCCGTTCCCACCAGCACACAGGGCTCCAGCATTTCCGAGAGACGGAGTCAGGTTTTATTATGTGGAAAAGATGTTCTGCATGTGTTCGCACGCGGGACCTCGATTTATAGTCTCATCCGAAGGACTTTCGGTAGGGGAATGAGGGGAGAAAAGGAGGGAGAGCGAGAGAGAGAGAGAAAGAGAGAGAGAGAGAGATAGAGATAGAGAGACAGAGACAGACAGAGATAGAGAGAGATAGAGAGACAGAGACAGAGAGAGATAGAGAGACAGAGACCGAGAGTCAGAGAGAGAGAGATAAAGAGAGACAGAGAGAGAGAGAGAGAGGAGAAGAGAGAGAGAGAGAGAGAGAGACAGATAGATAGATATAGAGAGAGGGGGAACAATGAACAATGAACAAGATTTATTCTTCGAGCCATCAGTCCCTAGAAGAACCCCTGTTCACATCGGCCATGTGTTGGCAGCCCCCACATTATGTCATACAGTTTTCTTTTGGTTTCGCTTTGCTTTGTTTTCTAGGTGGAGGAGAGATGGAGAGACAGACAGAGAGAGAGAGAGAAGACAGAGAGACAGAGAGAGGGAGAAAGAGAGAGAGAGAGAGAGAGAGAGAGAGAGAGAGAGAGAGAGAGAGAGAAGAGAGAGAAGAGAGAGAGAGAGAGGGAGAGATACAGAGACAGAGAGCCGGAGAGAGACAAAGACAAAGAGAGGGAGAGAGAGACAGACATACAGACAGAAAATTGAATTGAATTGAATTGAATGTTATTGCTGTTAAGCTATACAGGCCATACAGCAAGCCCCGGTGTTACATGGGCTTCAACGCGATGTCTATCATTGACATGGAAACCACAGCAATGGCAAAGCCTTATTAATGTTAATTAAGTAACTACCGTATTTCACAGAGCGAACTGTCACTGAAAACTGTGTTCCGCAGCAGCAAGGATCCTTATCACATTCAGCCAAGGTAAAAACAGATGATGTGGTGGACAGCGTGCAACTGTCGCAAAGCACGTGCTTCTGTCTCTGCCTACTTCGTGTTACCGACATGCTTTCTGTTCCTGGCAACTTGGCGAGCCTGACACATTCTTCAGCTAACATGTTTTTCTTTTCCTGTTTGATATACCAATATACCCACCCCCCAGACTGCTTATTACAAGAAAACTCTAGCACAATGTCATCTGATTCACACAGAAGAACATCAGCATCATCTGATCTGTGCAACACCACTTTTCTAAACAGTTTGTTTCTGTCTTTTCTTTGCAGACGATTCTGCACAGAACATCAAAGTCAGTGTTGCTACATAGTTTTTCACTGAACTTGCTTCAAATCCAGCGATCACACTGTCAATTGGAGGATCAGGTTCTATGTGCCGTGGTTGTAGGTTAACTTCACACAGAGGATCAGTTTGATATGCTCCTTCAGCACCACCCTCACTGTCTGTGTCACTGTGATCCAGGTGTGCAGGTGTGGAGGCGTGTTGATCATAATCATCCTGTGTGCTGTGTAGCATGTTAGACACAGACTGTTTACATCAGGAGTTCTTCCTTCTTCTTCTCTGACTGTTCTAACTGTGGTTGCTGCTGTCGTCGTTGCTGTTGTTGCTGCTGTTTCTGCTGCTGTTGCTGCTGCTTCGCTCTCTGGTGGTCGCGCCGTATCTGGCTAGGAGGCTTCCGTTTGTAGTATTGAACTTAGGTGTGTTGGTTTAGCACAGGGTCAGCCATGTTTGCTGACATTTCACTGACTGGCTTGAACCTCAACACAAAAACTGTGGAGTCCCCTTGACCAGTGATTTCCCAGCTGGAGATAGAGTTTTCTGACAGAAGGGCAGTTAGGGTCTTTTCAACAGTCACTGGGAGTCCAGTAACTGGCATGTTGACTGTAATTTCGTAATATTTTATTTCACGCAGCGCAGGTGAAAGGCGTCTTGTCAGCTGTATCGTCTCGTCTCGTCCCCTCATACAGACAGAGACAGAGACAGAGACAGAGAGGGGAGAGAGAGAGAGAGAGAGAGAGAGAGAGAGGAGAGAAGAGAGAGAGAGAGAGAGAGAGAGAGAGAGAGAGAGACTGGCTCAACCAAT
>CM054141.1:4222167-4224667 GCA_028751875.1 Rapana venosa
GGGCTTTGTAGAGCTTTAGTTTGATTGGGAAACTGATCTCTTTACTTTTCCATATGGTGGTGAGTTTTGTCATGGAGGATGTTGCATTATATAAGCAGTTATACTCCCAATTTCAATGGCGATGATTCTTCTTCGTCGTCGAGCACTCGGACAACAATTGCTGACATGTCAGGCCCAGCGAATCTGACCGGCGCAAGAGAAAATGCTTATGATTTAAGTCTTTCTGGAAAAAAAAGTCAGGAGAATGGACCAAGAAGGCAGAAAGTAGTCAAGAAAGGGGTTACAGAAAGAAAAGGAACAAGGCAGAAACAAAGAATGCAGGGCAGGCCCCTCTGGCTGGTGGCCCCACGGCGGCCTGACTTTGATAAGCTCTCTGTGGACTTCTGACCCTGAGGATTTGACATAAAAAAATGAATCTGGGTATGGCTTGGGCGAGAGAGAGAGAGAGAGATTGAAATGAGCGGCGTGGGAACAGTAGGACAGGAACGCCACAAAAGATGAGGCAGAGAAAAAGACAAGAAAAACAATTAAAGAAAGAAAAAGGTGGTCAATATTACGGCGTGCACTGCGAGTTTTCAAGATAAACAAAGACTGTTCACTCACCCCCCCCCCCCCCCTACCTATTTACCATCACCACCGATTTACCATCACCACCAATATACCATCACCACCACCTTCACTGTACTACTACTACTACCACCACCCCCAATGCACTACCACCACCACCACCACCAATTCATCATCACCACTCTTTCACTTTTCATGTCCATAATTTGCGCTCTTCATTTTGGAACGAAATTGTGTTGTGAGTATTTTTCACACGCCCACATCCGCAGGTTATGGTTTTGTTAAATTCCATGTACCCCTTAGTGGTTTTTCTTGAAATAAAATCTTGAAACCACTACCACCACCACCACCACCGCTACCATTAAGTTTACTTTCGTCTAACCAAGGCTGTCCTTTTTCCTCAACCAGGGTGACAGCAATCAACTCAAAGCTAACGGTCACTGTGGCTGCAGGCTGCAGACTCTGCCTGCAGTCTGTCTGCCCTCTGCCCTCTCTCCTGACAGTCTAGACTGAAGAGGACTCCATCTGTCCCGTGCTCCTTTCGCCCAAGGCTAAAATAATAATAATAATGTATGGAATTTATATAGCTCTGAATCTTGTAAAGCAACAAATCAAAGCGCTCAGATGAATTTTTTAATTTTGTTAATTTTTTTTTCTGCGTGTGTATGCGTTTTTAAAAAAAAATTGTCATCTGTTCCCACCGGCACACAATGGCCTACACTTTCGAACAGCCGAACAGGATTTAACGTGTGCGCAAGATGTTCTGCATGCGTTCGCACACGAACACACACTACAAGGCAGCAGACTGCTGTACACAGCTGGAACATGCATGGCTCCATGACATGGTTTATTTTATTTTATTTTATTTCGAGTGTAATGGAAGAAGCACTCATGTGCTTTTTTTTAAAAAACCCATCCAGTCCCCGTGTCTATGCATTTTTGTAAATTTTGTCATCCGTTCCCACCGACACACAATGGCCTACTCTTCTATGTGCGCTATGCAAGTACAGTTACGTTGGTCAATGTCTTCGTCGTCGAACGCTCAGACAGCAACTGGTGGTGTCTGTCCTATGAGTGAAAATGCGTTGTGCTGCGGTTCAGCACCTGAGACGTTAGGCCCAGCGCGTCCGACTTTGGTGTGGGAGAGGATTGTTATCTTTTAAGGGTTTTTTGGTGGGGGGAAGAGGTAGGAGAATGGACCAAGAGGGAAGAAAATAGACAAGAAGGAGGTGACGGGAAGGATTGAAAGAAGGCACAAACAAAAAGAGGGATAGAAAAGAGGGAATTCCTAGCTAAGGCTTTCCAGAAGGTGGAGGTGCTGTTTATGCTGACAGACCCCTGGGATCTTCACGGGACAGACCGTTATGTCCTAAAAAAAGTGTATCGATCTTTAGAAAGAAAGAACTCCCTACACATGGAGTTCAGAACCCCTGGCTTATGTGTCTTACATTTTCTTCAGCAGTGAAGAGACCTTAGAGTCACCCAGTGGAGGCCATTGTGTGCCGGTGGGAACGGATGACAAAATTTACAAAACTGCATACACACGGGGACTAGATGAAAAAAGCACATGAGTGCTAATTCCATGGTCCTCGAAAATAGAAAGAATAAAGAAAATAACAGAATAAAGAAAGAAATAAAGAAATAACATTGCTGAGAACGGAAAGACAGACAAACCAGCCGAAAGATGGGGGACAGACAGTTGAGTAACCACAGCAAGAACGGAAAATCCTAGACAGAAAAAAGTCTGCTTTTAGTGGTGAACCTACGATAAGATGGTTTCCAGAGCATACCGAATGTACACCAGTTAGTGATGAACCTACGATAAGATGGTTTCCAGAGCATACCGAATGTACACCAGCACAGAGAACTGCTACTAGCTGACAGAGAAAGCCGAAAAGGTAATGGTGTTCCCATAACCTACGTGGTCGTCGGG
>CM054141.1:4229667-4234667 GCA_028751875.1 Rapana venosa
TCCTGGAGAGAGGATAGCTTTCTAGATGAAGAAAAAACAAGAAACTGCACACGAGGGAAAAGGACAAGTTTTTGCTTCCACGTGAAAACACGGTTTGGCAGACCAAGAAGAAAAAGAAACAAATCTTGCTGTACTCAAGGTAAAGCTTCATGGATCCCCCCGCCCCTCCTCCCCCCGAACCCCCGATCTCTTTCTATACCAAAAGGAAAAGCAGAGAGTCTAGGATACGAGTAAAAAGCATCTTTTAAATTGGCATACACACACGCGTGCGAGCGCACACACACGCAGGCACACACACACACGTGCGCGCGCGCACACGCTCACATGCACACACATACACACGGAAACATATTTACACACACACGCGCGCGCACGCACACACACACACTCACACACAATTTCACTCATATACTCACACTCATTCACACACACACACTCACACACGCACGCACGCACATACACACGCACACACACACATACATGCACACACATGCATGCACGAACGTATACATACCCTCATACACACACTCACACACACATGCAAGCACGCACGTACAAGCACGCGCGCGCGCGCGCGCACACACACACACACACACACTTAACCGTCTGATATCACTTTTTGGTGGAAGGACGTTAAACTGAACTAACACACGCAAACAGACACACACTCACACGCACGCACACACGCACGCGCGCGCGCACTTAAAAAAACATGTTTCCTATATTTTCACTCATTAGTTTTTGTGTAATGACTATCGGACATTCTTCTGCATACATGAATATACACATATATGGCGAGGAAACTGCAAGTTTCTGTGTGTGTGTGTGTGTGTGTGCTTGTGTGAGTGTGTGAGATTGTGTGTGTGAGTGTGTGTGTGTGGAAGTGTGTGTGTGTGTGTGAGTGTGTGCTTGTGTGAGTGTGTGTGATTGTGCGAGTGAATGTGAGTGTAAGTGAGTGTGAGTGTGTGAGATGTGTGTGTGAGTATGTGTGTGTGCGTGCGTGTGTGAGTGTGTGTGGGGTGTGTGTGAGAGAGAGAGTGTGTGTGTGTGTGTGTGTGTGTGTGTGTTAGTGAGTGTGTGAGTGTGTGTGTGTGAGTGTGTTCGAGAGAGAGAGTGAGAGAGTGAGAGAGAGTGTGTGTACGCGCGCGCGCGTGCGCGTGCGTTTGTGCATGTGTGTATGTGGGAACAGTTTCGGGCCCAAACGGGGATCAAACCACCGCACACTTCCGACCCGGACGTTTTCGCTTTCTAGGCAGGCGCGTTACCTCTAGACCACCGATCCACCATCGTCACTAGCGGAGAGGGCAGAAGATGAGTGTTCACAAAGCCGCTCATAGTGATAACTCGAGACTGTATAGCTGGTTTAGATAAGGTTTGTTCCTTGAATAAGCATGAAGCACGCATAGCATGATGAACGTCATCAGCACATCAGCAGCAGCAACAAGCAAGAGGCTTATGTTGTGCTCAAGTACAACGTCAACATTTCCATGGCGACTGATGATCCATACACTGACCAACAGAAGTAAACGGGGAGGGGTGGGGTTGGGGGGGGGGGGGGGGTTGGGGGGGGGGGGGTGACAATGTGACAGTATAATTATCTCTGCTGGATGTTGTTTTATTTAAAAAGTTTTTATTTTTTTCTTTTTCTTTTATTTCGAGGATTATGGAATAAGCACTCGTGTGCTTTTTTCAGTTTTCTAAATTTGGTCATCCGTTCTCACCGGCACACAATGGCCTACTCTTCCGAAAAGCGGAACGGGTTTTCACGTGTGCGCAAGATGTTCTGCAATGCGTTTGCACACGGGACCTTGGTTTATAGTCTCATCCGAAGGACTTTTGGGGAGAGTTGTGTCTGCACTGATGTTAACTCCAGAGGAAAAATCCTCTTGAACGAGATTCGAACCCGGGTCAGCAGATCAAAGCGCATCACTCTAACCACCAGGCTATCCTGTTACCCCCCCCCCCCTCCCCTCCCCCCATCCCCTCTCTCTCTTTGAGTGATTCCTGCTGCAGTCTGTCTGAACCTAATCCCACAGGGAGACCATGGTTAGAGGGAATGACCATTAGAACCTCAGCATCGTTGGAGGTTTTTTTTGTTTGTTTGTTTATTTGCTTGTTTTTGTTTTGTTTGCTTATGTTTCCTCAGTTGTTGTTTTTAAAAGAACTATTCCTTGAAGTTTTCTTTCGTTCGACTTCCCCAAGCTTAGTTGTGGTATAGTGGGTTTTTTTGTTTGAGTGTGTGTGTGTGTGTGTGTGTGTGTGTGTGTGTGTGTGTGTGTGAGTGTGTGTGTGTGTGTGTGTGTGTGCGTGCGCGCGCACGCGCGTGCGTGTGTGTATGAGTTTTCTTTTTTTTTTTTGAAGGGGGAGGTGGGAAGGTGGGTGGGCTCCGTTACCTTATGCTGTCTCTTTTTTTTCATGAAAACTCTGTTTTGATTTGCGTGTCACTGGTTTTTTTCCCCTTCTGTAAACGGTGTTTAAAGCAAAAACAACAACAACAAAATCCTACGCTGGGCAGGAGATGGGTGTGTTTACCTAAAAGCAAAACGTGTTTCTGTAATCCCCTGGATTATACATCGTGTGTAGGTGATGGGATGGTGTATCAGGACTGTCTCCTTCATGTCAACACCCTCTGCTGCTCACAGCTGTCTCCTTCATGTTCAGAGCTGTCTCTTTCATGTTCAAAACTTTTTATGTTCAGAGCTGTCTTCTTCATGTTCAGAGCTGTCTCTTTCATGTTCAGAGGTGTCTCCTTCATGTTCTGAACTGTCTTTTTCATGTTCTGAACTGTCTTCTTCATGTTCTGAACTGTCTTCTTCATGTTCTGAACTGTCTTTTTCATGTTCTGAACTGTCTTCTTCATGTTCTGAACTGTCTCTTTCGTGTTCAGAGCTGTCTTCTTCATGTTCTGAACTGTCTTTTTCATGTTCTGAACTGACTCTTTCGTGTTCAGAGCTGTCTTCTTAATGTTCAGCACTGTCGCTTACATTTTCAGAGCGGTCTTCTTCATGTTCAGAGCTGTCTCATGTTCAAAGCTGTCTCCTTCATGCTCAGAACTGTCTCCTTCATGCTCAGAACTGTCTCTTTCATGCTCAGAACTGTCTCTTTCATGTTCATAACTGTTTTTTCATGTTCATAACTGTCTTCTTCATGTTCTGAACTGCCTCTTTCATGTTCAGAGCTGTCTCCGTCGTGTTAACAACTGTCTCTTTCATGTTCCCAACCGTCTCTTTCATGTTCACAGCTGTCTTCTTCACGTTCACTGCTGTCTCCTTCATGTCCAGAGCTGTCTCTTTCATGTTCAGAGCTGTCTCTTTCATGTTCAGAGCTGTCTCTTTCATGGTCAGAGTTGTCTCCTTCATGTTCACAGCTGCCTTCTTCATGGTCACAACTGTTCCCTCCATGTTCACAACCGTCGCTTTCATGTTCAAAACTGTTCATGTTCAGAACTGTCTCTTTCATGTTCACAGCTGTCTCTTTCATGTTCAGAGCTGTCTCTTTCATGTTCACAGCTGTCTCTTTCATGTTCAGAGCTATCTCTTTCATGTTCACAGCAGTCTCTTTCATGTTCAGATCTGTCTCTTTCAGGTTCACAGCAGTCTCTTCATGTTCGTTTGATCTCTCCCCCCCCCCCCCCCCCCCCCCCACTCCCCAAATAAAAATCAAACTGAATGTCAAAGTCCTCCGCCCCGTGTGCGATTGCAACCGGTACATCTTTCGCGCACGTTGAAACACGTTGCGAGTTTCGGAAGAGTAGGGCATTTCGTGCCGGTAGGAACCGAAGACAAAATGGGAAAAAAATGCATGCACACACAAGGTGTCGTGTTTAGACACCATCCCTGAAGTCGGAATCCGGCTACCTGAATGATTGGTGGGGGAGGTGGGGGGAGGGAGGGAGGGAGGGAGGTAATCGGTCGCATACGCAAAAATCTCACCATCGGTGAACCTAAGAGCTAGCTATAGCCCAAGAACGAGGAAAAAATGCACACAAGCCAATACGCTTCATCTCCGTACTATGATACCTTAGTTTTTAATGAATTAGTGGCAAGTCTTTGATGA
The DNA here is from genome assembly GCA_028751875.1 of Rapana venosa. Classification (NCBI taxonomy): domain Eukaryota; kingdom Metazoa; phylum Mollusca; class Gastropoda; order Neogastropoda; family Muricidae; genus Rapana; species Rapana venosa. The sequence goes on from CM054141.1 coordinate 4,233,724, forward strand.
ACACAAATTAAACTTTGGAGACACAAGACCTTTCTACTAAGAGTAACGCACGCACGCACGCACGCGCGCACACGCACACACACACATTTGAAGAAACACAAGCACACACACATACACACACAAACACACTAACACGAACACCCCAAACACACACGCACGCACGCACGCACGCGCGCGCGCACACAACACACACACACTCTATGAGAAGAAACGCACACACACACACACACACACACCACACTAGCAGGTGGACAAAAAACAGAAAGTCTTAGGTTCATTCCCACATCAAAACACACACACACTCTCTCTCTGTCTCTCTGTCTGTCTGTCTGTCTGTCTGTCTGTCTTCTCTTCTCTCTCTCTCTCTTCTCTCTCTCTCCCTCTTTATATATCCCTAAGGGCGGGGATGGATGTAAAAAAGCCCCATGGGTGTTATTCATTATCCCCGAAATAAAAGATTTGTCAATTTGTCATTTGTCACACCACACCACACCACACCCCACCTCACCTCACTCACATACACGCACGCAGCACACACACACACACACCACACCACACACACAACACACACTACACCCCCACTAATGGTTGGCATGCATATAACATACAGCCCGAACAAAGGTTGCTCATTTTTTACAACCAGCATCATACTTCTCCTCGTGGGATCCAGTCAATTTCTTCCGAATTATCCTTCAGTTATATAACAAGGACAAAGAGAGAGAGAGAGAGAGAGGAGAGAGGGGAGAGAGAGAGAGAGAAAAGATTTAGAGAGAGGAGAGAGAGAAGACAGACAGACAGACAGGGCCCAAAACACGGGAAGTAGCAGAGAAGCACCACCACCACCCCCACCCTCACCACCACCACCGCCACCACCACCACTACTACTACTACTGCTGCTACTGCTACTGCTGCCACTTCTGCCTCTACTACTGCTACTGCTGCTG
>CM054141.1:4244667-4247167 GCA_028751875.1 Rapana venosa
GATTAAGTAGTTTGTGGTGGGTAAGGGTTGTTTATTGTTTGATGTTGACGTTTTTGAAATCAACGACAACAAACAACAAGAAGAACAAAAGTTAAGACTTGATCGGTGTCATTTTAAAAAAACACAACAATGTGTATCCAGTGTTAAAATTCTTGTCGAGGAGTTGTGTGTGTGGTTTTTTTTCTTTCCTGTGTGTGACAAAGTCTCAGTGAGTCACTCAGCAAGACAGACACCTTGTATCGACGGCAGTGACAGACTTGAGCATTCATCTGCTGTAGTTGGTTGTGTGTGAGAGAGAGTGTGGTGTGTGGTGTATAGGTAGGTAGGTATATCCCAACTGCCTGCTTTTCCGTCTACTTATTCACAGGAGACAGCCATCCAGGCTAATATTGTCTAGGCAAAACTTCTTGTCCGCCTTGTGAAAGCCAATCGAAGCAAAGGTGACACGCGCGCGCGTGTGTGTGTGAGTGAGTGATTGACAAGAGAGACAGCTGATTAGGCCTACCTAGCCTAACCGGGAGAGAGAGACAGAGAGAGAGGCGCACTGAATATGGTGAGATCAATGTGTTTGATGCTATGTGTTGTGTTGTGTGTGTATTGTGTTGTGTTGTGTTGTGTGTTGTGTTTGTGTGTGTGTGTGTGTGTGTGTGTGTGGTGTGTGTGTGCGTGTGTGTGTTGTGGTATGTTGTGTGTGTGTGTTTTCTCTACTCTTATGAATTCTTTTATCAAGTGTGTGTGTTGTGTGTGTTATTGTTGTTGTTGCTTTGATTTATACGTCTGTTCGCTCGTGCGTGCGTGCGTGCGTGTGTGTATGTGTGATGTGTGTGTGTGATTGTGGTGTGTGTGTGTGTGTGTGTGTGTGTGCGCGTGTGTGTGTTCCTCTCTCTCTATCGCTCTCATGTTGTTGTTTTGTTTCAGAACGGATTTTGAGTTCATGCGTGTTGTATATATCACCAAACTGCCGTGATAGTATTATCATTGTTGTTATCTAACTATATGTTATTCGATTTATGATGGATTGGTCATGTTCTGTTTTTCGTATTCTGTGGGTATTTTCATCCTTTTTATGTCGCTTCATTCATCCCTTCATTCCAAGCTTGCTCGATTCAGATGAAGCACGTGTTGTCAATTGCATCTCTCATGCAGGTTTCGCTTTGGTGTTGTGTGTGTGTGTGTGTGTGTGAGTGTGTGTGTTTATGTGTGTGTGTGTGTGTGTGTGTGGTGTGTGTGTTTTGTGTGTGTGTGTGCGTGTAGGTATGCGCGTGCGTGCGTGTGTGATAGCTACTCGCTGTAGCTGTGCTGCGCATGCGCAGAAGATGAGCCCTCCCCCTTGTAGATTCTGAATCTGCAGTGTGACACGCTGATATTGGGCACGTGTAGGGTACTATTTCTATTATAATTATGTGTGTGTGTGTGTGTACGTTTCTTTTGAATCGGCGGAAGAAGAGAGAGAGAGAGAGAGAGAGAGAGAGAGAGAGAGAGAGAGAGAGAGACAGAGACAGAAGACAGAGAGATAGACAGACGAGACAGACAGACAGAGAGAGAGAGAGAGAGAGAGAGAGAGAGAGAGGAGAGAGAGAGAGAGATACATACAGACAGAGAGAGATACAGTGAGAGAGGGGCACACACACAGATCTCTACACACACAGAGACAATGACAATGATATTGTTTTATTTCGAGGATAATGAATAAGCTTCCATGTGCTGTTTTACATCCAATCCCCGCCCATAGGGATACATCTTGAGAGAGAGATAGAGAGAGAGAGAGAGAGAGAGAGAGAGAGAGAGAGAGAGAGAATGAATATTAGAGAGAGAGAGAGAATGAATATTATGTTTCTCCGTCCCTCTCACTCCTACCCCTTTTTTGTTTAAGATTTTGTTTATATACATTTTGTTGTCTAGTGTCTATTGATACCCTAGGTTATGTTTCATTTTTAAGTATTTATCCTTATTTTCTGAAGTTCTCCCCCTTTTTTTCATCATTATTCTTATTATTTGATTGCTTTTGACGCATTTGTTGTATGGAAGTTAAATGGAAGTTGTAATTTGGAGGGAAGTTGTGATGCCATAATTAAAGGGGATAATTTGTTGTTGTTTAAGAAAAACAAAAAACTGTCTTGCATAGTTATGCAGGTGTTTCGTATGCTAACACAGAAATAGATGTAGACAAGCATACCAAAGGGCATCCGTAAGGCATTTGAAAAAAGAGTAACACATTTCACACACACATACACATACACGCACCTCTTAATGGATTCACAATTACACACACACACACACACACACACACACACACACACACACACACACACACACACACACACACACCACCACCACCACACACACACACACACGCACACACGCACGCACACACGCGCGCGCGCACACACGTACACACCTCTTATTGGACTCTCTATTACACACACACATTTCACACACACATTTCACACATACACTTCACACACACAAATAAACACTTCACACACAAGCCACAAACACC
>CM054141.1:4254667-4274667 GCA_028751875.1 Rapana venosa
CTGAGAACTCAGAACTTTAATGTATCTCGGCCTTAGGCCATAATACATGGTTGGCGTAGGAGAAATTGACAATGCCACACAGTGGGCAAAAACCGGATAACATACACAAATACCAAGCTCACTTTCAGTGAAAGAAATAATGAAGACAATGCACAAATGCATAAAAATACATATGTATCAAACACAATTCACTATTTTGATCTTAGTGTACCTTCCTTCTGTCTGGAAAAATCAATATGTACATATAGTTTCTCAAAATCATAACAAAACGATAACCGTATCTTCGTTTGTGATGTAAATATCTTAATACAACAAGCCTTTTCTCTTATTGATGGCATGGAATATGAGAGAGACAGACAGACACAGACAAAGAGACAGACAGAGACAGAAAAAAACCCAGAGAGGGAGAGAGAGAGAGCGATGGGGGAGATGGAGAGAGAGAGAGAGAGAGAGAGAGAGAGAGAGAGAGAGAGAGAGAGAGAGAGAGTGTGTATTAGTTTCTATAGGGTCTACACATTCACCAAAGAACATAGATAGTTCAGTACTGATTTCACCCCGGTAGGGATACCAGGGGCCTGTCAGTATAAACAGTATCCCCACCTTCTGGAAATTCTGTGCTAGAAACTCCCTCTTTTCTATCACTCTTTGTTTCTGCCTTTTCTTCCTGTCCTCTCCTTGTCTATTTTCTGCCTTCTTGGTCCATTCTCCTGCCTTTTTCCCCCCTGAAAGACTTAAAAGATAGTAATACTCTCTCACGCCTCAGTCGGATGTGCTGGGCCCGACTTGTCAGGCGCTTAACGGCAGCGCAACGCATTTTCGCTCCTATGGCAGACAACAATAGTTGATGTCTGAGCGTTGGACGAAGAAAAGTACTGATTGAACAAACCAGGGATATAAGTAAAGCAGTACAATGTAATCATATCCTGCGATACTGAAACACAAAACATTCCTTTTATACAGAGGGGAACGATTGGAAATTCTTCGGAGAAACACACACACACACACACACACGCGCGCGCGCACGCATGCGCGCACGCACGCACGCACGCACACACTTCTTTTCTTTTTTGTTTTGGGGGTGGGGGTGGGTGAGTATGCTTTGTCCTGTTTATTTCCTTGTTAGATTCTTTTGTTTGCTTTTTGTTTTTTCATGGTTTTTGTGTGTAGGTTGTCATTAATTATAAAGTATGAATATGAAAGAACCAGTGATATTGTAACCTGATATAAATTGACATTTTATTATTTTTTCTCTGTCATTTTCTTATAATCCAAATCCAAGTAGTACACATGTGTGCGCGTGTATGTATGTATGTATGTGTTTGAATGTGTGCGTGTGTGTGTTGCGTTGCGGTGCGTGTGCGTGTGCGTGTGCGCGCGTGTTTGTGTGTACGAGTTCTGCAGTATGTACTTTTCTTCTTTGGGGGTGGGTGTTTTTTTTTCTCGTTTTTGTTGTTGGGTTTTTGTTTTGGGACGTGTGAGTGCGTGTGCGTGTTTTTCTTTTGGAGTCACTGTTATCATTATTGGCATGGTAATGATGTAGTTAGATATTATTGGTCAAGTTGTTTTTGTTCCTAGATAGATGGCTTGATGAAAAAAGCAAATCGCTTATTCAATGAACCATCTGGAAATAAAAGTCTGACTTGACTTGACTTGACACACACACACACACTCTCTCTCACTCACTCACTCACTCACTCACTCACTCACTCACTCTGCCCCTCCCCCTCCATCTCCCCCCCCCCCCTCTCTCTCTCTCTTCACTTACTGTAACTTGGAGAATAAGAAGAAAAAAACCACAAAAAACCCCAAACTTACCTGAATCTAAATCACCTTTAGCGTGAGTTTTGACCCAAAGGAAGCAATTCATAAAACGCCACAATCAACCGTGGTCATTGTTGAGCATTAGGGTTGATGAAAGCCGTGGTTTCTTAATGGTAAAAGGGGGATTGAGGGGATATTGACTGTTTTCCCCCAATGGCATGCAGATTGGCGTTTTGTGTCGGTTTAACACTCCTGATGGCAATCTGTGTGTGTGTGTGTGTAGTGTGTGATTTGGTGTGGAGGTGGTTGCGATTGGATATTGATTCTCGTTTCTTTCGTATGTAAATGAATTTTTTTTAAGGGGGTGATGGATCACAATATCATCATCAGACTGTAAGACAGAAACTATATAGATCTTGCCTAAGGAAATCTTTTAAATTAAAAAAAGACTACAGTTTTTGATGTATGGAAATATATTCAGGACCTTTGAATAGGAAACGTGCTTCATCACGAAGAACATGACCACACATAGGGCACGGGAACTGTGTGGACGTCTCAGGTTGAAACCATCTTTTGTTTGCTTTGAAACCAAGTCTTCTTAATCGAAATCTTGCATAACGTAATCGGTGCCACTTGTCAGTGACAATTCGAAGATATTTGGCATTGCAGCCTGAAATGTACACTTAAACGAACCCCCCTCCGCCCCCACCCCAGTAGTATTTATGTTTGCTTTCCATATTTGAGTACTAATTTTGTCTAAATGAGCAAACAATCTGTCTTTAAACTCAGAAGTAAACTGATGGTCGTTACCAAGTTCCTGAGACAAACACACGATTCCGAAACCTTGTTCTGACGAAAATTAAAAAAACCAACTTGGTATGCCCAAGTCTTCTTACCCAAATCCATTAATTTCGTATAACCACCATGAGATTGCCTACATAAGCGTGAGTGGAAGTTTCAGAGCTTTTGCCAGTTATACAGTTAGCAGTATATGTGTGTGTATGCGTGTCATTGTGTGTGTTATGTTATTTTATTTATTTAGTTATCTATTTATTTATTTATTTATCTTTTATATCGAGGATAATGGAATAAGCACTCATGTGCTTTAAAAAAAATTTTTTTACATCCGGCCCACGTGTGTATGGGGTTTTGTAAATTTTTTCATCTGTTCCCGCCAGGACACAATGGCCTACTCTTTCGAAAAGCGGAACAGGATTTAACGTGTGCTCAAGATGTGTGTGTGTGTGTGTGTGTGTGTGTGTGTGTGTGTGTGTAAGATGTGCATGTGTGTGATTCACTTATGAAGGAAACGCCTGGTCAAAGCCATGTGTATTTGTGACTTGTACATTCATTTATTTTGTTTCTTTATCAAATGTGGTATGCTTTGGGCTGTTTTAGTTTTGTATATTTTGCATGGTTTTTCTTGTTATCTAGTGTGTGTGTGTGTGTGAAAGAACACACAGATAAAGAGGATCTTGTCATGTGCTCAGCTCTGCTTTGTAACGTACTGTGATGATTACAATGGGTATGCGCACATACAGGGTAATTCGCGGAAAACCAGACAGGTAAAACAAACACAAATACACCACACGACCCACAAGGGCCGGATGAAATACTTATTAGTAGCCCTTGGGAATAAAGATTCAATCAAACCAGAACCACACCCCACACCACGCCACACCAAACCAACAGCACACCAACCACACCCATACCAACACCCACACCACACCACAACAACACCCACTACACACACCACACCACACCCATACCACACCCACACCACAACAACACCACACCACACCCACACCACACCCATACCACACCCACACCACACCACACCCATACCACACCCACACCTCACCACCACCTCACCACACCTACACCAAACAAAACACCACACTAAACAACACCACACCCACACTACAGAACACCACACCCCACCACACACCACACCACACTACATACCACACCACACCCCACCACACTATGTAAAACTGCTTACTCACAACGTACACAAAATCGACTATGTCCTATTCTCTCTCTGTTGTACTTCACAGTTGACATAGTCCTCCACCTCCTTACACACACTTAACACACACACCACGCACGCACGCACGCACGCACACACTTACACACGCATACACACGCACACACAAACCCACAAACACCCACACAAACCCACAAACAACACACACACACGCTCACACACACATCCACACACACAACACACACACACACACACACACACACACACACAACACCACAACACACACCACACACACACACACACACACACACCCACACCACACTCACATCCACTCAAACACACGCACACACACACTCACACATCACACTCACACACACATCACACACATCTCACACACATACGCAGCCACGCACACACCACACACATCACAAACCACATACACACACACGCATCACACACACACACACACATCACACACAAACTGCTCACACACACTCCACACACACACCACACACACACGCATACATACACCACACCCACACACACACACACACCACAACCACACATCCACACCACCAACCCCCCCCTACACACACACACTTACACACCATCCACCCCCTAACACACACACACACACACCACACACCCACACCCCACACACAACACGCACACCGCACACACACACACACACACACATACACACACACATACTCACACACACATATCATAACAAGAGCCAGTCAACTCGCCAAAATGACATTGACATAGCACAACGTTTCTAGTTGTAAAAAAAGGAAAAAAAAAGACTTCGGAACCCCCCCCCCCCCCCCCCCCCCCCCCCCCCCCCCCCTTCCCTCTCGCCCTCCAGCTCTCTTAACAAAACTAAGTGTTCCAACACTCGTGCTATATAATGTAGTCCTTCAAAGAGCACAGCTACACTACACACACACACACACACACACACACACACACACACACACACACACACACACAACACACACACACACACACACACACAACACACAGACACCCCCGTCTAAAATCACTTAATGTGAATAGACGTTTAAACTGAAAAATCACACACACAGACACACACACACAGACACACACACACACACAACACACACACACACACAACACACACACACACACACACACACACCCCACACACACCACACACACACACACACACACACACACACACCACACACATCACAAACAGACAGACAGAGAGACACACACACACACACCCATACATACATACACATGCATACACACACACTCACAAACACATACACACACTCCCCGACACACTCAGACACACCCCTGCACACACAAAATAAAATAACAAAATAATCCATAAACTCATACATACAAAAACATACATACATACATACATCCCGTAAAAATTACATACATCCCTTTACACACACACCACACCACCCCCCCTACACCACACACAAAAGACACACCACACATACACCCACCCCCCCCACCCCCCCAAAACACACAAAAAAACCGCCAAACACACACACACAAACCAAAAAACACAAACCACCCCAACACACACACGAACGCCAAACACCCACCCACACACACACACGAACGAAAAACAGGGAAACGCAAAAACACACCCCACAAAACACACACACAAAACACACACCAAACAAAAACACACAAAACACACACAACACACACACACACAAAAACCCCAACACACACACATCACCACACACACACCATACCTAACACCTGAAGTGCCATTTTTTCCCCTTTTTTGGCCCTTTGTAAATTTGGAACCGAGAGTGAGGGAAAATATCAGGTCCCCCCCCCCTTCCCCTCCCCCAAACCCCCCCCTCCCTAAATACCTTTTACTCTTGAGTGTGAAATATATTTTTGTGGGGGGGTGGTGAGTTTTTGTTGTGGGGTTTGTGTTGTGCGGGGTGTGGTGTGTTTGTGTGTGTGTTTGTGGGGTGTGTGTGTTTGTGTAGGGGTTTGGGGGTGTGGTTTGCCCTTTCCCCGTTTGTTTACTTTTAACTTAAGTCGTAAGAACTACACAGTATTTTGGAAAAATAAAATTAAAATGATGTTTTGGAATTTATATACGCTAAATTCTTGAAATGCAAAAATTAAAAAGCGCTAAAACAAAAAAGAAGAAACTTACTACTACTACAAACTACCTACTACTACTACAACAACAACTAACTAACTACAACTACTACTACTACTACCCCTACGACTACTAATACACACTACAAATACAAACAAAACCCCAACTACAACTATTATCTCAAATATCATAAACATCATCATCATCATCATCATAAAACTTTCTTTTAAAATTATTATTATTATATTTTTATTATTTTTAAATTATTATTATTATTATTATTATTACAAAAGAAATATTAGTAGTAGTAGTAGTAGTAGTTGTTTTTTTGTTGTTTTTTGTGGTAGAAGTAGAAGAAAGGGTAGTAGTTTCATTTTATTGTTGATAATTGTGAATACCCAATTCAAAAACCAAAATTTTCCTAAGTTGCATCTGTTTACTTTTAGGGAAAAATGCTTAAAAGGGAGGGAGAATACACCTTTCATGCATGAAACCCTGATGCATCCATTGCGTCGTGCGTGCGTCCCTTTGTGTGTGAAAAATAGAGAGAGAGCGCAGGCAGGAAAAAGGGGAAAAGGAAAGGGGGAAAGAAAAGAAGAGAGAGGAAGAGAGAAGAGAGAGAGAGAAAGAGAAAGAGAGAGAGGAAAAGAGAGAGAGCAAAGAGAGACAGACGAAAAAGCAAGACAAACAAAACAAGAAAAAGACAGAGACCAGACTACAAACAAAAGACAAAAAACCAGAGAAAAGAGGGGAGAAAAGAAAACAGAGTCAGAGACTGTAAAAAAACAGAGAAAACAAATTCAACAGAGAGAGGAGAGACCGAGAGAGAGAAAAGGGGAAGGAAGGAACAGAAAGCCACAATCGTAGAATAATAATGACAGAGGGTTTTTCGACGAGTGATACTCGGGTTTAGGATGAACAGAAACGGCCTTCATCCCCCCCAACCCCCCAACCCCCCCCCCCCCCCCCCAACCCAAAGGGCCCCTCCCCCCTCCCCCCCAAAACCACCCCCCCCCCCACGCGCCTCTACCCCCACCCCCCACTTCCCACCCGGGTCCCGGGCCTTCCCAGCCCAAAGGCATTTTTTGACAAAAAGGGTCATTGAGTTTGGCTGGGGCCTTCCCTCTCCTTTCCAACCCCGCCCTTTCCCCCCTCGGGCCCTCTGTTTTTTTTTTTGGGTTTTTGTTTTTTTCCCTTTTTTTGTTTGTCATTTCTGCCGTCTCTATGTCGTGTCCTCCCTTCTCTCTCTCCCCTTTTTCTTTCTTCTTTCCCCTTTACTTTCTTTCTTTTTCTTTCCTTTCTTCTCTCTCTCTTCTCTCCCCCCTCTTTTCCTCCCCTCTCCTTTTCCATCTTCCCCATCTCTCTCTCTCACCCCTTCCCCGGCTCTCGTCTCTCTCTCCTCTCTCTCTCCCCTCTCCTTTTCCCCTTCCTTCCCCTTTTCCCCCATCTCTCTCCTCTCTCTCTCCCTCTCCCCCTCCTCTCTCTCATTATTCCGCCACTTTTTCCCTTTTTTTCTCTCTCTCCCCCGGCAGTCTCTCTCTCTCTCTCCTCCTCCCCCCTTCTCCCTCTCTCTCTCTCCTCTCCTCTCCACCCTTTCTCTCCTCCCTTCCTCTCTCCCCGGTTTCCCCTTTTCCCCCTTTTAGTTTTTGGTCTTCTCTTTCTTTTTTAATTGTTTTTTGCCCCCTCTTTTTCTCTCTTGGTAACCTGGTCCCCTTTAAATTGGTTTTCCCCCTCCCCCCTTTTCCTGTTTTCTCTCTTCTTCTTTTCCCCCATCCCCCTTCCCCCAAACCCCCCCGTTTCCCCCTTTCCCCCTTTCCCCCCTCCCCTTCCCCCCCCTCCCCCATTCTCCCTCTTTCTTTCCCTCTTCCCCCTTCCCCCTAAACCCTGTCCCCCTTTCACCCCCCCCTCCCCCCCAATTCCTTCCCCCTCCCTCCCTTCTCCCCCCTCCCCCCTTCCCTTAATCTTCCCCCTTTTTGGGTGTCTTTTTAAACCTTCCTTTGTACCCGCCCACCCACCCCCCCACACCAAAAAACCCCCCCACTAACCCAAACCCCCCAAACCCCCCCCCCGACAAAAAACCCCCACCCCCTTAATTAAATTAAAATGCCTTTCCAAAAACTCCCCCGCTCTTTGGGGCCACCCGCCCCAACCCTTTCCCCCAAACCCACTCCCCTTTAAAAACCCCTTTTATCCCAAAAAGTTTTTTTTTGGATTTTTTTTTTTCTTTTCCCTCCCCCAGGGTCCCTTGTTTAATCTTCTCCTTCGTTCTTCCTTTTTCCCCCCCCTCCCCTTTATCCCCCCCTCCCCCCCTTTGGTTTTTTTTTCCCCAAATTGTTGCCTAGTCCTAAACCCCCCCCCCCTCCCCCCCCTTCCCCCTCCCCATCCCTTTTTTTCCATTTTTCCGGGCCGTAACCCCCCCCCCCCCCCCCCCCCAAAAACCCCCCACCTCCCCCCCCTCGCCCTTTCTCTGCACCTTGCCCCCCCAAAATGAAGGAAAAATTAAAAGGCCCCGGGAGATCTTTTTTCCCCCCCCGGGGGACTTTTGGTGTTTTTCCCTTTTTCCAAAAAACCCCCCCGGTTTTCCGGATTTTAAAGGCCCCTTTCCCTTGCCCATTTTCCCCCCCCCCCCCTTTTCCCCCCCCCCCCCCCCCTTCCCCCCTTTTGTTTTGGGACTGGGCTGCCGGGGGCTTGCCGCTTGGGCCCAAAAAACCCAAATACCCTATTGCCTTCCCCTACTGCTGAAACTGCTGTTTCTTCTGCTGCTACCCTGCAATGGCCACAATACTTAAGCTATTGCGGCTACTGGCGGTACTAAAAAATTTCTCCCCTTTTTTCTTGGCAAATTTTTTTTCTGAGGGGAAATTTTGGGGTTAAAAAAATTATATCTTTGTAGGGCTGTGAAACCCCGTGCCTTGTATATGTTTTTTTTTGGGGTTTGGTGTGGGGGGGGGGGGGGGGGGGGGGGGGGGGTTGGGGGGGGAGGGGAGGGGTTTTTTGGGCGGGGGGTTGTTTGCCTTTTTTTAATTTTTGCCCTTTTCCTTTGTTGTTTGCGTTTGTCTCCCCCCCCCCCCCCCCACCCCCCCCCCCCTTCGGGGCAAAGCCCCCCCACATAAAAAACCAACACACAAAACACCACCCCACACCCCCACCCCCCCACACACAAAAAACACACAACACCCAGAAAAACACACTCCCACACACAACACCACAACCACACCACCACAAAAACACACAAACCCCACCCCCAAACCAAGGGAAAAAATTCCCAAAAAACTTTTTAAACCCCACAAAGAGTACCATTTTTCCCCTTTTTTTTCCCTTTCTTTCTTTTTTTTCTCTCTCTTTTTTCTCCCCTTCTCTTTTCTCTCTCCTCTTTTTCTCTTCTCCCCCTCTTCGGGGGGTTTTCCCCCTTTTTCCTTTTCCCTCTTTCGCTCCTTTCTCTCTCTCTCTCTCCCTCCCCCCCCCTCTTCCCCCTTCTCTTCTCTCTCTCTCTCTCTCTCTCTCTCCTCTCTCCTCTCTCTCTCTCCTTTTTCCTCTCCATCTCTCTCCTCTCTCTTGAGTTTCTCTTTTGTTTGAGTCTGTCGTCTCTGTCTGTGAGTGTGTGTGTCTCTCTCTCTTTGTACCTCTGCTTATGTCTCTCTCTCCCTCTGTCTCTCTCTTTTTTCCCTCTCCCTCCCCCTCTCTCACGTTTCTCTTCCCCTCCCTCCCTTCCCTCTTTCTCCCTCTTTCTTTCTCTCACTCTCTCCCTGTCTCTCCACCCCCCCTCTCTCAATCTTCTCCCCCCACCTCCCTCCCTCTCCATTCCCCCTCCTATCCTTCTTCGTGTGTGTGCGTGTGTGAGTGTGTGTTGCTTCGCGCGCGCACACACACACACACACGCAAACACACACCACACACACGCAAACACACACACACGAGCAAACAACACACACACACACACGCATGCATACATGCGTGCATACTCACGCGTCTGTGCGCGCGCGCGCGCGTGTGTCAGCACACACGCGTGCACGTATAAACTATCAATCTGTATGCGCCAAGAAGAGTTATTATTTTTCTTCTTCTTCCTCCAATGGGACTAGCTAGATCTATATCATCACTTCAGTCGCATTACAAACTTTACCCCACTCCTACTGGTGATGTGCGTCACTCTCGTGTTAGTTTAGTGATTTCAAACCCAATGTTGACACTTGTCCATCTCGTCCCCCCCCCTCCCTTTCCCCCTCCCTCCATCCCGACACCCCCCCCCCCCCCACCCCCCTCCCCTTCCCCCCTCCCCCGATCTCTGGCAGCAAATGAAGGACAGGTTTACGGGCTGGAGATCTTGTTTCCAGACGTTGTGTATGCTATCGAAAAATCGTTCCGGATTATAGGCCTACTGTCACTGCCGCTGCTACTGCTGCTACTGCTGCTTCTGCTGCTGCTGCTGCTGCTGCTGCTAGGGCCTACTATAATTATAGCTAGTGCTGCTACTGCTGCTACTGAAAAGTCTCGTCTCTTTTCTTGGCTAGTTCTTTCTGAGTGTATTTTGGTTATAATTATATCGTCGTATGCTGTGCAAACCCTGCCTTTTATTGTTTTTTTTTGTGTGTGTGTGGGGGGGGTGGGGGGGGGGGGGGGGGGGGGGGGTGGGATGGGTTTGTGGAGGAGTGGGTTTTGTGTGCCTGCCTTTCTTTATGTTTGTCTTTGCCTGTTTGTATGCTTGTCTGTTTGTCTCCCCCTCCCCCCACTCTCTTCGTGGCAAAGACACCCACATAAAAGACCCAACACACACACAGTCACACTCAGTCACACTCACCACCACCCACCCACAACACAGATACACACAGACACACAAGACACCCACACACTCAGACACATACACGCACACCGCGTGCGCACCGCCAACACACACACATACACCGAGGCCCGGTGCAAACCGCACGCAGAACATCTTGCGCACAAAGTTAAATCCTGTTCGGCTTTCGAAGAGAGGCCATTGTGTGCTGGTGGCAAACAATGACAGAATTCAACAAATCCCCTAAAAGACTGGGACGACGATGTACAAAACGCACATAAGTCTTTTCCATTATTCTCGATATAAAATAAAAAAAAATTAACAAACACACACAAAACACTCACACACCCCCACAACACACACACACACCCCCCCACACACCCCACACACACCACCACACCCCCCACACACCAACCCCCATAATAAAAAAAAAAGGCCTTAAGTTCTTTAATTTTTTTTTGTTTTTATTTTCCTTACCCAAACCCCCTCTATTTAAAAAAAAATTAAAAAAAATAAAAATTTCGGTTTAAAATTTTTTCCAAAAAAGAAAAAGGAACAAAATAAAAAACCCGGGTTTACTTTTTATTTTTTAAAAAAAAGGGTGGTACCGCAATCCCCAATAAATAAAGGGCCAAAAGAATTTAAGGAGACCAAAACAATAAACCGGGGGGCCCGTGGGGGGAAACGAATGGCCAGAAAAACCCACCCCTTTGGGCCAGGGTTCCCCCCCCCAAAAGCCCCTTTTTCGAAGAACCATTGGGGTTCCCGGTGGGAAAGGGGGGGTAAAAAATTTGCCCCCGCATCCCGGGGGAAACTGAAAAAAACCCACTTTTTTATTCCCATTCCCCCCCTGTTTTTAAAAAATTTTAAAAAAAATTTGAAAAATTTTGAAAATAAAAAAAAAAGGTTTACCCTTTAAAACCCTGGGTAATAAAAGAAAAAAAATAAAAAAAAAAAAAATAAATAAATTGGGGGCATTTTAAACTGGTAATTGCGTTGTCCCCAAAAGGGTGGGTAAAATTTTAAAAAAAAAAAAAAAAAAAAAAAGAAACCCTATTTTTAAGGGAAAGCGAGGGCCCCGAGACCCCCCCTTTCCCCTATCCCCACCCCCAAAATTGGGGGCCCCCCCCCCCCCCCGCCCAACCCTTCCCGGGCCCAAAGGCCCCCCCTTTCCCCCCCCATTTAAATTAATTTATGTATAAAAAACCAAACCCAAAAAGGTCCCCCCAACCCTTTTAACCCACGACGAGAACCCAAAATTTGGGTTTGGGGGAAAGAAAATTGGCCCGAAAAAAAAAAAATTTTGGTTTTAGGTTTGGTTTATTTTGGTTTTTTTTTTTTTTTTTTTTTTTTGTCTTTTTTTTTTTTTTTTTTTTTTTTTTTTTTTTTTTTTTTTTTAATTTTTTTTTTTTTTTTTTTTTTTTTTTTTTTTTTCCCCGGGTTCCCCCACTAAAAGCTTTGATTTTTTCAATCGAGAAAACTGCGTATGCCACTGCCGTTTTTTTTTTGTGCCCCCCTTAAAAGGTAGCCGATTCCGACTTGGGGGATGTAATGTTTGGTATTCTTTTGTTTTTTTTTTTTTTTTTTTCCGAAACCCAAATCAAAATCTAAAACCCCATGAGGGATGGGATCTTTCACGTGCTTTTTTTTACCTTTTTCCGGGTGTGTGTGTGTTTTGGCGTGTGTGGTGGGGGTGGGGTGTGTGTGGGGGGGTATGTGGTGGTGGGGTTTTTGGGTGTGTGTGTGTGTTTTGTGTGTGTTTTGTGAGTGTGGGTGGGGTTGTGTGTGTGTTTTTTGTGTGCGGTGTGTGTGGGGTTTGTGTTTTTTTTGGTGTTGGGGTTTTTGGGTTTTTAAATGTGTGTGTTTGTGTTTTTGGGTTTTTGGGGTGTGTGGGGGTGTGTTTTTTTTGTGTGTGTGTTTTGTGGGGTGTGTTGGTGTTTTTGGGTTGTGGTGGGTGTTGTGTGTTTTTTGTTTGTGTGTTTTTGTTGTGCCCTTTGTGTTGTGTTTGGTGTGTTTTGTTTTGTTTTTTGTGTTTTTGGGGTGTGGTGTTTTTGTGTTTGTGTGGTGGTGTGTGTTTTTTGGCTGTGTTTTGGTGTGTGGTGTGTGGTGGGGGTTTTTTTGTGTGTTTGGTGTTTTGTTTTTTTTTTTGTGTGTTTGTGTGGGTGTGTTTTTTGGGGTTGTGGGGGGTTGTGTGAGTGTTTTGCGTGTTTTGTTTGTTTGTGTGTGGGTGTGTGTTTAAACACCCAAGGAAATAAAATTCGGGCAGCCCTGCCCTTAAAAATTTGACCTGGGAAAATCGTTAAAAAAAAGAAAAAAAAAATTTAAAAACCCAAGATTTCAGGGACCCCGGGGGATTGAGTTTTAACCCCACTTCGGCTATAGCGCCCACGGTTCAATGGGGGTTTTGGTTTTTAAACCCTGAAAAACAGCGGGGACAGCCAAATTGAGCTTGTCAATCTGAACAAGATGAAGACAGTTTTAATGAATGCGATCTGGGGGTTAGCAGACAGTGCAAGGTACAAGCATAAAGAGGAAGCCATTGCAGCCTAAGAGTACCATTTTTTTTTTGGCCGGGGGGCCGATGACAACATTTAAAAAAAACCGCTTTAAAAAACGGGACTGGATGTAAAAAGACACATGATTTTTTTTCCTTTTACCCTCGATAAAAAAGAATTTTTAAAAAATAACCCCCCCCCCCCCCCCCCCCCCCCAAAAACCCCAAACAACCCCCAAAAACCCCACCTGGGGGGGGGCTGGGGGAAGGGGTGGGGGGGGGGGGTTTTAAAATTAGGCCCCCAAATTTTTGGGGGGGAAATTTGAGGGGGGTTTCCCCCCCCTTTCCCTTCTTTTTTATCCCTCCTTTTTTGTCCCCCGCCACCCCCCTTCTTGTCCATTTTTTTCCTTTTAAACTCCCATTCTCCCGGGCCTTTTTCCCTCAAACAAAAAAAGGAAAAAGAATCAAAAAGTAGCTATTCTCTTTTCCCACGTCGAAGTGGGGGCTTTCCGTTTTGGGCCCGGAAAAATTTGTCAAGGTTAAAAATTTTTTTTAAGGCATCGAAAAAAAAAATGAAGAAAGAAAGGGGGAAGGGGGGAAGGAAGAGTTTGGAAAGAAGAAGAAAAAAAACGGAAAAAGGAGGAGGTGGGAGGGAAGGAGGAGAAAAAAAAAAGGAGAAAATTAAAAAAAAAGGAAAAAAGAATAAGGGAAGAAAAAGAAAAAAACAAAAAAAAAATTTTTTTTTTTTTTTTTTTTTTTCCCCCCGGCAAAATCAAAAAAAAAAAAAAAAAAAAACAAAAAAAACCCCCCCCCCAAAAAAAAAAAAAAAAAAAAAAATTTTTTTCTTTTTCCCCCCTTTTTTTTTTTTCTTCTTCTTTTTTCTTTTTTTTTTCTTCCTTTTTTTTTTTGGAAAAATTTTTAAATTTTAAAAATTTCCCCCCCCCAGAAAAAAAAAAAAAAACTTTTCCCCTTCTTTTTTTTCCCCTTGCTAAAATCAAAAAAAACCAAAAATTTAAAAAAAAGGTTTAAAAAACCCTTTTTTTAAATCAGTTAAAAAAAAACCAAAAAAAGGGGGAAAAAAAAAGGCTTTAAAAAAAACCAACCCCAAAAAACCCCAAACCCCCTCCAAACCCAAAAACCAAAACCCCCAAAAACCCACCCACCCAAAAAACACAAAAACAAAACACGCGCACACAACAAAAATCCCAAAACACACCCCAAAAACGAAACGAAACGCACGCACCCCACGCACGCACCCCACGCACCACACACACACACACACACCACACACCCTCACACAAAACACAATAGAGACTATAAACCGAGGCAACCGTTTCAAACCGCAACCAAACCCATCTTGCGCCACTTTATATCCTTTTTTCCGCTTTTTGGGAAAGAGTGGGCCATGGGTGTCCGGTGAAACTGACAAACTTTAAAAAACCCGCAAAACACGGGCACATGGTTTAAAAAAAAGGCCATGACGCTTTTTTCCTTTATCCCGATTAAAAGAATAAAAAAAAAAAAAGATAAAAAAATTTTTTTTAAAATCCGCACCAGACCCAAACAAAAAGAAAAACCACGCCCTTTGAAATCGGTGGCCCCAAACAGTGGCGACCCCCCCCCCCCCCCCCTCACGTCACCCCCCCCCCCCCCCCCCCCATCCATTCCAAACGGGAACAAACCGTTGGAGAAGAAAACCCTATTGTGCCGACGGGAAACGGCTTGAGCTTACAGTTCCCCCAGAAAACCGAAATGGTTCTATGCCAGTCACAACACATTTACAAAACCTAGGGCCAACGGTCATTGGGTTTTTCCCAAAACGACTTTCTTCCTCTCTCTCTCTAAAATCTCTCTCTCTCTCTCTCCCCCTCTCTAAACTCTCTCTTCTCTCTCTCTCTCTCCCCTCCTCTCTCTCTCTCTCTCTCCCCTCACCTCTGTCTACCCTTTCCCCCCTCTCTCCCCTTTTTTCCCTCTCCCCTCTCTCTCTCTCTCCCCTCCTCTCTCCTCTGTCTATCTTTCCCTCTCTCTCTTTCTTTCTCTCCTCTTTTCTCCCTCTTTCTCTCTCTCCTCCTCTCCTTCTGTCTCCGTTGCGTCGGGCCGCCTGTCATCTCCCCTCTCTCTTCTGTCTTCTGTCTCCTCTCTCTTTTTCCCTTTCTGTCTGTCCTGTCTGTCCTGTCTCCCCCTCTCTCTCTCTCTCTCTCTCTCTCCTCTCTTTCTCTCTCATTTTTTCCCTTCTCTCTCTCACCTCCCTTTAGCCCGCCCTTCTCATGAAGCAGAAAAATCTTATGGGGGTTTTTTGGGCTGGTACAAACAAGCGCACACAGATAAAAACACACAAACAAAAAAAACACGGGTAAAGACACAAAAAACTGCGCCGCGTGCGCGAAAAAGAAAACATACACAGGGCCCCAAACGCGTGCACGAAACACACAAAGTACACATTTCCGCGCTCACCCGTACCCCCACACTTTACAAAACACGGGGCGGGGTGCACGCGCACACTCCCCTCCTTTTCCCCAGCTCGCTCCCTCTCACACACACACACACACCCTTTAAAACCACACACAAACCACACACAACCACTTACACACACACAAAAAAAACACACCCTAACTTCGCTTCTCTCTTTCTCTCTGTCCCGTTCTCTCTCTCTCTCTCTCTCTTCTCTTTTTCCCCCCCCACTCCCCCCTCTCTGTCTCCCCCCTTTTGGTGTGTGTGTGTGTGTGTGTGGGTGTGCAAAAGGGGCCGCGCGCGGCAGGTGGGCCCCCCCCCCCCCCAAAAACCCCCCCCCCCCCCCCCCGATTAAATCTATAATGTACATTTAAAATATACTTAAACCCTTTTCCCTTCCCCCTCTCCCTTTGACCTACACTAATTTCCCCCCTCCTATCAGTCCTGCCCGGGCCTTCCTGCCCTACTTTTATCCCTTAAAAAAAAAAAACAGATGAAAAAACATTGCCGATAAAATCGACCATATACTAAATCCCCCCCCCAAAAAAAACAAAAAAAAAACCCCCAAAACATCCCACCCCCCCTTTGTGTAATCCCTCCCCTCTCTCCCTCCCCCCTCTCCCCCCTAACCCCCACCCCCCCCCCCACCCAAAACCCCTGTAAAAGGGAAAAAAGGGACAATTTTAAAGGGGCAAAAGTCTTGTCAGCTAAAGACAATAAACTAATTAAACGCCACTGCTGACACAGTTAAGCACGGGACGGGGATGGCCTGGTGGTTAGAGTGACGTATTCGTGATCTGATGACCCGGGTTCGAATCTCGTTCAAGAAGGTCGGTTTTATTTTTCTCTTTCTGGAGTTAACATCTAGTGCAGACTCTACTCTCCCCAAAAGTTCTTCGGATGAGACTATAAACCCAGGTCCCGTCGTGCGAAAGGACTCAGAGCATGTTTGCGCACACGTTAAAACCCGTTCCGCTTTTTGGAAGAGTAGGCCATTGTGTGCGGGTGGGAACGGATGACAGAATTGACGAAAATGCATACACACGGGGACTGGATGAGAAAAAGCGCATGAGTGCTTATTCCATTATCCTTGAAATAAAAACTACTACTATACTACTACTACTACTCTACTGTTGCTGCTGCTGCTGCTGCTGCTGCTCTTCCTCCTACTGCTCCTACTACTCCTACTCCTGCTGTTGCTGCTCCTCCTGCTATTACTCCATCTACTACTATTACCACTACTCCTTCTACTACTACTACTACTACTACTTACTACTACTACTACTACTACTACTACTACTACTAACTACTACTACTAATACATGGAACTTATATAGCGCTATATCTTGAAAAGACAAACCAAAGCGCATGCATTCAACCTAATCTTACACAGTCATGCAATCGATGATAAATGATAAATAGTTTAAACAAACAGATATTTACAAACATAGTGCGCTGCAGACAAAATCTATGAAATAAAATTTCAATAGTCAAATTTGTACAAAAGCACACACACACACACTCACTTAGGTCCTATACTTTAGCAGGGTGATAGGACATGGGTTAGTGAGGGTGGGATAGCTCTGATATGAAACAGGAGGGGGGAAATCTTAGGTTTGAAATAGATATGTCTTGAGGCTGGATTTAAAAGTGTCATAACTAGGTTTCTGGCGAAGAGAGAGAGGGAGCTCATTCCAGGTCGATGGACCCGAAATAGAGAAAGAGCGGCGGCCAACAGTGGATTGGTTGAATCTAGGTATTCGTAGGCACAAGGTATCTGCAGTAGAGCGGAGGGAACGTGAAGGAGTGTACAGGTTAAGACATTCACAGAGGTAGGAGGGTGCAGTTTTGTGGAGACATTTGTAACAGAGGGTACTGATCTTATAATCTACTCTCTGTGGCACAGACAGCCAGTGGAGAGATCGCAAGAGAGGGGTAATGTGCTCATATTTTTTCTTTCTGAGAACTAGTCGAGCTGCGGAGTTTTGTATACGTTGAAGGGAGTGGATAGATGATGCTGGCAGACCAGACAAAAGAGAATTACAATAGTCCAGACGTGAAAGAATGAGAGAAGTGACAAGTTTGGCTGTTGCATCAGTGGACAGGTACTTTCGAATTGCACTAATACGCCGTAATTGATAGTAGCACGACTGACAGGTCTGAGTGATGAATTTTTTCATAGAGAGTGTGTTGTCGATAACAACACCTAGATACTTCACAGCAGTGGATAGAGGGACTGATGTATTGCCAAGTTCTATTGAAGCTGTTGTAATGGAAGAGAGTTTGTGTTTGGTCCCTACGAGCATGGCTTCTACTACTACTACTACTACTACTACTACTCTACTACTACTACTACTACTACTACTACTACTACTACTACTACTACTTCTACTCCTCCTCTTCCTCCTCCTACTCCTACTACTACTACTCCTACTACTCCTACTTCCACTCCTCCTCCTCCTCCTCCTCCTCCTCCTCCTACTACTACTACTACCAACAGGGATTGTATTCCGAGACACTGTTACCTACAAGGCACGCAGTCAGTCCCCGGTAGCGCGGAGGTAACACCTCTTCGTCCCACAGAGAACCATCTTCAGCTGTCGGGTTGGTTGGGGTGATGTCATGTAAAGCGCTGTGCTGAGTTTTAAATCAAAATACAATAAAATAAATGGTCGGTTGGTAGCGACGTTCTTACGATGTGTGTGTATGATGTGAGTGTATGTATGTGAGTGTGTGTGTTGTGGTGTGTGTGTGTGTGTGTGTGTGTGTGTGTGTGTGTGTGTGTGTGTGTGTGTGTGTGAAGTCAATTCAAGACAGTCAAAGTAATATTTTAGGGTAACTTTTTTTTTATAGTGCCCTCACCTGTGTGTGTGTGTGTGTGTGTGTGTGTGTGTGTGTGTGTGTGTGTGTGTGTGAGTGTGTGTGTAAGTGTGTGTGTGTAAGTGTGTGTGTGTGTGTGTGTGTGTGTGTGTGTGAGTGTGTGTGTGTGTGTGTGTACGTGAGTGTGTGTACGTGTGTGCATGTGAGTGTGTGTACGTGTGTGCATGTGTTTAACAATAACAATAATTTTAACTCAGTTTTTGCAGGCCATATGGCCCATAGGAACAACAGTTAATCATATACTTTTATTTAAGGTGAACATCCTTACTTCTGATATCTAAACATTTAGTAAGAAATAATCCAACTTTAAACATTAAACTAGGTTTAGTGTTCATACAAAGAAGCTGCACTTTCAGATTCGATGGAAATCTGTAATAATACAGAGGAATACATTTTCTTCGCAATACAGCATATTTTGGGCATACAAGTAAAAAGTGACAAACATCTTCAATTTGTTGGCCATCACACTGAGAGCAGAATGGATCAGTAATCGGTTTGCCATAACGTGAAATTCCATTTAAAGGTAATCTGTTTGACCTCAGTAAACATATAGCTCTACGGTATTCTAAAGATTCTACTTCACATACATAATTTGCTCTACAAATAATCGGGTGATAATCTAAGTAGTCAGGGTATGCTGATAGAGAGTCATGCCATTTTTGTTGGTACACATCTTGTATTCGTATTTGGAATTCTTTCATGAAGGATGAAGAATTACTACAATTTTGCATTGTCCAAACATAACCAAATCCGTGGGTGCATAAAATCTTTCTTACATGTGTTACCCAATTTATTCTCCCTGCTTCATCCTGTCTACACAACATATTGTAGCATTGTCTGGGATATCTATGATCAGGCATATCCAAAATTTTTAGCCAATATTTGATTACTCTGGTAACAGTGTCAACAAAAATGGGATATCTACCACAATCGCCAAGGCAAATATTATTTTTAACATCTCTGCCAACCCCCAGGACCATTTTGCAAATTTTTACCTGTATTTTTTCAATATCATGATACTGCCGAAAACCCCAAATTTCAGAACCATAGAGGAGGATTGGTTTCACTTTTGTATCAAAAATACTAAAAACTGTAGTTGCTGGAAGATTCTTTAACCTGAAGTACAATCTTTTGATACCAGCAACAGCCTTCAATGCTTTTCCAGAGAGATTTTCGATACATTTTGACCAGTTCAATGTTGAGCCAAAAAAGACACCCAGATAATTATAACTAGATTCTACTTGTATCTGCTTTTCTAAATAACACCATTTTTCAGACTTCTTAGTAAATCCACCATTTTTAAAAACGACTACTTTAGTTTTGTCCATATTTACAGAAAGTCCCCATTTCTTACAATAATTTTCCAAACAATTGATCTTTTTCTGCAAGTCTACAACTGAATCTGAAACTAAAGCAATACCATCTGCATACATAAGTAAGAGTATGCCGAGTGGCTCAGAAAATACATCTATGCCTTGAGTATCTGATCCAGTGAGATCTGATTCTAGTTCAGAAATAAAAATCGAAAATAATAGGGGAC
>CM054141.1:4279667-4282167 GCA_028751875.1 Rapana venosa
GACCACCGATCCACCATCTTTCTATCAATGAAGTATTCTGTCAGTATGCAATCTGAAGTACTGAAGATAAAAAGTAATAAGGTAAAGGTGTTCCCATAATAATAGTAATAAATGAAACTTATATAGCGCTATATCTTGCAAAGACAAATCAAAGCGCATGCATTCCACCTAATCTTACACAGTCATGCAATCAATGATAAAATAATAACCTATGTGGTCGCTAGGGAGCGAGGCATCAGAGACCTCAGCTTCTCCAGGGGCTAACATAATGACGGCGGCGCCTATCTCCTCTCCCTCGCTGCTTTACCTTCCTTGACCCTAAAGAGGGCAGGTACCGTACCCATTTACAGCTGGGTGAACTGGGGGGACTGTACTGAAGCCAAGGCGCGCAAACGGTCACCCATCATCGACTCGGTAATCACACTCAATCCTGCTTAACCTTAGCTTGGGGAAGAACGAGTGTTTTGACCACGACTGAGCTTTCCCGCCCCCTGAAACTAGAAGAGTGCAGTACCCCCCAAAAAAACAACAACAACAACAAAACAACAACAACAGAACAACAACCAACCAACCAAACAAAACAACAACAAAACAAAACAAAACCCCCCATCAGGTGGACATATTGCCTGAGGATCAGTAGCGGAACATGATGATATTTTTGATGGACTCCCAAGGTAAACAACACCTGTACCTTTCTATCTATCTATCTGTCCCGTAGTCTGACGACCGTGGGGGCACCCTCAAAGACTCAGCAACCAGTTCCCTCCATTCCTCTCTCTGTTCTGCCTTTCTCAGGGTTTTGTTGAGTTCTAGGCCTGTCCATTCACTGATGTTATCCTCCCAGCTCTTCCTTGGTCTGCCTCTTCTTCTTCCTCCTTGGACAGTGCCTTGCAAAACTGTCTTTGTAATTCCTTGGGATCTTTGTGACATGCCCATACCACTTAAGTTTACGCTTTTTCACGATCGTTAGAAGGTTCTCATAGGGTCCAATGGTTTGCTGGATTTGTTATGCACGCTTTCGTTGCTTATGTGGTCTTTGTAGGAGATGCCAAGGAGTCTCCGAAAGCATCTCATCTCCATGCCTGTACTCTTCTCTCCAATCTGCAGTCAGGGTCCATGATTCACAGGCATACAGAAATATGGATATGACAAGGGAGCGCATTAGTCTGATCTTGGAGATAAGTGAGATATTCTTATTCTCCAGATGGTGTTTAGTTTTGACAAAGCTGTTATTGTCTGTGCAGTCCTGCATACTACTTCTGGCTTGGATCCCTGGTCGGATACAATGGCTCCCAGGTACTTGAAGCTTTGAACTGTTTCCAGCTTCTGGTCATTAACCCTGATATCAGTGCTAATGCCGTTGGTGTTATTAGTCATCAGTTTGGTCTTCTCTGCACTGATTTCCATGCCGTATGTTTTGGAGGCCTTATCCAAGTGTTCTGTTAGGCTGGCAAGCTCTTTTTGATCCTGCTATTCCATCAATGTCATCTGCGAAGCGGAGGTTTGTGATCGTTCTGCCACCAATGCTGACTGATCCTTCATGATGTTCCAGTGCATCAGCCATGATTCTCTCAAGGAAGATGTTGAAAAGAGTGGGTGAGAGTAGACAGCCCTGCCTTACTCCAACTGTTGTTCGAAACCATTCTCCAATGTTGTTGTTGTAGTACACTGCACTGGTAGCCTCGCTGTACAGCTGTTTGATGACTCTGATCAGGTTTGCATTGATGCTGTACAAATTCATGGTTGCCCACAAAGCTGCATGCCACACCCTGTCAAATGCCTTCTTAAAATCGATAAATACGTGGTAAAGGTCTTGTTGATGTTGAAGGTACCGCTCACATAGTATTCTGAGGTTGAATATCTGTTCTGTTGTGCTGCGCCCTGCTCTGAAACCCGCTTGTTCCTCAGCAATGATGGTCTCTGCTTGTGGCTTCAGTCTATTCAATATTATCTGCAGCATGACCTTGCTTGGGTGACATATGAGGCTGATTGTGCGGTAATTATGGCATTGTTGTAGATTTCCTTTCTTGGGGAGGGTGATGATGAGTGACTGCGTCCATGGTGTTGGCCATTTTCCTGTCTGCCAGATCTTGTTGCAGATTCTTAGTAGGGCGCTGATCATGGCTTCCCCTCCAGCTTGGACCAACTCAGCTGGAATGTTGTCAGCCCCTGCTGACTTCCCCTTTTTCAGCGATCTGACTGCTGTTTCCACTTCTTCTCGGAGGATAGGGTGACTGTCTGTGTCTTTGCTTTCGGGTACATTAAGGACTTCTGGATCTCCTGCGGTTCTATAGTTATACAGGTCGGAGCAGTATTCTGTCCATCTGTTCAGAATATCCTGGTCGTCAGTGAGACACTTCCCATTTTTGTCTTGGATTGTTAAACCTTTTCTCTGTTTCGTGCTAGTCAGGTCTTTCACCAGCTGATATGCTTTCTTGCTATTGTTTTTCTTGATGTTCTCTTCAATGTCTTGGCACTGTTCACCGATCCATTTCTCTTT
>CM054141.1:4287167-4299667 GCA_028751875.1 Rapana venosa
ATAAAAGGAAACATATCTATCTATCTATCTATCTATCTCTCTTATCTATTATCTATCTATCTATCTATCTATCTATCATCTATTCTATTATCTATCTATATAATCTATCTAATATATCTATCTATTACCTTTCTTATGTCGGTATGTCTGTCTGTCTGTCTTCTGTCTGTCTGTCTACCTTCTATCTATCTGTTTATATGTCTATTATCTATCTATCTATCTATCTATCTATCTATTATCTATCTATCTATCGATATATCTATCTATATCGCTCTGTCTCTTATATCTATTCTATCTATCTATTTATCTATCTATCTATCTATCTATCTATCTATCTATCTATCCATCTTCTCTATCCTCCATCCATCTCTCTCTCTATCTATCTATCTGTCTGTATTCTGTCTCTTTATCTATCTATATTTCTGTATCTATCTGTCTCCCTGTCTGTTGTCCGTCCGTCCCTCTCTCTCTCCCTCTCTCTCGCCCTCCTTCCCCCATTTTCCACCTCCTCCCCTTCCTTCACCCCTTTCCCCCCCCTTTTTTCCCCACTCTCCCTCCCCCCCCCCCCCCCCTCTCTCTCTCTCTCTGTACATCCTGACATCCCCGCATGGTGTCCGTAATATAATAATAATCTCTACGCAGTCGTGTATTCGCAGAGTGCACGGGAACGAAACAGGGACATCACACGGTTTCTGAATAATTTGATACCTTACCATCTCACCCCTCCCTCCCTACCCCACCCGCGCTCCCCCTTCAGACTAACTCACCCTTCCTCCCCCTCCCTCGGCCTCTCCCCCGCCCCCACTGGGCATTAGTGGCCGTGAGTCTGAGTTAGTGGTGTGGGGAAAACAAGAATCTGTTGAATAATGGATATGGTGACTGTGTGGCATAGGATACGAGCCCCTTCTTCAACGTATATATATTAATCCCTGTCTGTTTGTCTGTCTGTCCCGTCTGTCCGTCCGTTCAGCTTGTCTGTTGACATGTCAGTCTGTCTGTCAGTCAGTCTCGTCTGTTAGTCTGTCTCTATGTTTACCTTTTCTTTTTAAACTGTGGTCTGTCTGGTCTGTATGTTGTTCCTGTCGTCAGGTTTGTCTCTCTGTCTGTTCGTCTTGTTCTCTGTTTATCTTTTCTTTTTAAATGTTGTCTGGCTGTCTGTAGTTGTCTGTCTGTTCCTGTCGTCTGTTTGTCTCTCTGTTTGTCAGACTGCCTGCCTCTCTGTGTAACTTTGTTTTTAATGTTGTATGGACTGTCTGTCTGTTTGTCTGTCTGTCTGTTCTTCAGCTTGTTTGTATCTTTGTTTGTCAGACTGCCTGTCTCTATGTTTACATTTGTTTTTAATGTTGTCTGTCTGCTGTTTTGTCTGTCTGGCTCTTACTGTAAGTCTGTACTGTTCTCTTGTTTGTCTGTCCGTTCTTTCTCTCTGTTTAACTTTCTTTTTAACTGTTGTTGTCTGTCTGTTTGTCTGTCTGTCCTGTCTGTTGACTGTCTGTCTGTCTAGCTGTTTGTCAGGCTGCCTTTCAGTTCTTATTGTTTGTCTGTTGTCTCTCTTGTTTATATCTGATTTTTTCGGGTTTTTCTTTTTTCGTTTATTTTGGCAAACCCCCACCCCCCCCCACCCACCCCTCCCGCATTCCCAGCTGATTATTAGTTTGTTGTTATGTTTTTCTAGACTGTTCTTCTCTGTTTTGCCAGCCTAGCTCTCCCTCCCCTCTCTCCCTCCCCCCCCCCCCCCCCCCCCCCCTCCTCCCCCCCCATACCTCCAGTCGCGTGGTTTTTTAAAAAAAAACGGCAAGCCTAGCCTGATGTGTTGTTCCTTTATTTTATTTTTCTTTCTTCCTTCGTTGTTTATGAGTATGTTTGTTTGTTTTGTTTCTTTTTTCTTTCTTTTCTTTTTCGTTTGTTCTTTCTTTCTTTCTTTCTTTTTTTTCTGTCCGTCTTCTTTCTGATCGTCCTTTTCTCTTTCTTTCTTTCTTTCATCATTTTCTTTCTTTCTATCTGTCTATCTGTCTGTCTGTCTGTCTGTCTGGTCTGTCTGTCTTTCTTTCTTTCTTTCTTTCTTTCGTTTTTCGTTCTCTCTTTCATAGTCAGGACCGCAAAAAAATGGACTGCTGATAGTATAGCTAGTCTGCAAGGCTGCTTTGATTGCACTGACTGGGATATGTTTTATGATGTGTGTTCAGATCTGAATGAGCTCACTGATGTTATTTGTCTTATATTTCATTTTGTGTTAGTTGTGTCTTTCCCAACTAAGGAGATAACCATTTTACCCAAAACAAGCCTTGGGTTACAAAGGATCTGAAACGTTTAAACAAAAAGAAAGTAGTATTTTACACAGGCACAGAACAAACAAAAAAAGGGAAGAAAACAAAGAAGTCAAAGCTGCTGTTGCACGGGCCAGACGTATATATAAAAATAAGATAGAAGACAAGTTTGCGAGGAACAATTTTCGTTCTGCATGCAGGGTATCAAAAATATGTCTGCAGTAAATATGGTAGGTGTCCAACTAGGTCAAAGATCAGTTTGCAGGGAGTATGTGGATAACAAACTTACCAGACCATTAAAAAACATTTTACTCGCTTTGAAAAGCTTTGATTTCTCAGATGAATTAAATGATCTGAAGCAACCCCTAGTTTTGAGAATAGCGTCATTGTTGATGAAGAAATTATCTGTAAGCACTTAAAGGCAATAAATATTAACAAATCTCCCGGACCAACGGTATATGTGGAGAACCCTGAAATTCTGCGCTACTGAGCTTGCCAGTGTCCTTCAACACCTGTTCCAGGCCTCACTGGATACTTGTCAGATTCCTGTTATTTGGAAAACTTCCAATGTAATACCTCTTCCAAAGAAACCCAATCCTTCTCGCCTAACGATTTTAGACCTGTAGCTCTCACATCTCTTGTGAGAAAACGCTGGAAAAGATCGTAAAATCTCTCTTTTTTCTGCTACAGAGAAAGACCTTGCCCACTGCAATTTGCATACAGGTCTCGAAGGGGGTGTCGAAGATGCCAAACTATTCATTTTGAACAAGTTGTATAGCCACTTGGAAACACCTGACTCTTCATGCCAGAATATTGTTCGCTGACTTTAGTTCAGCTTTCAATACAATGCAGCCTCACGTTCTGGTTTACAAAATAATTTCAAAATTTGACGTAGACAATCAACTTGTTCGTTGGTGATTGAATTTTTAACCAACAGACCAAGCGTTTTTGGCCAACAAAATATCTTCTGCGGTTTGATTTACCTGCACTGGTTCTCCGCAGGTTCGTCCTCTCACACTTCTGTTCATTTTACACAGATGATTGCGAAGACTATGGAATTCCTTTGGGTAAAGTTCGCGACGATAGTGCTTCTGTTATCCCTCTTATCCGGATCAGTCTTAGACCATGGTCCAGCCCTCACCGAGTTCGTACATGGTGTGGGCGAGGCCTATCTGGAGCAAATGTTTCCAAAACTAAAGACCTGCCTATCGACTTCAGAAGATCAGGGCATATCCCAAGAATATTATTATCCCTAATCAAGAGGTTGAAACGTTTTGAACTATAAGTATCTGGGAACTGTTTTGACCACAAGTTAAACTGGGACGTTAACACTGACGCTATTGTCAAAAAAGGGGCAACAACGTCTGTATTTTCTGAGGAACTGAACTCATTTTTTGTAGACAAAAAGATCCTTCCTTGTTTTACAAGTCTTACATAGAGAGTGTTCTAAGTTTTTTCTTTCATTTGTTGGTACAATAACCTTAGTGTTAAAAACAAGAATGGCCTGCAGAGAATTGTAAGAATCTGCTCAAAAATAATTGGAAAAGAACAAAGAGACTCATTTTCGTTCTGCAATCAGCAGCTTGTACGCAAACCACAGCCATTTTGGCTGATCCTTCTCATGCTTTGTTTCCCCGAAATTTTAAAAAGTTGCCTTCGGAAAAGCCGTTTTCAGTGTCCCTCAGCAAAACCAACGAAAAAGAAATTCTTTTGTGCCCTAAGCATTCGACTTCTGAATTCACAATGATGTTGACTACCTAGTTCTTACATTTCTCTGAATTATCTGCTGATTGTCATTGTTACGAGTGTAGTCAATACATAATTGTGTGTGTGTGTGTGTGTGTGTGTGTGTGTGTGTGTGGGTGCGTGGGTGTGTGAAATAAGTCTGTGTTCTAGTCAACTGTCTTAAAACATTGAATTCATATATTTTGGTGTATGGTGTGGGTGTGCGTGGGCGTGTTCGCACACACACGTAGTGGTGTGTACGTGCGGGTATATGCGTGCGTAAAAATAAGTTTTTATGTCTTCTAGTCAATGGGTTTAAAATTGTTTTTCACAATTGATGTTTGTGCGCATGCGCGCGTGTGTGTGGTGTGTGCGTGTGTGTGTGTCGTGCATTTTATTTGAAAACCAATATGAAATATAGCTTTTTGTTTTTTGATTATTTGATGAGTATCAATCTGCTGTCAGTATTGTATTGCCCTTCATGGGATGATTTAAAGTGTTTTTGACTTTGACTTGACTTGACTTTGATTTTCCTTCCTTCTTTCTTTTTTTCTTTCTTCCTTTTTCCTTCTTTCCTTTCTTTCTTTCTTTCTTTTTTTTTTTTTTTCTTCTTTCTTTACCTTTTCTCGCACTTTGTAAAATATCCTTTTAAAACTCTTTCCCCCCCTCCCACCCCCCTATTTCATTGTGGAGTTTTTGTATATAAGACTGTAGACCCTACGTTGACTGTTCTGCAGTGCTATTTGTCAGTATCGCTTTACTCATTATTTTCTTATAGTTTTGTACTGTATTTTAGATTTAAAGGTAACGATAAAGGAGTCCCATAACCAATAAGGTCGAAGGGGAGCGAGGTGTCAGGGACCTCACTTCTCTAGGGGCCAGCATATTGAGGGTGGCGCCCATCTCCTCTCCCTCGCTGCTTTACCTTCCCTGACCCTAAAGAGGCAGGTACCCATTTACAGCCGGGTGAACTGGGGAAACTGTACTGAAGCCAAGGCGCCCGAACGGTCACCCATCCAAGTGGTAACCACGCTCGATGCTGCTTAACCTTAGCTTGGGGAAAGCGAGTGCTTGACCACGAAGCTATCCTGTCACCCATTTGGGGTTTTACATCTTTTGTCATCTGGGATTGAGGCAGTAAGCAGATTGGCTCCCATCCTCAGTATGATCGAAACGTGAATTGTTTTTAGGTGAAAAAAGTCTATCAGGTTCTGTGATTTTTCTGTCCGTCGTCCGTCCGTCCGTCCCTCTCTTCTCTCTCTCTCTCTCTCTCTCTCTCTCTCTCTCTCTCTCTCTCTTCTCTGTCTCTGTCTCTCTCTCTGGGCTCTCTCTCTCTTCTCTCTCTCTCTCTCTCTCTCTCTCTCTCTCTCTCTCTCTTCCCCCTCCCTTCTCCCCCCTCCCCCTCCAAGTGTGTGTTGTGTTTGTTGGGGCGGTTTTCCCTTCGACCTTTTTTAGTTTTTTCACCAATTTTTGGGGGTTTTCATTTGTTGTGTTTGTGGTTGGGTGTGGGTTTTTGTATGTCTGGGTAATTTTTTTTGGTGGCATACGGGGTGATTTTTGGTTCGCGCCTTTAACCGGTTTTCATCTTTTCAATCTTTTCCTTTTCAAAAAAAAACCCCCCCTTATTTCCTTCCCATTTCCGTTTGTTCATTTTAATCCTTAAAAACCCCCTTTAACCTTCTCTCCCTTTTTTGAGCAATTTAAATTTCCCTTTAAAACCTTCCAAAAACCCCCGGGTTTTTATTAACTTAAATTTTGGTTTTTGGTTTTTTTTGTTGGTGGTGGTTTGTTTTTTGTTTTGTTTCTTTTTTTGTTTTTTTAGCGGTTTTTTTTGGTTGGGTGGGGTGGGGTGAGGGGTTTTTGGGGGGTTTTTTTTCCTGTCTTTATTTGCTTGTGTTCGTTAAAAATTTTTGTTTTTAAGCGAAACGAAAAAGGAATTAAGGAATTTTGAATTTTTTTTTGGGTTTTTATTTGTGTTTGAATTTTTAAAAGGCGGGAAAAGAAGAAAAAAAAGGAAATTTAAAGGGGCAAAAGTTCAATAAGAAAAATGTGTGGAACCCCCCAAAACCCCCAAAAGTTTAAACCCTTTGGATTTCCACCGGGTTTTTTTGTTTTTTTTTTTTTTTTGGCATTTTTGAATTAATTTGGGGTAGGGGGGGTTTTTTTTTTTTTTTTTTTTTTCCCCGTTCATGTTTTTGTAATTAATCATTTTTCCCCGAAAAAATGGGGTTGGTTTTTCCCTTTGGAATGGGTTTTTTTTTTTAGCGCAAAGGGGAAAGTATCGGTTTAAGGGACGGCCAAAAATTTGGGTCCCCCCAAAAGACCTTCTTGGGTTTGGGGGGTTTGTTTATTCTTTTTTTTCCTCCCTTTTATTTACCCATTCCCATTGGGAATTTAAATCTGGGTTTTTTTTTTTTCCTAACCCCCGTCGGTTGAAAAGGTTTCATGAAAAATGGGGATTTTTTTAAACCGGGAATTTAAAAATTCCCGCGTTTTTATGAAAAACCATACACCACCCCCAATGCTCCCCCAAAAGACCTTGCAACCCCGAGGCCACCCGAATACCACACCCCCGGGGGAAAAAATCCCCTTTTTCGGGGGCGCCCCTTACAAAACCAAAAAACACAAGGGCAAAAACCGGGGCCCCAAAATAACAAAACACACACCCCAAACACCCACCCCAACACAACCACCCCTTAACCCCAAACACAACACACACCCACACACACCACCCCCCCCACACCCACACACACCCCCGGGAAACGATAAAAAACCAACCCAGGCCACAAAGACAAGGGGCCCCCCGGAAACAAAAAACCCAACCTTTAAAAGTACCCCAACCCCAACCTCCAAAAACCCCTTAACCCACCCCCCCCAAAAATCAAAACCAACCCAAACCAACCAGGCCGGGGCGTTCTTAAAATGGGGGTTTTTTGATTTTTCCCTGGAGGTTTTAAAAAACAAAAAATTCCCTTTATTTGTTTTTTTTAAATTTTTTTATTTTTTAACAATTCCGGAATTTTAACCCTTTTGTTTTTTTTTTAAACATAAAGGCCCTGGAATCTTTGGAAGTCATGGGGGTTCCCACCGGAAACAAAATACCCTGGTCTTGGGGAAAAATTAAAGCAAAGGGTTTTAATTTTCCCCCGCAAATTTTTTTCTGGTTTTCCCAAAAGGGGGGTGGGTTTATTTTTTTAAAATTTTAAATATTCTTTTAAATCAGGGGAAAAATACCCCCCTTTTTTTTTTAAAAAAACGGGGTCCCCCGGTTGTGAGCGGTTTTGAAAATGGCCTTTTCCTCCCCCCTCCCTGTTTTGGGGGGCAAAAAGGTTTGGTGTTGGGTGTTTGGGGGTTTTCCCCCCGGGGTGGTTTTGTTTTTTGGTGTTTGGGGGTTTTTTGGGGTTTCGAAACTAATTTTAAAATTTCCGGGTTGGTCCCCTTAAAAAAGGGAAAAACCATTTCCCTTTTTTTCCATAAGCCTTTGTGTTGTGTTTTTGGGGCGGGGGGGGTTTTGGTTTTTGGTGGGGGTGTGGGTGATGTTGGGTTTTGTGTGGGTTTTTAAATTAAAAATTGAAAATAACCAAAATTTTTTAAGGGTGCTTTCGCGCTTTCCAAATTTTTCCCAACCTTCTTTGTGTCCGGGGGGAAAGGGGGGAAGGCGCCTTTTCGTTGGGGGGAAAGGGTTTTTGGCTTGCTTGTTGATTAAATTGATTACGAGGGGATTAACCCCCTTAATTGCCCTTGATTTTCTTGGTTTTTCTAAGGGAATCCCCTTAATCAATTTGGGTAAATGAAACGGTAATTGCTGGCCCCCCTTTTTTGGGTTTTTTTAATTTTTTTTGATTATTTTTCTTTTTCATTCTTTTTCATTTTTTTTTCTTCTTTTTCTTTCTTTTTTCCTTCACTGTTATCAAAACCAGCTGTCCAGGGGCCGACTTAAAAAAAATTGTTGGACCCTGTCTTGTTTTTCATTCTGGGGCTTTTCTGCGGACACTAGGGCCCAAAGGGGGGAGGGGAAAGTAGTAGGGGGGTTTGGAGGGACAAGCTGGGGGTTTTTCTGCGTGTGGGGGTGGGTGGTGGGGGGGGGGATGGGGGGGTTCGAAGGGGGGGGGGGGTTGGGGTTTTGGGGGGGTGGTGTGTGTTTGGGGTGTGGGGGTGGGGTTTGGGTTGGTGGGTGCTGGGGGGGGTTTGAGGTTTGTGGTGTGGGTGTGTGTGTAGTAGTTGAAAAGAAAGTAGTAGTAGTAGCAGTAAAAAAACTACTATTTACTACTACTACTAAAAACTTTTAAACTACTACTACAAAACCTACTAAAAATACAAACTACTAACTACTAACTACTTTTAGTACTATAGTAGAAAAAAAACTATTTAAAGTAGAAAGTGGGATGCTACAAAAACCAATTTTACTATTTACACCAAACAACAAAACTACACCTATTTACTAAAACCATACAAATAAAACCTACTACTACCCCTACTACTTTTAAACCTACTTTTAAACTATTTATTTAACTATACTACTCCTACAAACTATGCTACTACCACAAACCACTACTTACTCCAACAAACTACTAATACAAACTAAAAAACCCTACAAACTACTACCCCTACTTCAAACCCTACTATTTATTATTTAACTACAAAAAAAAACAACCTATTTAACTCCCTACTACCACTACAAAAAAACCCCTTTACACCAAACCCCTTTCCCCCCCAAACCACCACCCCAACCCCCCCAAACCCCCACCCCCACCACCCCCACCCCCAAAACTATTTATACTACTATTTAATACTACTACAACTACTACTAAAAACTACTACTACAAAATTACTATTCCTTCTCCTCCCCCCCTCCTCCCCTCCTCCCCCCTCCTCTATATTTAACTACTACTCCCTTCAAACTACTACTACAAATTTACAAATTTTACAACTAAACTACTACTTTTTAATCCTCCTTTTCCCCCTCCTACTTTTTAACTTCTCGGGTTTAAAGTCTATTCACATGGAAAGGTTTTAGAGAAAAAAGTGTGTTTTATGTACGTTTTTTAGGGCGAATTTGCGTTTGGGGGTTGTGGTGTGTGTGTGCGCGTGCGCTTGCCCCGTCCCTTTATGTGTTTTGTGCCCTGTGTTTGCGTGCGCGGCATGTACGTGCGTACCCCAAAAACAAAATCTATACATGAAGGCGGGGGGAAACAAACCCCCGCAATGCATGTAAAGAAAAATGTGGGTTTTACCGTGCCCCTGGTTGAGGGTCTATGACAGGGCCCAATTAATTTGGGGACTTGGCTTTATCATGGGGGTTTGTCAGAACGTGTGTGTGGGAAAGTGGTGTGTGGTGTGTTGTGTGTGTGGGGTTGGGTGTTTTGGGGCCGCGCGCGTGTGTGTGTTTTTCGCGCGGGGGCGCGCGTGGTGTGGGCGTGTGTGTGGTGTGTTGTGTTTTGGGGTTTGGTTTGTGGGTTTTGGGGTTTGAATGTGTGGTGTGCCCCGAGTGTGTGTGTGGGCGAGTGGTGTTTGTTGTGTCGGTGGTGGGGTGTTTTTTTGGGAATGTGTGGGGGCGTCCAAAGTCGAGTGTGTGTGTGTGTGGGTCCGTTGTGGGGTGTTGGTGGCGTCCGAGGTGTGGGGTGTGTGTGCGCGGGGCGTGCGTGTGTGGGGTGGCGTCCCGAGTGTGGGGTGTGAGTGCGTGCGTGCGTGTGTGTTTTGCGTGCGCCGAGTGTTTTTTTTGTCCCGCCCGAGTGTTTGTGTGTGTGTGTGTGTGTGTGCTTGTGTGTGTGGTGTGTTTTTGTGCGGGGTGGGGGTGTGTGTGTGTGTGTCCGAGTGTGTGTGTGTGTGTGTGTGTCCGAGTGTGTGGGTGTGTGTGTGGTGTTGTGTGTTTTTGGGTGGGGTTTTGCGTGGTGTGTGGGTGTGAGGTGAGGAGAGAGGAGAGGAGAGAGAGAAGGGGAAAAGAAAAGAAAAGGAGAGAGAGAGAAAAAAGAGAGAGAGAAAAGAGGGGTTGTGGATTAAAAATAAATCCTTTCTGACCATAAACAGAAAAGGCATTAGAAAAACCCTCAAACCGAAGCATGCAAGCACTAGAAGCCGGTTACATTTGGGAATAAAAGGAAGATCCTTCGGTGTTGCTAGTTTAAAAAACCCCCCAACTTAATCTTTTGACATAGGTTCGGAATAAAAAAAAAAACCCCTATAAACGTGTTTTAAAAAGTGGAACAGGGTTTAAGAAGTATGAAGCAGAAAGACAAATTGATTATTGATTGTTTGGTTTAAAAAAACTTGTAAAAAGATTTAATAAGTGAAAAAGGTTTTTTTTTTTTCTTTCTTTTTAAAACCCCCAGACGCAGCTTTTTGTTGTCTTGTAAAATTATTAGAGCCAAAATGCTTGTGGAAAACCCCTCTGAAAAAGTTAACCCCCCGGCGGAAATCCGCCTTGGGGGGTGGGGAGAAAAAGGGTGACCTTTTTAGTTTCTTGGAGAAAAAAAAAGGCAGGAGGATAAACCCAAAGAAAAAAAGGCAAAAAAAACAGACAAGAAGGAAAGGTACGGGGACGGGAAGAACAAAAGAAAAAGGGAGAATTGTAAAAAAGAGGATAGAAAAGGGGAAAAACCCAAGGCACAAAATTTTCCCAAAAGTGGGAATGCGTTTTAAATTTTGGGACAGGCCCCCCCGGGTTTTCCCATGGGGGAAAAAAAGTAAAAGGGTGTAAAAATTAAAAAAACAAACACAGACATGAATAATAAAAAAAAAATTTAAAGGAAAAAAACCAAAAAAAATTCAAAACCAAGCCATTATTCGGGTTTATTGATGCCAGCTGTGTACCGGCTTTTTTTATTTCCCAGTGTTTATTTTTGTTTTTGTTTTTCTCTACCATGACCAGTTTTTTAACACAAAAACATTGCATTTTCCCTTTTAAAAGGATAACCCCCCCAAAAATCTTCTAAAAGGGGGGTGGTTTTAAGCTAGGGGAAAGTGGAAATAAAGAAGCAGAGGGAAAAAGTTAAAGGAAAAGTGGAGCCGGAGGGGGAACCAAAAAAAACAACAACAAAAAAAACCAAAACCCGAACCAGAACAAAAAATAAAAACCCCACAATAACAACAACCAAAGCAGAGGAATCTATGTCACCCAATTGTAAAAGAAAAAAAAAACGTACAGACGGTTGTTTAAAAAAAAAATTTTTTCCCATTCTCTTCAAATGATGAAAACAGTTTTAAAACTTTTTGGCTTTAACCCTTCCCCCTTTTCCCTTTTCCCGTAGTCTAGAAAAACAATTGGGGGCAAACAAAAATTTTTTTGGAAAACCAGTTTCCCCTTCCACTCCTCCCCCCCCGGTTTTTTGATTTGTTGCTTTAAAAGATTCAGCGTTTATAAAAATTTCCTTTCCTTTTCTTTTTTCCCGCTTTCGGGGGATTCTTTTTTAAAATAAAACCAAAAAAGCAAACTGTTAATCTTTTTTTCAATTTAAACCAACTTGGGAAATAATTCTTCCCTTCAAACCCTGAAAATCGGCTAGTAATCCAAGCTCACGTTTTAGGGTTTTTTTTCTCGGGCCTCTTTTTAAAAAAACACACAAAAAAACCAAACCCTTTCCCTTATTTGGGTGACCCCCCCACCACGGAAATGAGTCTCATTTGCAATAAACCCACTTTTTGGCAAGGGCCATTTTGGGCTGGTGGGGGTTCTTTGTTGTCAATTGGAGATTTTGATTTTTTTCTAAAACTGTCAGTTTTTTTTTCAAACCCTGAAACTGAATTGTCAAGGGCCCCAAAAAAAAATGTGTGTCCCCTTTTTTGTTTTAAAATTTTTAAATTTTTTTTTTTAAAAAAAACCCCCAACCCAACCCCCCATCACCCTCATCGTGGATGGGGGTTTCTAGAGGTAAACGGCGCCTGCCCTAGAAAGGGGAAAAGCCCAGGCGGAAGTGTGCGGTGGTTCGGAACCCCCTTTTGGGGCCCCCAAAACTTTTCCCCCTTTCCATTAGATCAGATTTGGTTTGATCTGGGGGGCAAAGTATTTCGGTTTAGACAAAAAACTGGGGCCCAATGTTTACACATAATTATTTAGGCACGAAAAGAACCCACGGCAACAAGAAGTTGTTTTTTAAACATTCTGTAGAAAAAAAACCAACCTGAAAAGGGAAACAAATACAT
The DNA here is from genome assembly GCA_028751875.1 of Rapana venosa. Lineage (NCBI taxonomy): Eukaryota > Metazoa > Mollusca > Gastropoda > Neogastropoda > Muricidae > Rapana > Rapana venosa. The sequence goes on from CM054141.1 coordinate 4,299,296, forward strand.
TTTTGCAGACGGGAAAACAAAAAAAAAAAATGGGGGGCCCGCTGCTCTTGCGGCACCCACTCCCCCCGGGGGGAAAGGGGCACCCCAATTTAACGCAAAGACATCTGCCGTGATTTAAAATTGGTAAAACAAACAAAAAAACTATAAATATACATCCTAACCCCCTCTTCTTCTTCACCTACCTTTGTCCCATGAAACCTGGGGGTCCCGGGAAGATTTTTGCAACCGGGCCCTTCCCCACTCCCCGGGGTTTTTCGGGTTTTTTCCGTAGCAAATCTTTCCCAAATAAAGGGGCCAAAGTCCTCCACTCTCTAAAGTTGCCCTTCCCAAACATTTTTTCTTGTCTGCCCTTTCTTCGTCCCCCTTTCCTTG
>CM054141.1:4304667-4314667 GCA_028751875.1 Rapana venosa
CCCGTCTGACCATGATCAGAAAGGCATTAGTAAACCTGAAACCGAAGCATGGAAAGTACTGGTAGCCGGTTACACTGGAATGAAGGAAGATCCTTCGTGTGTTGCTAGATTTAAAAAAAAAAAACCCACCTCCACCATAATCTTTTGACACTAGGTACGGAATAAGCAAAAAACTTCCTATCATCGTGATTTAACAGTTGAACACGATTTAAGAAGTATGAAGCAGCAAAAGACGATTGATTGATTGATTGATTGATTGACTGATTAATTATAAACGTGTGAAAGAGTAAGTGACAGCTCTTTTGTTTCCCCTTTCTTATTGAACGCCCAGACAGCAGCTATTGTTGTCTTGTCATAATTATGAGCCAAAATGCGTTGCTGGTAAAGCCTCTGACAAGTTAAGCCCAGCGCATCCGCCTTGGGCGTGGGAGAGAATGGTGATCTTGTTGAGTTTCTCTGGAGAGAAAAAAGGCAGGAGGATGAACCAAGAAAGAAGGCAGAAAACAGACAAGAAGGAGGTACGTGACAGGAAGACAAAAGAAATAAGGGAGAATGTAAGAAAGAGGATAGAAAAGAGGGAATTCCTAGCACAGAATTTCCAGAAAGTGGGAATGCGATTTATATTGTCTCCCACCCCCCCGCCCCCGGCATCCCCACGGGGAAATGAATGGTCTGAAAATAGGAAACAAACACAGACGTGAATAACAATAACAAAATTTGTTTTAAAAAGACCACAGCAACAAAAAAGTGCTAACCAAAGCATTTTTGTCAGGTATTGATGCCAGCTGTGTACCGAGGCTTATGTTTAGTCCAGTGTTTATGTTTGTTATTGTTGTCTCTATCCATGACCAGCTTTTAACACAACACATTGCAGTCTTCTTTAAAAGGATAACCCCCCAAAAATCATCTGAAGTGGGTGGTGTTAAGCTAGGGAAAGTGGAATATAAAGAAGACAGAGGAGAAGAAGATGAAGGAAGTGGAGCCGGAGGAGAACAACAAAACAACAACAAACAACCAGAACCAGAACCAGAACAACAATAACAACCACAATAACAACAACCAAAAGCAGAGGAATCTATGTCACCATTGTGAAAGTAAAGAAACGTACAGACGAGTTGTTTAAAAAAAAAATGTTTTCATTCTCTTCAAATGATGTAACAGTGTTAACTTTTTGGCATTTAATCTTCACCCTTCCCTTTTCCCGTAGTCTAGTAGACAATTGGGGGCACAACTGAATATTTTGCAACCAGCTTCCTCCACTCCTCGCGCTTTGATTTGTTGCTTTACAAGATTCAGCGCTATATAAATTCCATACATTATCATTTTCCAGCTTTCAGTGGGATTCTATTTTAATCAACAAGAACAGCAAACTGTTAATCTTATTCAATTTGACCAACTTGGGAAATAATTCTTCTCTTCAAGCCTGATATGCAGCTAGTAATCCAAGCTCACGTTTGATGGTTTTTTCTCTGGCATCTTGTAAAAAAACACACACAAAACCAACCTTCATATTGGTGACCCTCCACCACGAAATGAGTCTCACTGCACCTGACCCACTTTTTGGCAAGGAGCCATTTTAGGCTGGTGGGTGTCATGTTGTCAATATGGAGATTTTGATTATTTCTAAAACTGTCAGTTTTTTTTCTACCCTGTACTGAAGTGTCAAGGCGAAATGTGTGTCTCCTTTTGCTTTAAAAGTAAGTTTTTTTTAAAAACACCCAACCCCCTCATCACCCTCATCGTGGATCGGTGGTCTAGAGGTAACGCGCCTGTCTAGAAAGTGAAAAGTCCAGGTCGGAAGTGTGCGGTGGTTCGAATCCCGTTTGGACCCAAAACTTTTCCCCCATCCATTAGATCATGAGTGGTGATCTGGGTGCTAGTATTTCGGATGAGACGATAAACTGTGGTCCAATGTGTTACACATAATTATTTAGCGCACGTAAAAGAACCCACGGCAACAAGAGAGTTGTCTCTGGCAACATTCTGTAGAAAAAAAGCAACTCTGATAGGGAAACAAATACAGTTGCAGACAGGAAAACAAAAGAAAAAAATGGGTGGCGCTGCTCTTGCGGCGACACACTCTCCCCGGGGAGAGCAGCCCCGAATTTCACGCAGAGACATCTGCCGTGACTTAAATTGGTATACATACAAATAACTATAAATATAAATATACATCCTAACCACCTCTTCTTCTTCACCTACCTCGTAGTCCCATGCACCGTGGGGGTGCCGTGAAGATTTTGCAACCAGCTTCCTCCACTCCCCGCGGTCTTCTGCTTTCCGTAGCAAATCGTTCCACTCAAGGCCAGTCCTCCACTCTCTGATGTTGTCTTCCCATCAGTTTTCTCTGTCTGCCTCTTCTTCGACTCCCTCCTTGTGCTGTTCCCTGTAGGACAGTCTTGGCTAGGCCGTCTATTACGATGCAACTTTCGTCAGATTCTCACTCTGTCTCTTTCTGAAGGCTGGCATTTCAAAATCATTGTAATAATTTAAAAAAAAAAAAGGATTTCCCATTTTAAATTTATTTTTTATTGAATAGCCTTCATTTCTTATTGCGGATTGATAACAAGTTAACAACTAAAACTGGACCTCCGTTGCAGCGTGACTCATTTTGGTGTAGAGGGTCACAATTATTATCATTATCAGAACAGATCAGTGTTCTTCCATTCCTTTACAGCTCAACGTTGCACCGTGTCGGACAGCCATGACCGCCTCATGCGTTCATCTACGACGCTGCTGCAGTATACATCTTAGTGATGGGAGAAATCAGAAAAAGGGGGGAGAGAGACAGGGGAGAGACAGAAAGACAAAGACAGAGACAGATATCGAGTGAGAAGGAGATGGAGGGAGAGAGAGAGAGAGAGAGAGAGAGAGAGAGAGAGAGAGAGAGAGAGGAGAGGAGAGAGAGAGGAGAGAGAGAGAGACAAAGAGACAGATAGAGAGACAGAGGTCGAGTGAGAAGAGGATGGAGGAAGGGAGGGGAGAGAGAGAGAGAGGGAGGGGGGGGGGGGGGGGGGGGGGGGGGCAGAGAGAGAGAGATAATGATAACGATAACGATAACAATATTTCTTCAAGAAAGGCCATGGCCCCATTTGAAGGGGTTTACATAAAAAAGACGCATGTAACAATGATATACACAAGCTCACAAACATGTTCCTACAACTAAATATAATGTAGCACGTGGGCATACAGTTAGAGAAAGAGAGAGGGGGGGGGAAACGAGTGAGAGGTAAATAGAGAGAGAGAGAGAGAGAGGAGAGAGAGGAGAGAGAGAGAGAGAGAGAAGAGAGAGAGAGAGAGAGAGAGAGAGAGAGAGAGAGAGAGAGAGAGAGAGAGAGAGAGAGAGAGCGGGAGGGGAAAGAGAGACAGAGAGAGGAGGAGGGGGAGAGAGGGAGGGAGAGAGATATAAAGAGAGAGCCACCGTTGTCCCTTTCATATTACACACCCACGTGACAAAGTTCATCATTATATTTTTGTAACATGATTATTTGTCTGTATATTGTGCATAAAAATCGCAAGGACAGCAAAAAGTTGGTCTGATGATGAGAATTTTGGGTATGCCACACTTTCTCATCGCACACGCACACACACAACACACGCGCGCGCGCACGCACACACACACACACACCACACAACACAACACAACACACACACACACCACACCACACTACACCACACCACATCACATCACACACACATCACAACACACACTACTACACACACAACACACACACTACACAACACATCACAACACACACAACACAACACACAACACCACTTCCTCTTTTCCTTACCTGAGACAAACCCCACTCCCCCCACACCCCCCACCCCCCACACACACACCCAACCACCACCACCACCACCCTTCCCCCACCACCAACCCTCCCATCCCTCGAACCTTTTTTTGAAAGATGAAAAAAATGATTTTCTCTCTAATAAAACGGGTTATGCAATAATTGCGATCATTAAAATCTTTCTTTTTCACTGAACAGTTTCCGAGACGAAAGATCTCCGCATTTTCTGAAGAAAGCTCCGTGTTTTTTGTGATCAGGACCTCATAATAAGCCTGTTTTCTCTGTCTTTGATCTCTCCGCTATAAGCCCAGTGCCAGAATGGAGGGAGTGAGGGAGGGAGATGAGGGAGGGAGGGAGGGAGAGAGAGAGAGGGAGAGCGAGAGAGGGAGAGAGAGAAAGAGAGGGAGAGAGAGAAGAGAGGGAGAGAGAGAGCGAGAGAGAGAGAGGGAAAAGAGAGAGAGGGGGGGGAGAGAGAGGGAGAGAGAGAAGAAGAGAGAGGGAGAGGGAGAGAGAGAGAGAGAGAGAGAGAGAGAGAGAGAGAGAGAGAGAGAGAGAGAGAGAGAGAATAGATATGTAGGAAGAAAGCGAATAAATGAAATAAAAGTTTGCCAGAGAGAGAGAGGAGAGAGAGAGAGAGAGGAGAGAGAGAGAGAAGTCAGGTCTGTGTGTATGCTGTGTTGTGTTGTGTGTGTGTGATTGTATGTATGTATGCATGTATGTACCTACGTACATACGTACGTACGTACGTATGTATGTATGAATGTATGTATGTGTGTGTGTGTGTTGCGTGCGCGCATGCGTGCGCGCGTGATCAGAACAGCATATATATATATATATATTTTTTTCTATCATGAAATTTTTTTTTTAAAACTTCGTCAGCGCCAAACCTGACTGTGCCTTAAGAAACAACTTTCTGACACAAATGATAGGCCATACATAATACAACCTAGGAGGGAACCAAAAAAAAAAGTATGGAAAGTTATTTGGACCCGCGTTAGAGGTAATTAATTATCAATGTTTGACATCTTCCTGCTTGTTATCAATTTTGTGAGAACTGTTTGGTGTTTGAAGAACGCAGGCAAGAGAGAGAGAAAGACACAAGCTGTCAGTGGAAAAAAGGCACTTGGCTTACCTTCGCGCCTCGCTCTGCCTGTCTTGTCTCTCTCTTGCTCGCTTTGTATTCAGAGTTTTTGCGACTTGGAAACGTTAGTGTGGATGTTATAATTACTGTCTCAGTTGATTATAGGACCTTTTTGATCTTTTTCTCTGTTTATGCCCGTGTCTGTTTCTCTCTCTCTCTCTCTCCTCTCTCTTCCTCTCTCTCTTCTCTTCTCTCTCTCTCATCTCTCTCTTCTCTTTGTGGATGTGTCTGTCTGTCTGTCTCTCTCTGCGCGCTGGTGCGTGCGTGCGTGCGTGCGTGTGTGCGTGTATATGTGTGCGTGTGTGCGCGCGTGTGTGTAAACAACTACAAGATACAAGAGCTATGCTATAATAATAGTTGTTCAGGTAAAAGCAAATAGGTAAAGGTGTTCCCATACCCTCTGCGGTGGTCGTTGAGGGGAGCGAGGTGTTAAAAGACCTCAGCTCCTCCAAGGGGCTAGCATATTGAGGTCGGCGCCCATCTCCTCTCCCTTGCTGCTTTACCTTCCCTGACCCTAAAGAGAGCAGGTATCTATTCACAGCTGGGTGAAACTGGGGGACTGTATTGAAGCCAGAGCGCGAGAACGTCTCACCCATCCACTTGGCTACCACGCTCAGTGCTGCGTAACCTTAACTTGGGAAAAGCGAGTGAGTGCTCTGACCACTGAGCTATCCCTTTCCCGGAGAAAACTCGCAAGTAAAAACAAACAAACAAAGGTGGCCAGTACCAGTGGTGGCATGACCGCATTGTGAGCAGCGTCTTTTACTGTGGCGGCATCCACATGTAGAAACACGTGTGTGGAAGGACAGGGCTGCCTCCGTCTCCTACCTCAACTCTCCACCGTTGGATTTGGCCAAAGACCGCCGCAGTGTGACCAGACATAGAGCTTGTAGACTGAAAGACATGTCTGCCCCAGTGTATAGCAATAACAACGACATCGTGACCCTCCACACCACAATGAGTCGAATAACACTGCAGGTTAAATTTTTAGTTGTTGACATGTTATGGTAAGGTAAAATTAATGTAAAGGAGTCCCATAACCTATAAGGTCGTAGGGGAGCGAGGCGTCAGAGACCTCACTTCTCTAGGGCCAGCATATTGAGGGCGGCGCCCATCTCCTCTCCCTCGCTGCTTTACCCTCCCTGACCCTAAAGAGGGCAGGTACCCATTTACAGCTGGGTGAACTGGGGGAACTGTACTGAAGCCAAGGCGCGCAAACGGTCACCCATCCAAGTGGTAACCACGCTCGACGCTGCTTAACCTTGGCTGGGGGAAAGCGAGTGCTCTGACCACTGAGCTATCGCGACATGTTATGAATCTGCAATTAACATGCTGTTGAATACCAAAAAATAAAAAGCAGATTGAAAACCAGATGAGGGGACGGTATAGCCTAGTGGTTAGAACATTGCGCTCGCAATCTGACGACCCGGGTTCGATTCCCGTTCAAGGGTGATATTTTCCCCTGGAGTTAACATCAGTGCAGACTCCACTCTCCCCAAAAGTCCTTTGGGTGAGACTATAAACCGAGGCCCGTGTGGCAAACGCACGCAGAACATCTTGCGCACACGTTAAATCCTGTTCCCGCTTTTCGTAAGAGTAGGCCATTGTGTGCCGGTGGGAACAGATGACAGAATTGACAAAACCGCATACACACGGGGACTGGATGTAAAAAAGCACATAAGTGCTTATTCCATTATCTTAGATATAAAAGAATAAATGGCCTACTCTTACGAAAAGCGGGAACAGGATTTAACGTGTGCGCAAGATGTTCTGCGTGCGTTCGCACACGGGGCCTCGGTTTAAAGTCTCATCGGAAGGACTTTTGAGGAGAGTGGAGTTTGCACGGATGTTAACTCCAGAGGGAAATATCCCCGTTTAATAATCGGTCCGTATCTCAAAATCGACATCCTGACCCCCCCACCTGTCTGCCCTAAATGGATCCAGTCCTAAAAGTGAGTCAAGTGCAGCGCGTGCGACTCATTTTGTCGAGGAGTGTCACAAATGGAGGACTAAACCTCAGCTGGGAGTAGACAGGTAAAAGCCGGTGACTGTCTGCTCTCTCAGACAGCAGTGCTGATTCAGAGGTGCCACTGTGCATCGAATTAATTCAATCGTTTCTATACCACCCAGAAACACAAGGGAGACGGGACAGCTCAGGGCTCAGAGCACTCGCTTTCCCCCCCAGCCAGTGTCAAGCAGCATCCAGCATGCTGGTCCCTGGAGAAGCTGAGCGAGGTCTTTAACGCCTCGCTGTTCGCAGTGAACCGTATAGGTTATGGGAAACAGCTGGACCCCTCTACTTTTACCTAAGAGTTGTAGTATTGACCACAGCCAGAAGCTGAAGTCTCTGATGTCTTCGCTCCCTTACGACCACATAGGTTATAGGACACCGTTACCTTTCAAAACACAGCAGTTTTTCTCTGCGTGAAATTCGGGTTGCTCTCCTCGTGGAGAGCGAATCGCCACAAGATGCAGGGCTACCCATTATTTTTTTTAGCTTTCCCTGTCTGCATTATAAATTATGTTCTTGTTTCCTTATCAGAGTGGCTTTTTTCTCTACAGACTGTTGCCAGGGACAACTCTCTTTGTTGCCGTGGGTTCGGTTTACGTGCGCTAAACGTGAAGTTGCACGCGGGACCTCAGTTTTTCGTCTCGTCTTGTCTAAAATACTATCACCGACACCACTCACGATCTAGTGGATGAGGGAAAAAAAATGCGGGCACAAAATTTAATGGGGATCAAACCCGGACACATCGAACCCGGAGGTTTTTTTTGCTTTCTGTTTTGTTTGTTTAATTCTTTTATTGTTTGTTAAATTCTTTTATAGCGAGGATAATGGAATAAGCACTTATGTGTTTTTTTTACATCCAGTCCCCGTGTGTATGCGATTTTGTAAATTCTGTCATCTGTTCCCACCGGCACACAATGGCCTACTCTTACTCCATCCCGTCTGGTTTGATGCATGCCTTCAGTCCTCTGTGGGGGTAACGGGGACTCTCTCAGTATCGCTCCAGTCTCCTCCATTTTTAGCCACAGTCTGTGTGTGACATGTTCCTTTCTTTTTCTCCTACCACTCTTGTTATTTACTCACTGTTTTCCTCGCTGTCTCCTGCTGTCTTGAGGCATTGTTCTCGGCCTTCCAAGTCCGTTTCCCTAGCTTTTCTATGGAAGAAAGTATGACAAATTAATGTCTTTTTTGTTAAAACGGTAGATGACATTTTTTGTGTGTCTGTTAGTCTTATTTTTCTGTTCAAGCAGCCAGATAATTTTATAGAGAAATTGCAAAGAACGGGATGTCCATTTTGCAGTGTCATTAATTTTGTCTGTATTTTGGCATTAATTTTATAATAATAAAATGAAATAATAAAACACAATTAAAAAAAATTGTTATATTATTTGGTTGCGGCTTGGTTTTCAACTCTATCTTTTGGTTAAATAGTTATGAAAATTAAATGCTGTGGCTGGCGTTTTTGTCACAGTCTGGTCTTGTTCATCAATTAATATCATGTCTCAGTGGATGGCAAGGGGAGGGTGGTGGGGGATAGTGTAGTGGTTAAATCCTTGGGCTCACAATCTGACGGCGCGGGTTCACACCTTCACCAAAATTCATGGGGATCATTCGAGGAGATTTTTCCCCTGGAACTAAATCAGTACCTACTCCACTCATCTCCAAATCCTTCGGTTGAGACTATTACAAACCGAGGCCCCCGTACGAACGCGTGTAGAACATCTTGTGCACGCTTTCCTCGTTTCGGAAACAAAAATTGGGTAATAGCGTACCAGAAGAAAAAGTCATGCACGCTTGTGTCGTGTTTAAGACATCACCCCCGAAAACAGCATGAGGCTACCTTAATGGAGGACAAAATGGCTGCACACGCTTCCTCCCACCATGATGAATTAGAACGCTTTGATTTGTTGTGTTTTTTTGCAAGCTATAGCGCTGTATAAATTCCATGTTGTATTATCATTATTATTATCATTATTATTATTATTATTATTATTATTATTTATGTTGTAAACCTAGGAGCTCTAGCCGAGGAACGAAGCCACACAACGTGGGTGCCAGTCAGGGAGATTTATTTATTTATTTATTTATTTATACCACTTTAAGTCACGAGGTATCTCTGCGTGAAATCCGGGCTGCTCACCCTTGGGAGAGCGCGTCGCCACAAGAGCAGCGCCACCTTTTTTGTTTTTTGTTTTTGTCTGCAACTGTATTTGTTTCCCTATCAGAAGGGCTTTTTTTCTAAGAATTTTGCCAGGGACAACTCTCTTGTTGCCGTGGGTTCTTTTACGTGCCGCTGAATCATAATGTGTAACACACGGGACTTCGGTTTATCGTCTCATCCGAAAGACTAGCGCCCAGACCACCACTCATGGTCTAATGGATGGGGTGGAAAAGTTTTAGGCCCAAACGGGATTCGAACCACCGCACACTTCCGACCCGGATTTTTCGCTTTCTAGGCAGGCGCGTTGCCTCTACACCACTGATCGGAGATGGGCGCCGCCCTCAATATGCTGGCCCCTGGAGAAGCTGAGGTCTCTGACGCCTCGCTCCTCAACGACCGCGTAGGTTATGGAACACCTGTACCTTTTTACCTTACCAGTCAGAAACAAAAAACTGCAATGCAAGCTAACATCTTTTTTATTATCTTTCTTTTTCTTTTTGGTGGACTGTTTTGATTTTTTCGTTTGTATGTATTTTTTATTTGCTTGTTTTCTTTTGGGTTTTTCTTTTTCACGTGAAGTGATTAACAACGTTTCTACATGATTGTGCCTTTCAAAGGTGATTTCTGGTCTCCAGTTTCAGTTTTAATTCTGCTCCATCATCAGCTACGTGGTGGTTTATTACAATGCATCTTTGCTTTATTTTATTGGTTGCGTCTTTTTACCCCCCCATCCACAAAAGGAGCATCTTTCATGTCGCGAGGTTCACGCACCCTTTGATCTGTAAAATGATGCCTGTTATTTTCTGGTAGAATTTAGAGCCCGTTTGTCCTTTGTCATGTCTTTCTTTTCTTTTTTAAATTTTCTTTCTTTCTTTCTTTCTTTCTTTCTTTGTTTC
>CM054141.1:4322167-4354667 GCA_028751875.1 Rapana venosa
AGAGAGAGAGAGAGAAAGAGAGAGAGAGAGAGAGAGAGAGAGAGAGAGAGAGAGAGAGAGACAGAGAGAGAGAGAGAGACAGAGAGACAGAGAGACAGAGACAGAGAGAGAGAGATACAGAGACAGAGACAGAGAGAGACAGACAGACAGACAGACGAAGACAGAGACAGTGTCGGATGCGCTGGGCCTACCTTGTCAGGTGCTTAACGGCAGCACAACGCACGTTCGCTCATAAAGCTGTCTAGGTGTTCGATGAAGAAGAAACTGGACTGAGAATTGCAGAAAAGAACGAGTTAAAGATTGTTTTCAGTCTGTGGAAAATAGGAATGATTTTGTTATTTATTTTTTCTTTTATTTCGAGGATAATGGAATAAACACTCATGTTCTTTTTTTATATTTTACATTCAGTTCCCGTCCGTATGTAGGTTTGTAAATGTCATCCGTTCCCACCGGCACACAGTGGCCTACTCTTCCAAAGAGCGGAACGGGTTTTAACGTGTGGGCAAGATGGTCTGCGTGCGTTTGCACACAGGACCTCGGTTTATAGTCTCATCCAAACGACTTTTCGGGGGGATAGGGGGGGGGGAGGGGGGGGGGGGGGGGGGGTTAGTGGATTCCACACTGATGTTAACTCCAGATGAAAAAAATCCTCTTGAACGAGATTCGAACCCAGGTCAGCAGATCACGAGCGCAATGCACATCACTCTAACCACCAGGCCATCCTGGCCCCTGTTGTTCGTGTGTTATGCACCTCCAACAGTACTGCGACGAAGAAAATGCATGGCTGCATTACTGACCAGTTACATGTAGGATAGTTTGTAGTCTTCAAAATAGCACGCCATCAGTTCTTCATCTTCGTCGAACGCTCAGACAGCAACTATAGTTGTCTGTCATATTATGAGCGAAAATGCGTTGCGCTGCCGTCAAGCGCCTGACAAGTCAGGCCCAGCGCATCCGACTTCGGCATGGCGCGCCATCAGACAGTCTTTATCCAGACAATCTTTTTTTGGGGGGTAGGACAGACTATTGATTATGGTTTTGTTGTTGCAGTGACAAGATAAGACAATACACAAAAAAAGGAACAGACAAATATCTTTTCTTCTTCTACTTCTTCCACCTGTCTTGCTGTTAGCGGAAGCAAGGGATGAAGGAACCAACTATAATAATTTACATGTTCATATATTATAAATATTCTTTAAAAATATTTATATATATATATATATATATATATATATATGATTGTATTGCTATTGATTGATCGATTCCAGAAGGACTAGCTTAAAGAGAAAGAAATCAAATTGATACGTTTTCGATATATATGTTAATAATGGGGACGGGATAGCTCAGAGGTCAGAGCACTCGCTCTCCCCTAGCTAAGTTTAAGCAGTATCGAGCGTGGTTACCACTTGGTTGGGTGATCGTTTGCGCGCCTTGGCGTCAGTACAGTCTCCCAGTTCCTCCAGCTGTAAATGGGTACCTGCCCTCTTTAGGATCAGGGAAGGTAAAGAAGCGAGGGAGAGGAGATGGGCGCCGCCCTCAATATGCTGGCCCTAGAGAAGTGAGGTCTCTGACATCTTTCTTCCCAACGACTGCATAGGTTATGGGAACGCCTTTACCTTTTACCTTTAATCTTATAACTGGGTGAATAATAGGGATAGGGAAACAAATACAGCTGCAGAAAAGAAAAAAAAAAAAAAAAAAAAGGTGAAAGGGTGGCGCAGCGCTAAGTGGCGACGCGTTCTCCCGCTCTCCCCGGGGAGAGCAGCCCGAATTTCACGGAGAGAAATCTGCCATGACTTAAAGTGGTATGAAATAAAATCTGAGCGCTTTGATTTGTTGCTTTACAAGATTCAGCGCTATATAAATTCCATACATTATTATTATTATTATTATTATAATGTTGTGTGCGTTCACACACAGCATTTTGGTTTACCAGAAGGATATGGGCAAGAACGAACGAATGAATGAATGAACAAATGAATGATGAATGAGAGAGAGAGAGAGAAAGAGAGAGAGAGAGAGAGAGAGAGAGAGAGAGAGAGAGAGAGAGAGAGAGAGAGAGAGAGAGAGAGAGAAAGAAAGAGAGAGAGAGAGAGAAAGAGAGAGAGAGAGAGAGAGAGAGAGAGAGAGAGAGAGAGTAGGAGAGGGGACTGGAAGCAGTGTTCACTTACAGAATGGACATCCTTTTGATAAACAAGTCATAGGAGAATTCTTCTTCGTCGTCGAACGCTCAGACAGCAACTATGGTCGTCTTGTCATCTGAGCGAAAACGCGTTACGCTGCCGTGAAGTGCCTGACAAGTCGGGCCTAGCGCATCCGACTTAGGAGCGGTAGAGAATTGTTATCTTTGAAGTCTTACTGGAAAAAAAAAGGGCAGGAGAATGGACCAAGAAGGCAGAAAATAGACAAGAAAGAAGGAGGTGACAGGAAGAAAAGGGAACAAGGCAAAAACAAAGAGAGGGATGGTACAGAGGGAATTCCTAGCACAGAATTTCCAGAAGGTGGGAGTACTATTTATACTGACAGTCCCCCCCCCATCCCCTCCCTTCCACCCACCCCTCCCTCCGGCATCCCCACGGGGACATAGGAGAATTGAATCCGCACCCGTACGTCACTCAGATTACCAATGCAACCTTTAACCTCTACGCTATCTATCACCCCGCCCCCGACCCCCCCTTCTCCCCGCTCCCTCTTTCGAAATAAAAGAAATAAGAATCAGATGTAGTTTGGTAAGTTCAAAGGATTCCGTAAGAACAGGGTTCAGTTTCCCCTCACTTTGTTTCTGTGTTGTCTTTGAAGTAACGCAAATTTTACCAGTTAATCAAGTATAGTCATAGTTTCGTGTTCTTTTCTTCACTCCTAACAACATGTAACGATTCTTTTATGAGGATATTAAAAAAAAACAAATCCCATTTTTGTGTGAAATGTGTTCAGCCTTTAATTCCAAAACGAGACGTGTTGTTTTTATCATTGTTGGTTGGGTTTTTTTGGTATTTCACTCGGTTCCTTTTTATTATGGTGTAGCACTGACATGAGAATGAAAGGGCTTGAGGTGAGCTTTGTTTACGATCTTTTGCTTTGTGATCTTGAAGCGTTGTTTTATCGTTCCTTTCTTTGCGTCATTTTACCTAGCAGAATATTTTTTCTATCTATCTATCTGTCGGTCTGTCTGTCTGTCTATATATTATACACACAGAGCTACACATTATATACAAACACACACTCTCTCCTCTCTTCTCTTTCTTTCTCTTTCTCTGTCTCGTTGTCTCTGTAATCTCTCTCTCTCTCTCTCTCTCTCTCTCTCTTTCTCTCCTTTCATTTTTCATTACACTCACACCCCTGCCCCCCCCCACCCCCACCCCCTCACCTGGTGTATTGTGGCCTAAGGCCGATGTACCATTAAACCAGTTCAGAGTTCAGAGTTCACTCTCTCTATATATATGAGTACTGATGCAGAGGGCAGTGTCAATCACTGCACATACAGATACACACAAAGCACACACATAGGCTGCAGCACACACACACACACACACGCGCGCGCGCGCGCGCGCGCGTACACACACGTACACACTCTCTCCCTCTCACACACATACACACACACTCTCTCTCTCTTTCTCTCTCTCTCACACAAAAGCAAACACACTCTCTCTCACACACGCACGCACACACATACACACGCACCCACCCTCCCACCCACCCACACACACACACACACACCGCACATACACACACACCCACACATACACACACACACATACACACACTTACACACAACGCGCACACACACATACACACACACACACACACACACACACTCACGCACGCACGCACGCACGCACGCACGCACGGCAGGCTGGGGGGCATACACATGAGACAAGTGCAGTGCCCTTTGAACACTGAATCAGTGCTGCTATTGAAAACTTCATGTGCAGCTTTTCTGTGAACACTCAAAAAGAGGGAGAGAGAGAGAGGGAAGAGAGAGAGAAGAGAGAGGGAGAGAGGGGGAGAGAGAGATAGGGGGGAGAGAGAGACAGAGAGAGAGAGAGAGGGTTGAGAGAGAGAGGAAGAGAGAGAGAGAGAGAGAGAGAGAGGTAGAGAGAGAGAGAGGGAGAGAGAGACAGAGAGGGAGAGACAGAGAGAGAGAGATAGGGAGAGGGAGAGAGAGAGGGGAGAGAGAGAGAGAGAGGGGGAGGGAGAGAGGGAGGAGAGAGAGAGGTTGATGGAGAGAGAGAGGGAGAGAGAGAGAGGGAGAGAGAGAGAGAGAGAGGAGGGAGAGAGTGGGGAGGGGGAGAGAGAGAGAGAGGGAGAGAGACAGACAGAGAGAAGGTGGGAGAGAGAGGGAGAGAGAGAGAGAGAGATAGGGAGAGAGAGGAAGAGAGAGGGATAGGGAGAGAGAGAGAGACAGACAGAGAGAGGGAGACAGAGAGAGAGGGAGAGAGAGAGAGAGATAGAGAGGAAGGTGAGAGAGAGACAGAGAGAGAGAGAGGGAGATAGAGACAGAGAGAAGGTGAGAGAGAGAGGGATAGGGAGACAGAGGGAGAGGTGTTTGTGTGTGTGGGGGGGGGGGGGGGGTGGAGGGGGAGAAAATGGAAATTTGCAATCATCCCTCAGGCACTGAGCTTCTGTAAACGGTGAAAGGCTACTTACTTCCTTGTGTGTGTGTGTGTGTGTGTGTGTGTGTGTGTGTGTGTGTGTGTGTGTGTGTGTGGTGTGTGCGTGGTGTGTGTGTGCGTGTGTGTGTGTGTGTGTGTGTGCGTGTGTGTGTGGTGTGTGTGTGTGTGGTGTGTGGTGTGTGTGTAGTGTGTGGTTGTGTGTGTGTGTGTGTGTGTGTAGTGTGTGGTGTGTGTGTGTGTGTGTGTGTGTAGTGTGTGTGCGTGTGTGTGGTGTGTGTGTTGTGTGTGTGTGTGTGTTCGCGGGCGTGCGTCTGCATGCTTGCTTAATAGGTAAACAACTGAAAGGAAAAGGTTACTTCCTTGTGTGTGTGTGTTTGTCTGTGTGTTTGTGTTTATGTGTGCGCGCGCGCGCGTGTGTGTGGTGTGTGCGTGTGCGTGCGTGTATGTGAGTGTGTGTGTGCGTGCGTGCGTGTGTGTGTTTTCGCGCGCGTGCGCCTGCATGCTTGCTTAATAGGTAAACAACTGAAAGGAAAAGGTTACTTCCTTGTGCGTGTGTGTGTGTGTGTGTGTGTGTGTGTGTGTGTGTGTTATATGTGTGTGATCTGTGTGTTTGTGTTATGTGTGTGTGTTTGTGTGTGTGTGTTGTGTTATATGTGTGTGATCTGTGTTTTTGTGTGTATGTGTGTGTTTTCGCGCGCGTGCGCTTGCATGCTTGCTTAATGGGTAAGCAACTGAAAGGAAAAGCTTTGCTTCCTTGTGTGTGTATGTGTGTTTTTAATTTTAATTTTATTCTTTTATTTCGAGGATAATGGAATCAGCACTCATGTATTTTCTTTTACATCAAGTCCCCGTGTGTATGCAGTTTTGTTAATTTTGTCATCCGTTCCCACCGGCACTCAATGGCCTACTCTTTCGAATAGCGAAACAGGATTTAACGTGTGCGCAAGATGTTCTACGTGCGTTCGCGCACGGGACCTCGGTTTATAGTCTCATCCGAAGGTATGTGCGTACGTGTGTGTGTGCGTGCGTGTGTGTGTGTGTTGTCTTCAATGTAACGTCTGTTCACTCTGTTATATTAGACGAGGAAGGTGGAAAGTGTAGTGGGTGGAAGTTCAAGGAAGGAGAGGATGGCGTAGAAGGAGAAGATAGGAAGAGAGATCACGCGTGCTGGCGTTTTTCTGCCTTTAAATTAAAAAAAATAATATACAATCTACCTTATTCCTTTTCTTCTTGTCACCTCCTCTTTGTCTAGTTTGTGTCTTCTTGGTCCATTACTCTGGCCTTTTAACCCCCCCCCCCCCCCCCCCCCCCCCCCCCCCCCCCCCACCCCAAGAAAGACTTCAAACATGACAATTCTCTCCCAAGCCGAAGTCGGATGCGCTGGGCCTGACTTGCCAGGCGCTTAACGGCAGCGGTAGGCATTTTCGCTCATATAACAGACAAGAATAGTTTCTGTCTGAGCGTTCAAAGAGGAAGAAGGATCGTTTGAAAATGTAAACACGACGTTTGCATTGAGTCTAAGACTTTTTGCAACATTTTACACAAACCAGGGATAAATTCCGTGATAACAATCTCTTATTGGCTGGATGAGTTGACTGTGTACATGAATAGACAACACTGTTTTGCCTTCTAACATAATCTCACCAAACTATAAGCCATATTGAGCACATTGTTTCAGAAAAAGATTCCCCCGTGGGGATTGCGGGGGCCTTTCAGTATAACATCCCCATCTTCTGGAAATTCTGTGCTAGAAATTTCCTCTTTTCTATCCCTCTCTTTGTTTCTTTTCTTCCTCTTACCCCCATCGTGCGTAGTCTCTGCTTTCTTGGTTTATTCTCCTGCAATTTTTTTTTAATCTAGAAAGACTTAAAAGATATCAATTCTCTTTAATACCCGAGCCGAAGGCGCTGGGCCTGACTTGTCAGGTGCTTAACGGCAGCGTGACACAATTTTGCTCATATAACAGAAAACAATAGTTGCTGTCTGAGCGTTCGGTGAAGAAGAAGAAGAAGAAGGAGAAAGAGAAGAAGAAGAAGAAGAAGAAGAAGAAGAAGAAGAAGAAAGAAGAAGAAGAAGAAGAAGAAGAAAAAGAAAAAAAAAGTAGAAGAAACAGAAGAAGAAAAGGAAGAAAGAAGAAGAAGAAGAAGAAGAAGAAGAAGAAGAAGAAGAAGAAGAAGAAGGAAGAAGAAGAAGAAGAAAAAAGAAGTAGAAGAAACAGAAGAAGAAAAGGAAGAAAGAAGAAGAAGAAAAAAGAAGAAGAAGAAGAAGAAGAAGAAGAAGAAGAAGAAAAGGAAGAAAGAAGAGGAAAAAGAAGAAGAAGAAGAAGAAGAAGAAGAAGAAGAAGAAGAAGACAAATCAGGCAAAAGATGTTTTGCTATTCGGGTCATTTCTTAAGAGCATGTTCGTTTCTCTGCAACCAAGAAGTTCCTTTTTCCCGTCAATAGTTTTCAAAGAATTGCAGCTTAATAATAATAATAACAATAATAATAATAATAATATAATAATAGTAATAATAATAATAATAATAATAATAATAGTAATAATGATGATGATGATAAGGAGGAGGAGGAGGAGGAGGAGGAGGAATTAAATGATGGCCGGTCTTTAGGGGCTCCATGTTAAGGAGAATGCATCGTCAGCATCACACTAAGTTCATCTTCATCTTGTTGAAAGACAGTTTCTTCTGTGTGTGTGTGGATTGTTTTGTGATAGAGCCGGGAAGTAGAGAGAAAGGAAGGACGGAAGGAAGGAATGAAAGAGAGATAAAAGAAACTGGGAAGAGCAAAATAATGGAGAGGGAGGGGGGAGGGAAAGAGAGAGGGAGAGAGAGAGAAAAGAGAGAGAGAGAGAGAGAGAGAGAGAGAGAGAGAGAGAGAGAGACAGACAGACAGACAGACAGACAGACAGACAGACAGACAGAGACAGAGGCAGAGAGACAGAGAGACACACTCTCTTACGAAAAGTGGAACAGGATTTAACGTGTGCGCAAGATGTTCTGCGTGCGTTCGCACACGGGGCCTTGGTTTATAGTCTCATCCGAAGGACTTTTGGGGAGGGTGGAATCTGCACTGATGTTAACTCCAAGGGAAAAATATCCCCTTGAACGGGAATCGAACCCGGGTTGTCAGATTGCGAGCGCAATGTGTGATTGTTTAATGTCATTCTTTTATTTCGAGGAAAATGGAATAAGCACACATGTGCTTATTTTTGAAAACCCAGTCCTCGTGTATATGCGGTTTTGTCAGTTTCATCATCCGTTCCCGCCAGCACTGGATGGCCTACTCTTTCGAAAGGCAGAAAAGGTTTTCACATGTGCGGAACATGTTCTGCATGCGTTCGTATACGAGATCTCGGTTCAAAGTCTCCTCCTCCGAAGGACTGTGTGTGTGTGAGGTGTGTGTGTGTGTGTGTGTGTGTGTGTGTGTGTGTGTGTGTGTGTGTGTGTGTGTGTAATGCGTTCTTGTGTGTGTGTAGTACGTGTATGTCTGTGTATGTCCTTCGGATGAGACTATAAACCGAGGCCCCGTGTGCGAACGCACGCACAACATCTTGCGCACACGTTAAATCCTGTTCCGCTTTTCGTAAGAGTAGGCCATTGTGTGCCGGTGGGAACAGATGACAACATTTACAAAACCGCATACACACGGGGACTGGGTGGAAAAAAAGCACATGAGTGCTTATTCCATTATCCTCGAAAAACAAAGTCATCTGAGCGCTTTGATTTGTTGCTTTACAAGATTCAGCACTATATAAATTCCATACATTATTATTATTATTATTATTATTATTTATGTGTAATGTGTGCGTGTGTGTAGTGTGTGTGTATGTGTGTGTGTGTGTGTGTGTGTGTGTGTGTGTGTGTGTGTGTGTGTGTGTGGTGTGTGTGTGTGAGATCAAAAGAATACATAAAAAAGAAGAAAGAAAGACAGACAAAACGAAGATGAAAATAACAATATCTATCCCTTCCGGAAAGAAACGGGAGGACAATTTAACGAAGCGATAATGCAAAAAAAAAACACCGCTCTCTGTCTCTCTCTATCTCTGTCTCTCTCTCTTTCTGTCTCTCTGTCTCTCTCTCTGTGTCTCTCTCTCTGACTCTTTCTGTCTTTCTCTGTCTCTCTCTCTGCCTCTCTCTGTCTTTCTCTGTCTCTCTCTGTCTTTCTCTCTGTCTCTCTCTCTCTGTCTCTCTCTCTGTCTCTCTCTGTCTCTCTGTGTGAATGGAGCATAGTTTAGTGAGCGATGATGCAAAAGTGTGTGAGTGTGCGTGTGTGTGTGTGTGTGTGTGCGTGTGTGTGTGTGTGTGTGTGTGTGTGTGTGCGTATGTGTGTGCGTGGATGTGAGTGTGGGATTGATTTCGTGTGTATGTGTGTGCGTGAGTGTGTGTGCGTGCGTGTGTGCGCGCGTGTGCGTGCGTGCGTGTGTGTATGTGTGTGTGAGCGCGTGTGTGCGTATGTGTGTGCGTATGTGTGTGCGTGCGTGCGTGTGTGTGTGATTGATTTAGTGTGTGTATGTGTGTGTGCATGCGTGCGCGCGCGCGCGTGTGTATGTGTGTTTGCGTGATGGGAGCACAGTTCAGTGAGTGATGATGCAAAACGCTAGCTGTATTTCAATGCACAGGCCCTGTGTGTGTGTGTGTGTGTGTGTGTGTGTGTGCATGTGTGTGTTGCCTCACACAGGTAAAAAACTTCAGTTAATGTAATGCCTTTTCAACTCTGAAATCAGTGGTTATTGAACACTTCCTATCAGCTGCTTTGTTGAGGGGGATTTTAGTTGATGTAGAGCAGAGCTCTTCTGGCGTGTATGAATGTATTATTGATTAGTTCAGGGAGAGAGAGAGAGAGGAGAGAGAGAGAGAGAGAGAGAGAGAGAGAGAGAGAGAGAGAGAGAGAGAGAGAGAGAGGGGGGATACAACGACAATGACAAATTGTTTTATTTCGAGGATAATGAATAAATACTCATGTGCTTTTTTTTTTTACATCAAAGAGAGACAGAGAGATTGAGAGAGACAGAGAGACAGAGGGAGGAAGAGAGGGAGAGAGTGAGAGAGACAGATAGACAGAGAGAGAGAGAGAGAGGAGGGGGGGGGGTGATTAATAATCTTTATTCCCAAATGTTACAGATGGGTATTAACATACTTGTGTTTTTATCCAGCCCTGAGCAGGGACTATTATTAATAATAATAATAAGAGAGAGAGAGAGGGAGAGAGAGAGAGAGAGAGAGAGAGGAGAGGAGAGGGGAGAGAGAGAGAGAGAGAGAGAGAGTGAGTGATGACTGAGTGAGTGAGAGAGAGAGAGAGTCAGTGAGAGAGAGAGAGAGAGGACAATCACTCTACAACTCTGGTTGTGTGTAAACTATAACAATGTGTAATGAGGTCAGTCTCTCTCTAATTGATATTTCCGTAATAATCTGCAGGTAGAAAGACAGAAAGAAGAAGTGGAAGAAAGGGAGAAAGAAAATTGCTAGAAGGAGGATAGAGATATAGAGAAGAAAGGAAAGAAATCACTCTACAGTAAGATTGCCAAAAAATATGAAACGAGTGTGTAGGAGTTTAATTTCTTGTGCTGTGTGTGTAAGTGTGTGTGTGTGTGTGATCTCTGTGTATGTCTTATCTTTGTGTGTGTAAGTGCGTGTGTGTGTTATTTGTGTGTGTTATTTTTGTGCGTGTTGTCTGTGTGTGTTTGAGAGAGAGAGAGAGAGAGAGAGGCAGGCAGGCAGGTAACAATAACAAATAATGATGATAGTAGTCCTTCTCCCTCCCTGATTCTGATTCTCTGCATAAAATAGAAAGTAATTAATGTCTTTCACTCTGCTGCATTTTGAACCAAAATAAAAACTAGAAATAAGATATCTGCAACGGAAACAAACGGTCTTCTTTGATTTAACATGTAAATGAAAACCACCCAGCCTTTGATTACAGCGCATTCTGCCCTCTTCATCAAGAAATACTTTTCTTTGAATAGTGTTGGCATAATTGCAGATAGCTATTAAAGTTACGCCAATGATAGCGTGGCTCTATCATCTCAAAATGTTCCTCTGAGCACAACACTAAGTTCATAACCCTCTGTGTAAAGGAGAAGTCTCCGTGATTGATCTTTCCGTAATAATCTGCAGGGAGAGAGAAAGATAGTGGCAGAAAGGGAGAAAGAAAAAAAATGTCAGAAGAAAACTAGAGTGAAAAAGAAAAAAGGAAAGAAAGGAAACACACTACAGAAAGATTGAAAAAAAGACATAAAAGCGTGTGTAGGAGAGTTTAATTTGTTTTGCTGTGTGTGTGTGTGTGTGTGTGTGTGTGTGTGCGTGTTTGAGAGAGAGAGAGACAAAGACAGAGACAGATAGAGAGAGATGCAATCACCCAGCAACTCTAGTTGTGTGTGAGCTATTACAATCACGAATCATGATGATAGTAATCCTTCTCCCTCCCTGATTCTGATTCTCTGCATAAAATAGAAAACAATTAATGCTCTTTTACTCCGCTGCATTTTGAACCAAAATAAACTAGAAAACAAAAAAATCTGCAACGGAAACAAACGGTCTTCTTTGATTTAAAATTTTAAAAACAACAACAAAACCAGCCGTTGATTACAGCTCATTCTGCTCTCTTCATCAAGAAATATTTTCCCTTGAATAGTGTTGGCATAATTGCTGTTAGCTATTAAAATTATGCCAATGATAGCGTTGCTCTATCATCTAAAAATGTTCTCATCTGAAAACGTTGTCAGCGCAACACTAAGTTCATAACCCTGTGTAATGAGGGCAGTCTCTCTCTCTAATTGATCTTTCCTAATAATCTGCAGGTAGAGAGAAAGATAGTGGCAGAAAGGGACAAAGAAAAAAATGTCAGAAGGAAAGTAGAGCGAAAAAGAAAAAAAAGAAAAGAAAAGAAACACAATACAGAAAGATTGCAAAAAGACAGAAAAGCGTGTGTAGGAGAGTTTAATTTGTTTTGCTTTGTGTGTGTGTGTGTGTGTGTGTGTGTGTGTGTGCGTGTTTGAGAGAGAGAGAGACAAAGACAGAGACAGATAGAGAGAGATGCAATCACCCAACAACTCTAGTTGTGTGTGAACTATGACAATCACGAATCATGATGATAGTAATCCTTCTCCCTCCCTGATTCTGATTCTCTGCATGAAATAGAAAACAATTAATGCTCTTTTACTCCGCTGCATTTTGAAACAAAATAAACTAGAAAACAAAAATATTTGCAACGGAAACAAACGGTCTTCTTTGATTTAAAATTAAAAAACCAACAAAAACCAGCCGTTGATTACAGCTCATTCTGCCCTCTTCATCAAGAAATACTTTTCTTTGAATAGTGTTGGCATAATTGCAGATAGCTATTAAAGTTACGCCAATGATAGCGTGGCTCTATCATCTCAAAATGTTTCTCTGAGCACAACACTAAGTTCATAACCCTCTGTGTAAAGGAGAAGTCTCCGTGATTGATCTTTCTGTAATAATCTGCAGGGAGAGAGAAAGACAGTGGCAGAAAGGGAGAAAGAAAAAAAATGTCAGAAGGAAACTAGAGTGAAAAAGAAAAAAAGGAAAAGAAAGACACACAATACAGAAAGATTGAAAAAAGACAGAAAAGCGTGTGTAGGGAGAGTTTAATGTGTTTTGCTTTGTGTGTGTGTGTGTGTTGTGTGTGCGTGTTTGAGAGAGAGAGAGAGAGAAGAGAGAAGAGAGAGGAGAGAGAGAGAGAGAGAGAGAGAGAGAGAGACAAAGACAGAGACAGATAGAGAGAGAGATGCAATCAACCCAAAACTCTAGTTGTGTGTGAACTATGACAATCACGAATAGTGATGATAGTAATCCTTCTCGCTCCGTGATTCTGATTTTCTGCATGAAATAGAACAAAAATGAATGCTCTTTCACTCCGCTGCATTTTGAACGAAAATAAACTAGAAAACAAAAATATCTGCAACGGAGACAAACGATCTTCTTTGATTTAAAATTTAAAAAACAACAACAAAACCAGCCTTTGATTACTGCATATTCTGCCCTCTTCATGAAGAAATAGTTTTCCTTGAATAGTGTTGGCATAATTGCAGTTAGCTATTAAAATTACGCCAATGATAGCGCTGCTCTCTCATCTCAAATTTTTCCTCTGAAAACGTTGTCAGCGCAACACTAAGTTCATAACCCTGTGTAATGAGGCAGTCTCTCTCTAATTGATCTTTCCGTAATAATCTGCAGGTAGGAAGACAGAAAGAAGAAGTGGAAGAAAGGGAGAAAGAAAAATGTCAGAAGGAAAATAGAGATATAGAGAAGAAAGGAAAGAAAACACCCTACGGTAAGATTGCAAAATAATATGAAAAAGAGTGTGTAGGAGTGTGATTTGTTGTGTTCTGTGTGTAAGTGTGTGTGTGTGTGTGTGTGATATCTGTGTATGTCTTATCTCTGTGTGTGTAAGTGTGTGTGTGTGGTTATTTGTGTGTGTTATTTTTGTGCGTGTTGTCTGTGTGTGTTTGAGAGAGGAGAGAGAGAGAGAGAGAGAAGAGAGAGAAGGGGAGGGAGAGAGAGAGAGAAGAGAGAGAGGAGAGAGAGAGGCAGGCAAGCAGAGATTACAATCCCCATTCAACTGTGGCTGTGTAACAATAACGAATCATGACAATAGTAATTCTTCTCCCTCCCTGATTCTGATTCTCTGCATGAAATAGGAAAAAAAATGAATGCTCTTTCACTCCACTGTGTTTTGAAACAAAATAAACTAGAAAACAAAAATATTTGCAACGGAAACAAACGGTCTTCTTTGATTTAAAATTAAAAAACCAACAAAAACCAGCCTTTGAGTACAGCTCATTCTGCCCTCTCCATCAAGAAATATGTTTCCTTGAATAGTGTTGGCATAATTGCAGTTAGCTATTAAAATTACGCCAATGATAGCGCTGCTCTCTCTCTCAAAATTTTCCTCTGAAAACGTTGTCAGCGCAACACTAAGTTCATAACCCTGCGTAATGAGGGCAGTCTCTCTTTAATTGATCTTTCCGTAATAATCTGCAGGTAGAAAGACAGAGAGAAGAAGTGGATGGAAGGGAGAAAGAAAAAACTGTCAGAAGGAGGAAAGTAGAGAGAAAAATAGAGAAAAGAAATTAAAAACAAACTACAGAAAGATTGAAAAAGAGTGTGTAGGGAGTTTAGTTAATGTTGTGCTCTGACTCTCTGTCTGTCTGTCTGTTTCTGTGTCTCTGCTGTGATTCAGCCTCTGTCTATCTGTCTGTCTCTCTTGCTTTTTTGCTCGCACAGGGGGACGGGATAGCCTAGAGGTTAGAACATTGCGCTCGCAATCTGACGACCCGGGTTCGATTTCCGTTCAAGGGGATATTTTCCCCTGGAGTTAACATCAGTGCAGACGCCACTCTCCCAAAAGTCCTTCGGATGAGACTATAAACCGAGGCCCCGTGTGCGAACGCACGCAGAACATCTCGCGCACATGTTAAATCCTGTTCCGCTTTTCGTAATAGTAGGCTATTGTGTGCCGGTGGGAACAGATGACAAAATTAGCAAAACCGCATATACACCGGGACTGGATGTAAAAAAGCACATAAGTGATTAGTTCTTATTCCATTATCTTCGATATAAAAGAATAAAATAAATAAACAAACACAATGAATTTGCTTGTGTGTGTGTGTAAGTGTGTGTGTGTATGTGTGTGTGTGTGTGAGCGCAAGCATGCATGTGTGTGAGTGTTTTTTCCTCTTTTTATTTCACGGTTTTTCATAATTATTGGTATTAGACGCGCTCGTGTGTGTGTGTGTGTGTGTATGTGTGTGTGTGTGTGTGTTTGTGTGTGCGTGCATGCGTGTATGTGTGTGTGTGTGCAAATATTTGTTTGCACATCAATTTATTGACCCTTTTATGCTTTTTCTTCGGAATCCGTGAATTGGTCATTATAAATAAACATGGCCTATGGGTGTGTTGGCATAGCAAGGTGTGGTAATTGTTACTCATTAACAGAAATCGACAAGCCGTGTCTTTTAGAATGTTTGGATGTGAAATGGTGGTTTGCGTACTGCGTGTGTGCGCGCGCGCGCGCGTGTGTGTGTGTGTCTGTGTGTGTGTGTGCGCTCGTGTGTGTGTGTGTGCGTGCGCGCGCGCGTGTGTGTATGTGCGTGAATGCAACTAAAACCAATAAATGGCAGGAGGAAAAATGAAAACAAAGGATGGATGGATGGTTGACTTTTTTTTACGCAAGGTTTGTGTGTGTTTCATAGTTTTAGCTATCCATCCATCCATCCATCCATCCATCCATCCATCCATCCATCCATCCATCCATCCATCCATCCATCCATCGAATTATACCTCCATCCATCCATCCATCGAATTATACCTCCATCCATCCATCCGTCGAATTATACCTCCATCCATCGATCGATCCATCGATCCATCCATCCATCCATCCATCCATCCATCCCTTTTACTTTCCGTTCGTCCATTCGTTCCTCTGTCTATTCATCTATCCATCTGTTTATCCGTTCCTCCTCTCTTCTTGCTTTCTGCACCTTTGTCCTACCTCCTTTTACAGGTACCAGTAAACACAGGAAAGGTGACTTCGCTTTTTTGCGAAGAAACCGAGAGTATAATAATATACTGAAGCAGTTAGTATAGTAATATATTGGAGCAAATTTAAAGAATATTAAAATACAAGAATGAAGGAATTAACATGGAAGATTCCATTTATGTTTCGTGGAAAAGAATTTAGCCATCAATGTATACATACATACATACATACATACATACATACATACATACATACATACATACATACATACATACATACATACACTCATACATACATACACACATACATACATACATACACACATGCACACATACACCCATACATTCATACATACATACATACATACATGCATACATACATACATACATCCATACTTCCATACATACATACATGCATACACACATACACACATGCACACACACATACACACATGCACACATACACTCATACACCCATACATAAATACACACACACACACACACACACATACACACACACACACAACATACAACTGCTAAGCACAAAATCGGTAACTGATTCATCTCGCTCTATCCAGTAACCCAATCATTCACAGCTACCAATTAAACACACGAGAGCAAATGCTGAGTTTTGCAGCCAAGCGTTCCGCCAGAAAGCTTTGTCAATCACTGTCTCAGGCAGTCCAGCCCTCAGCTCTTAATGAATTAATCAGCGAGTCTGGGAATCCGCCTTGCTGAAAGCAGAAAGCGAAAGCACAGTCAGTCAGTCAGTCTCTCTGTCGTTCACTCAAGCTTTGGTTCCTGGTTTAAACCAGTCACTCAATCATCCTTACTACTTCCACCGTAGGGATGCCAGGGTTCGTCCTGGCAGTATAAACAGCATTTCCATCCACCTTCTGGAAATTCTGTGCTAGGATTTTCCTCTTTTCTATCCCTCTCTTTGTTCCTTTTCTTCCTGTTATTTCCTTTTTTGTCTATTTTCTTGCCTTATTGGTCCGTTCTTCTTCCTCCCCCCCCCCTCCATCCCCGCCCCACCTTTTTGTTTTACAGAAAGACTTAAGATATGAATAATATTATCCCAAGCTGATGCTGGCTCTGGGTCTGACTTGTCAGGTGTTTAACACTAGCAGCGCAACGCAGTTTCGCTCATATGATAGACAACAATAAATGCTGTCTGGACGCAGCAAAAGAAGGAGAAGAAGAAGAAAAAGATGGAGGAGGAGGAGTAGAAGAAGAAGAAGAAGAAGAAGGGGGAGGAGGAGGAGGAGGAGGAGAAGAAGGAGGAGTAGAAGAAGAAGAAGAAGAAGAAGAAGAAGAAGGGGGAGGAGGAGGAGAAGAAGGAGGAGTAGAAGAAGAAGAAAAAGAAGAAGAAGAAGGGGGAGGAGGAGGAGAAGGAGGAGGAGAAGGAGAAGGAGGAGGAGGAGAGAATTTATTATTTTATTTGTTTTTTTATTTATTCTTTTATATCGAGGATAATGGAATAAGCACTTATGTGCTTTTTTAAATCCAGTCCCCGTGTGTATGCATTTTTGTCAATTTTGTCATCTGTTCCCACCGGCCCACAATGGCCTACCCTTTCGAAAAGCGGAACAGGATTTAACAGGAGAAGGAGGGAGGAGGAGAGAAGAAGAAGAAGAGAAGGAGGAGGAGAAGAAGTAGGCGGAGGAGGAGGAGAAAGAGGAGGAGGAGCAGCAGATGAAGAAGAAGAAGAGGAGGAGCAGCAAAAGAAGGAGAAGAAGAAGAAGAAGAAGAAGATGGAGGAGGAGGAGAAGAAGGAGGAGGAGGAGGAGGAGGAGGAGAAGAAGAAGATTTCCAAACAATCTATCTCTTGATCAGTGAACTGGCCAGTAATTTTGTCACTCTCTGGGTATCTATCAGCTGATCATAGGATCTTATTAAAATGCGTGCTTCTGTCAGTCAAAGTTATTCATAAAGAGAAAAGGGTTTTTAACATCATGACCCAAGACGGGATAGCCTAGCGGTTAGAACATTGCGCTCGCAATCTGACGACCCGGGTTCGATTCCCGTTCAAGGGGACATCTTCCCCTGGAGTTAACATCAGTGCAGACTCCACTCTCCCCAAAAAGTCTTTCGCATGAGACTATAAACCGAGGCCCCGTGTGTGAACACACACACATCTTGCCGCACACGTTAAATCCTGTTCCGCTTTTCGTTAAGAGTAGACCATTGTGTGCCGGTAGGAACAGATGACAAAATTGACAAAACCGCATACACACGGGGACTGGATGTAAAGAAGCACATAAGTGCTTATTGCATTATCCTCGATATAACAGAATAAAGTACACAAAATAAACTAAACTAAACTAAAAAAACAACAACTGACGGGGTCAGAATCCACACAACACAACTAAATCCTTGCCCCAAAGCTAAACCAACGACCTACCCCCCCCCCCCCCCCCCCCCCCCCCCTCCCCCTCTCCTGGAGACGTGAAGAAGCAGACGACTTGTGTTCCGCTCTGCACTGCACCGCTGTGTAGACAATGGACAGACACTTGATGCCTGCTGCTGCTGCTGCTGCTGCTGCTGATTGAGACCTTGCAGGACAGACAACTTTGTTTCTGTTGTTACCTCCCCTGTTTCCCTAACCATCCCTTCCCTTGTTTGCCCAATGACTGTCATTTTCTCCTTGTGTGTGTGTGTGTGTGTGGGGGGGGGGGGGGGTTGTTTGTACGTGTGTGTGTGTGTATGTGTGTGTACGTGTGTGTGTTGTACGTGTAGTGTGTGTACGTGTGTGTGTGTGTGAGATGTGTGTGTGTACGTGTGTTGGGGGTGGGGGGGATGGGGTGGGGTGTACGTGTGTGTGCGTGTTGTGTGTGTGTGCGTGTGTGTCGTGTGTGTGAGTGTGTGTGTGTGTGTGTGTGATGCGAGGGGTGGGGGTGTATTGTGTGCGTGTGTGTGTGGTGTGTGTGTGTGTGTGTGTCTGTGTACGTGTGTGCGTGTGTGTGTGTGTGAGGGGTGGGGGTGTTTGTACGTGTGTGTGTGTGTGGGGGGGGGGGGGGGTGAGGTTTGGGGATGTATGGTGTGCGTATGTGTGTGTGTTTGTGTGTGTGTGCGTGTGTGTTGCGTGTGTGCGTGTGTGTGAGGGGTGGGGATGTATGGTGCGTGTGTGTGTGTGTGTGTGTGGGTGTGGGTGTGTGAGGGGTAGGGGGGAAATGGTGTGCGTATGTGTGTGTGGGGTTGGGGGGGGTGAGGGGGTATATGGTAAGCGTATGTGACTTTGAGGTGTATTTTTATTATTTATTTATTTATTCTTTTATATCGTGTATGATTTGTGTGTGTGGTGTGTGTGTGTGTGTGTGTGTGTGTGTGTGTTAGAGTGTGTGTGTAGTGTATGATGTGTGTGTGTGTGTTAGTGTTAGAGTGTGTGTGTGTGTTCTTGTCACTGCTAGCAAGAGTTGTGTGTGTGGAACCTAAGGTTCATGTCTCACGGTGTTAGTGCATTGGCACATGCTGCAGACCTGCCATTTCGTACAGTGTTTTGAAAGGAGCGAGATAATTATTGTAGTGTTTGAGGATTTAAAAAAACCCACCCAGATTGTGTGTGTTTATGTGTCATGTGTGGTGACGGTGGTGGTGGTGGTGGTGGTGGTGGTGGTGGTGGTGTGTATTTATTTAGTCATTCATTCATTCATTCATTCATCTATTTATTGATTTATTTATCTGTTTATTTATTAATCTATTTCATTTAACATTTTATTCCGTGCGTACTCCGTTTTGTAAAATAATGTTGTCATCCGTTCCCACTGGCACACGATGGCCTACTCTTCCGAAAAGCGGAACAGGCTTTAACCTATGCCCGCAAAGCGTTCTGCGTACGATCGTACACGGCACCTCGGTTTATAGAGCGCGCGCGTGTGTTAGTGTGTGTATATGTGTGTGTTAGTGCGTGTGTAACAATAACAATAACAATAACAACAATAACAATAATTTTAATTCAGTTTTTGCAGGCCATATGGCCCATAGGAACAACAGTTAATCATATACTTTCATGAAAGGTGAACATCCTTACTTCTGATATCTAAACATTTAGTAAGAAATAATCCAACTTTAAACATCAAACTAGGTTTAGTGTTCATACAAAGAAGCTGCACTTTCAGATTCGATGGAAATCTGTAATAATACATATGCGCGCGCGCGCGCGTATGCGTGCGCGTGCCCTACATAAGCAATCCTTGCTGGATCTCCATCGATCGTCTCATTTTCAAAAAAAAAGAAAAAGAAAAAGCCTAAAGCCTAGATACAGACATTACGATGCAGAGGAGCAGCATTGTGCTCACTTTCATATGAACTGCCTCCTGGCATGACTTAAGCAGGCCCAGGAGATACAGACACTTGCACAGTTAACAGCAGCTTCGAAATTGAGAAATCTGCATTCGTAAAGTGAGTGAAAATCCGGTTGGCTGTGTGTGTGTGTGTGTGTTTGTGTGTGTGTGTGTGTGTTGTGTTGTGTGTGTGTTGTGTTGTGTTGTGTGTGTGTTGTGTTGTGCTGTGTGTGTGTGTTGTATTGTGTTGTGGTGTGTGTGTGTGTGTGAGTGTTGTGTTGTGTGTGTGTGTGTGTGGTGTGTGTGTGTGACTCAGAATCTGCCCATCGAACCGTCAGCGTAATCTAAACTTTGGACAGAGCTAAACTTTTCTTACAAAATATGAATCATTGATGAGATTGTTGTTGTTGTTGTTGTGTTGTTGTTGTTGTTGTGTTCTTCTTCTTCATCTTCTTCTTCTTCTTCTTCTTTTCTTCTTCTTCTTTGCAATTCTTCTTCTTCTTCTTGTTCTTGTTTCTTGTTCTTCTTCTGTTCTTCTTCTTCTTCTTCTTCTTCTTCGTCGAACGCTTAGACAGCAATTACTGTTGTCTTTCATAAGAGCAAAATATGCGTTGCGCTGCCGTTAAGCGCCTGACAAGTCAGGCCCAGCGCATCCAACTTTAGCCTGGGAAGAGCATTGTTATATTTTTAAGCCTTTCTGAATTTAAAAAAAAAGCAGGAGAATGGACCAAGAAAACAGAAAATAGACAATATGGAAGTGGTGACAGGATGAAAAAAGGAACAAAGCATAAACAAAGAGAGGGATAGAAAAGAGGGAATTGCTAGCATAACATTTCCAGAAGGTGAGGAATGGTATTTTTGTACTGACCGGTCCCTGGCGCACGCACACACACACACACACACACACACCCACCACTCCACACCACACTCACACACACACACACACACACACACACGCACCGCACACACACACACACAAACACACACACACACACACAAACACACTCACACCACACAAAAACACACACACACCACACACATACACACACTCACACACACACAAACAACACACACACCCAACCACAACACTCACACACACACACACACCACACACACACACACACACACACCACACACACACACACACACACACACACACACACAACGCACGCACACACACTCACACACACACAAACACACCACACACACACACCACACACACACACACACACAAACACACCACACACTCACTCACTCACCACTCACTCACTCACACACACACACACTCACACCCCCACCCCCACACCCACACTCACACAACAAAAACACACACACACACACACACACACACCACACACACACACACCACCACACACACACGCACACACACACACACACGCACACACACACTGAGGGGGGGGGGGGGGGAATCCTACAAAAAGATGAATCATGATGAGATTTAAACCCAGGACATTATTTTCCTTTCCAAACCCGCTGCACCATCATGGCTGATGTCACGAGACCTTTTCATCATGCCTTTCGTCCTAGTTTTTTTCGTTTTTTCGTTTTGATTTTTTTCCCTTTTATTGTTTTTTTGTTGTTGCTTTTTTGTATTTTTGGTTTGGGATTTTTTTTTTCTTTTGGTTTTGTTTTTTTGTTTGGTTTAAAAAATTTTTTTTGTGGCCATGAAACATTAGCAGCGGGAAAACTGAGCAGGAGTTGATTTTTTTCCTTTCATTTTGTTGCTTTTTTGTAGTTTTGGTTTGGGATTTTTTGTTGCTTTTTTGTTTTGCTTTTTTTGTTTGCTTTAAAAAAAATATTTTGTGTGTGCCCGTGTAACATTAGCAGCGGGAAAACTGATCAGGAGATGACAACCCCTGTCAGTTGGCAAACATCTGGGGCAGGATCGTGACATTGATTACCGTGTGTGTGTGTGTGTGTGTGTGTGTGTGTGTTGTGTGTGTGTGTGTGTGTGTGTGTGTTGTGTTGTGTTGTGTGTTTTGTGTTGTGTTTACGTGTGTGTGTTGTGTTTGTGTTTTGTGTTGTGTTTTGTGTGTGTTTGTGTTGTGTTGTGTTTGTGTTGTGTTTGTGTGTCTGTGTGTGTGTTGTTTTGTGTGGTGTTTGTGGTGTGTTTGTGTGTGTTGTGTTGTGTTGTGTGTGTTGTGTTTTGGTGTGTGTGGTTGTGTTTTTGTGTCTGTGTGTGTGTTGTTTTGTGTGGTGTTTGTGGTGTGTTTGTGTGTGTTGTGTTGTGTGTTTGTGTGTTGTGTTGTGTTTGTGTGTTTGTGTTTTGTGGTGTGGTGTGGTGTTGTGTTGTGTTGTGTTTGTGTGTTGTGTGTGTTTTGTTTAGTTGTGTGTGTGTGTGTGTCTGTGTGTGTTGTGTTGTGTTTGTTGTGTTGTTTTGTGTATGTGTGTTTACGTGTGTGTCTGTGTATGTGTATTTGCGCGTTCACATTTAGTGACATTGTGTGTGTGTATGTGTGTGCGTTCGCGTTGTGTGTAAACGAGTGAATGAGTGAGTGATTTAGAAGGCGAACGAGAGAGAGACAGAGAGAGACAGAGACAGAAAGAGAGAGACAGAGACCGACAGAGAAACAGAGACAGACACAGACAAAGACAGAGGCAGACAGAGACAAAGAGACAGAGAGGACAGACAGAGACAAAGAGAGACAGACGGAGAGAGAGGCAGAGAGACAGAGAGAGAGAGAGAGAGAGTTGTATTTTTGTGTGTTTTAAATATTTCTTCCCAGATATCCCCTCATGTTTTTCTTTCTTTTTTGTTTTGTGTGTGGGTGTGTGTGTGGGTGGGGGGGGGGGGGGGGGGGTCACAAAAGAGAATAAAAGCATGAACAGGAAGAAGATAAGAAAGAGAAGCAAAAAGAAAATGAGGGGAAAGGAAGAAAAGATAACAAAAAAAAAGAAGAAAGAAGATGGAGAGGACGGAGAAGAGGAAAATAAATAAAAAGACAAAGAAGAAAAAGACGAAGAAGAAGGATGGGGAGGAGGAGAAGAAGAAGGAGGTGATGATAATGACGACGATGATGAAGACGACGATGATGATAATTAAGATGATGACGACGATGATGATGACGCCGACGACGATGATGATGATGATGATGATGATGACAATAACGACTACGATGGAGACAAAATAACAACAACAACAAATCAGCAAGTAAAAAATAGCAAAGAAAAACCACAGCGCCAGAAATAATAATTCACCCTTTTCTCTA
Organism: Rapana venosa; assembly: GCA_028751875.1. Classification (NCBI taxonomy): domain Eukaryota; kingdom Metazoa; phylum Mollusca; class Gastropoda; order Neogastropoda; family Muricidae; genus Rapana; species Rapana venosa. The sequence continues at coordinate 4,344,792 of CM054141.1, forward strand.
TCTATCTGTCACCTTTCTCTCCTTCACCAAGGCACACACGTATTGAACCCACTCCAAGCCAGTGCTGTTGACAACACACACATATACACGCACAAGCATACACGCTACACACTACACTCTACACACACAATACACACACTACACACACACACTCAAACACACGCATACACACCACACACACGCAATCATAACACACGACACACACAATCATACACACGACACATAAACACCCCCCTCCCCACCCCAACACACACACAGACACACACGCACCACACCACACACACACATACACACACTACACTACTACACGCACCACACCTCACACACCTCACACATACTCACACCACACCACACCACACTCTCCCACATACACACACAAACACACACACACACCACCACCACACCACACCACACCACACCACACTCTCCACACATACACACACACACACACACACACTACACACTACACCACACCACACTACACACACACACACCACATACACACACACACACACACACACTCACTACACACACACACACACACCACCACCACACACTACACTACACCCACACTACACTACACCACACCACACTACACCACACCACACCACACCACACCACACTACACCACACCACACCACACCACACACACACCACACCACACTCTACACAACACACACACATACCACACAACACCACACCACACAACACCACACTCTACACACACTACACACTACACACTCTACACACACACACACGCACTACACACCACTCTACACCCCCCCCCCCCCCCACCAACCACACACACAACACAACAACACACACACACACACACACACCACACACACACACACACACAACACTACACACACACTTACACACACACAACTTACTCCAACCCTACACTTTGTATACAGTGTTTTTTTCTGCCTGCACTCAATGGCACCCTCATCAGCTGACTGGCAATACAGATCACATGGTGCACATTTTCACAGCAGCTGTCTCCGTAGCCTAAAGTGGCGTAGCGCTGAAGACATCCTAGCTGAAAGTCAGCTTTGGCCTTGTACTGAAGCACACACACACACCCTCAGTCACGGGTTAGCGTCCTGATTTAAAAGGTAAAAGTAAATAACCTATGTGGTCGTAGGGGAGCGAGGTATCGGAGACCTCAGCTTTTCCAGGGGGCAATCAAAATTATTGAGGAAGGCCTCTCCCTCGCTGCTTTACCTTCCCTGTCCCTAAAGAAGGCAGGTTCCTTTTAACAGCTGGGGTGAACTAGGAGAACTGTACTGAAGCCAAGGCGCGCAAACGGTCACCCATCCACTTGGTAACTACGCTCAATGCTGCTTAACACTGGCTCGGGGAAAGCGAATGCTCTGACCACTGAGCAGTTATCCCGTCCCCAAGAGTAGACGGGCTCTCGGCTTGGATGCAATCTGCCCCAAGAAGGCGATGTCTTCTTGTTCTTGTTCTTGTTCTTGTTGTTGTTCTTCTTCTTCTTCTTCTTCTTCCTCTCTTCTTTGCAATTCTTCTTTCTTCGCAATTCTTCTTCTTCGCAATTCGTTTTCGCAATTCTTCTTCGCAATTCGTCTTCGCAATGCTTCTTCTTCTTCTTTTCTTCTCTTCTCTTCTTTCTTCTTCTTCTTCTTCTCTTCTTCTCTCTTCTTCATTCTTCTTCTTCTCTTCTTTGCAATTCTTCTTCGCAATTCTTCGCAATTCTTCGCAATTCTTCTTCTTCGCAATTCGTTTTCGCAATTCTTTTTCGCAATTCGTCTTCGCAATGCTTCTTCTTCTTCTTCTTCTTCTTCTTCTTCTTCTTCTTCTTCTTCTTCTTCTTCTTCTTCCTCGTCGTCGTCATCGTCATCGTCGTTGTTATCGTCGAACGCTCAGACAGAAACTGTTGTGGTCTGTCATATGAGCGAAAATAATTATGTTGCACTGCTGCCGTTAAGCGCCTGACAAGTCAGACCCAGCGCATCCGACTGCGGCGCGGGAGAGAATTATCATCTTTTAAATAAGTCTTTTTTTTTAAAAAAAGGGGGCAGGAGAATAGAACCAAGAAGACAGAAAATCGACGAGAAGGCGTGGTGACAGGAATAAAAGGATAAAAAACATAGGAGAGGGATAGAAAAGAGGGACAATCCTGGCACAGAATTTCCGGAAGGTGGGATTTGCTAATTTTGTACTGAGAGACCCCTGGAATCCCCACGGGGGAGGAGGGGGTAGGCAATGTGATATCGACTTTCTAGAAGGAAGCAAACGTCTTAAATGTCCTGCCACCCTCCCCATCCTCCTCCTTAGAAGAGAGACTAACAGAGCCAGCGTATGTTTGTTTGTCCGTCGTGTCCGACGATGACCTCCAAAACAGTAGAGGAGGCAGCTGCTGTTTTGGAAATTGGGGCAGAAATTTTATTTTAGTGGCGATGCCTTGCCCAAGTACATCCCCACTCTCTCGGCCAAGTGGGCATAAGGACAGTCAGCGTTGGAGATGTTATCCAAAGGCCAACCAGCCCCCAGGGCTGCAGCACATAAGGACTGTGCGAGTCAAGCCTCCTTGTCAGAGAGTCATAGTCGATCACTAAAGACTAAGCTGTAAAGTGGAATTCCAACGTACGAGGGAAAGAATGTGATAACCAAAAAGTCCAGCGTGGTACCAAGAGGATTTCTTCGTAGACATTGAAGACAAGTGTTCACCCTGACAGGGCCTCTTGTGGGTCGGTTGGGCTATAAACAACAATTATCATGGTTGGTTTGGATAGGATTGGACAGGAAGCCTGAATACTGGTATCTCTCCGCCCTCCCCCCACCCTCCCTCCTTTCCAGTTGAATCTGAGAGACACACAATCTTATTCTACTGCAACTTTTAAAAACGGATATTTTGATTTTATTTTCTATCCGTCTACTTTCGGTTGTTGTTGTTGTGGTGGTGGTCGTGGTGGTGGTGGTGCTGGTTATGGTTGTTGTTTATACCTTTATATACTTTAATTTTAAAATATATTCCAACAAAAATTTAGGAAAGAGGAGAGAGAGAGAGAGAGAGAGAGGAGAGAGACGAGAGAGAGAGGAGAGGAGAGATTTGGATTCGGATGTTTATTCATTAGGCCATAGCCCATAATGAAGGGGAAAGTGAACAAAAAACCAAATCATCAGAAACATTAAAACAAACATACAATCAACAATATGGAGTATAATAATGAACTATGATGTTGCAATTTGAGAGAGAGAGAGAGAGAGAGAGAGAGAGAGAGAGAGATGAATGAGGAGAGAGAGAGAGAGAGATGAGAGAGAGAGAGAGGAGAGAGAAGATAGAATAGATGATGAAGATGATGTTGATGATGACAACGCTGTTGATGATAGTAATGATGGTTATGTTGATATACTTGTGCAGCTGCTGCTATAGATAATGAAGGTGCTAATGGCGATGATGATGTAGATGCTGAAGATGAGGATGGGGATTGTGATAGCTAGAGGACATTGAGTGTGCTTCTGTATGCTTGCAGAATTGGAAATGTGGAATGGAAACAGCGTTTTCTGTATGCTGTCTACCTACCCCCTGCCCCAAATATGTTTTGCATAGTGGCCTAAGGCCGAAGTACAATAAAACTTTTCAGTGTTCTATTCTCTCCTCTCTCTCTCTCTCTCTTCTCTCATCTTCTTCTCTCATCTCTCATCACTCTCTCTCTCTCTGGCAAACTGAAAATTGTCCATTGCTGCAATCCATTTGTGCTCTGTTACAGGAAATTTCACTCCCCAGAAATGTGACTACCTGGATTCATTTTTTTTTAACGAAGAAAGTAAACTGTCAGATTTTTTTGTTTTGGACTTCACTCAATGTTTGAATCAAACCTTTAGGGTTCGTTTTTCCTGCTAGGAAAATTGAAAGGATATCGATTTGTACGGGGTGAGCGTTGGCCTACAATTGGCATTCTAGTAAAAGAGCAGATGTCTGTTATAGATGTGTGTGTAGTGTGTGTGTGTGTGTGTGAGTGTTATTGTTGTTGTGAGAGTGATGTGTGTGTGTGTTGTGTGTGGTGCGTATGTGTGTGTATGTGTGGTGTGTGTTGTATGTTGGTTGTGTGAGCAGTGTGAGTGTTTGTGAGTTGTGAGTGTGCGTGTGTATTTGTGCGTGTTGTGTTTTTTGTGTGTGTGGTATTTGTGTGAGTGTGTGTGTGTGTGTTGTGAGTGTGTGTGTCGTGTTGTGTGGTGTGGTGATTGTGCGTGTGTGCGTGTGTGTGTGTATGTGTGAGTGTGATGTGTTGGTGTGTGTGTTGTGAGTGTGTATTCGTTTGTGTGTTTGTTGTTGTTGTCTTCAATTTAACTTTGTTCACTCAAGTGTATATTAGTACGATGTGTGTGTGTATGAAGTTTGTTGTGTGTAGTGTATGGTGTGTGAGTGTGTATGAGTGTGGAGTTGTGTGTGTTATGTGTGGGGTGCTATGAGTTGTGAGATGTGTGTGTGTGAGTGGGGTTGTGTTGTAGATGTGTGCGTGATTGTGTGTTATGAGTGTGTGTGTGAGTGTGGTGGTGTATGATGTGTGTGTGTGTGTGAGTGTATGTTGTATGTGTGTGAGAGTGTTGTGTAATGAGTGTGTGTGTGTGTGTGTTTGTGTGTGTGTGTGTTGTGTGTTTGTTGTGTGTGTGAGAGTGTGTGTGTATGAAGTGTGTGTGTGTGAGTGTGTGTGTGTTATGAGTGTGTGTGTGTGTGTGAGTGTATGTGTTTGTGTGAGAGTGTGTGTGTGTGTGTGAGGTGTGTGCGTGTGTGTGTATGATGTGTGTGTGGAGTGTTGTGTGTGTATGGATGTGTGTGTGTGTGTGTGTGTGTGTGTGAGTGTGTGTTTGTGTGAGTGTGTGTTTGTGTGAGCGTGTGTGTGCGCGCGCGCTCGTGTGTGTGTGTGTGTGTGCTTCGCTCCTCGGATAAAGCTCCGAGGTTCACCAATGGTGAGATTTTTGCGTACGCCACCGCTTTTCTCCCACCATGAAGGTCAAGCTCGCATTCCGACTTTAGAAGGGATGTCAGCTGAGTATGTCCGTGTTTTCGTAACCCACCCAACGCTGACAAGAATAGCAGGATCTTTAACGTGCATATGTGATCTTCTGCGAAGGGAATTAAGGCGCTGGCAGCCCTTGGATTTTACCTCGGAAATCGTAAAAAAATCTCCCCACGTTAAATTCACCAGACACCGCCGAGATTCGAACCTGCGACTTCATGGACCCAAGGGATTGAAGTAGAAGGGTCTTCACCACTCGGCTGTAGCGTGGCGGAGCTTCAAAGGTCAAGTGAGGACAAATCGTGTCGCATCGTGGCACCGTGCTTTTGTGCTGCCGTCATTATAGGCATTAATATCTGAACAGTAAAAGAGGAAACACACACACACACACGCGGGCGCGCGCACGTGCACAAGCGAGCACACGCACGAATACACACAGCGCACGCACGCACACAGCGCGCTTACGCGTGCACACACGTATAAACAGTGTGAGTACACATACACGTATATACACACACAGCGCGAGCACATATACACGTACATGCACACACACACACACACCACACACACACACACACACACACACACACACACACACACACACACCACCACACACACACGTACTTGCACACACACATATACACAAACGCACGCACACATTCACGCACATGCTCGCACATGCACAACGACGAACGCACACATACATATATACATTCATACATACATACACCCCCCTCCCCCCCTCCCCCACACACACACACGCGCGCGCGCACACGCACACACGGACGCGCGCGCGCGCACACACACATACATACACACACGCGCGCGCGCGCGCCACGCACTCATAACTCGCTCACTCACACAGAAACGCGCACGCACGCACGCACGCACGCACGCGCGCACTCACTCACACACACAAACACACACGCGCGCACACGTACATAGGGGGATGGAGAGAAAGATCGAAAGACAGAGACAGGCTAAGGGAGAGCGAGCGAGCGAGCGAGAGAGAGAGAGAGAGAGAGAGAGAGAGAGAGAGAGAGAGTCAGACAGACAGACAGACAGACAGACATAGATTACCCCAAGCACTTGGTGTTGTCATAATATAATAATGTATGGAATTTATATAGCACTGAATCTTGTAAAGCAACAAATCAAAGCGCTCAGCATGGCAAAAAATGGAAGATCATATCTGGCACATACATACATACATACATACCTACATATATACATGCATGCATACATGCATACATACATGCATACACACATACACACACACATACATACATACACACATACATACATACATACACACATACATACATATACATACATACATACATACATACATACATACATACATACATACATACACATACATACATACATACATACATACATACATATATATACATACATACACATTCATACATACATAACACATGCATGCATACATACATACATCATACATACATACACACACATACATACATACATATACATACATACATACATAACACATGCATACATACATACATACATACACACATAATAATAATAATAATAATAATAATAATAATAAATGGAACTTATATAGTGCTATATCTTGCAAAGACAAATCAAAGCGCATGCATTCAACCTAATCTTACACAGTCAAGCAATCAATGATAAATAATCAAAAGTTTAAACAAACAGATATTTACAAACATGGTGCGATGCAGAAAAAAAATCTATGAAATAAAATTTCGATAGTCAAATGTTTTTCAAAAGCACACACACACTCGAACAGGCCGTATTTACTTTAGCAGGGTGATAGACATGGGTTAGATATGAAACAGGAGGGGGGAAGTCTTAGGTTTGAAATAGATATGCTTGAGGTGGATTAAAAGGTCATAACTAGGTTTCTGGCGAAGAGAGGGGTGGGAGTCATTCCAGGCCGATGGAGCCGAAATAGAGAATGAGCGGCGGCCAACATTTGGATGGTTGAATTTTGGGTATTCGTAGGCACAAGGTATTCTGCAGTAGAGCGACGGAACGTGAAGGAGGGGTTACGGTTAAGACATTCACAAGGTAGGAGGGTGTCAGTTTTGTGGAGACATTTGTAACGGGAGGGTATGATCTTATAATCTACTCTCGTGGCACAGGCAGCCAGGAGGGATCGCAAGGAAAGGAGGGGTAATGTGCTCTAGATTTTTTCTTTCTGAGATTAGTGGGAGCTGGGAGTTTGTATACACACATACACACACTACATACATAATACATCAGGGCTTTAATACATAACATCTACATACATCATACATACATATACTTAAAATTTTACATACACACAACAACACCACACAACAAACAACATACATTTTCAACATACATACATACTTTACAATAATACAAAACATACATACATACATACTTATACATACATACTTTACATACCTATTACAATGCTTACAAACATACATACATACATACTCTAACTGCATACCATACTACATACTACATAATACAAAACCATACTAATACATACTTTACATAATAATAATACATATACTACATACTACATACATAATAATAGATGTTACATACTACATACATAATCCCTCATCACATACTACATACATACATACATACATACAACATACATTACTACATCATACACATACATACTACCTACAACACATACCTCATACATACCAAAATACATTCATAATACATACATACATCTTACATACATACATACAATCATACATACATACATACATACAAACCATAATCATACATACATACTTTACATCATGAAAACATACATACATAATACACCACAAAACATACTACACACACATACTACACACATACATACATACAACATACTTACATACTACATAATTTAAAATACTTTATTTATACATACATAACATACATCAAATTCTTACATACAACACATGCATAATAACACATACCATACTACAACACATAATACACCACTTACTACCCCACAACATACACACATACATACACACAACATACATCTTTTACTTTACTCCTTCATTCACACACACACTTTGCATACACAAATACATACTACACCATACATACACCATACAAACATTACAAAATTACCAAACACACTTTAAATACACATTTTTTTAAAACATCATACATACATCCATTCACACACCACAATACATACAAAATACTACATACATTCAACACACATACATACACACATACATACATGCACGCATACATACATACATACATACATAAATACACACAAACGCACAAAACGCGCACCACACACACACCACTTTACACACACATATATCAGGAAAAGAATTAGATAAATTCTGTAGATTATATGAAAAAAAACAGATTAGAATTATCAGCAGAAAAAACTTTGTCTTGTGCTTTTAATAAGGGTTTGACAACGCATTAAAATTACCAATACTGAAATTAGAAGGAAAGGTGCTTCAATACAAAAAAGATGTCAAATTCTTAGGTGTATTTTTTAACTAGAAAGTTGAATTGGAAGATCACATAAAACCAAATGATAACCCAAAACTAGGAAAAGACTTAATTTCCCAAAGATAATAAGTTCTCAGGCATGGAGTCAAGACACCACGACTCTGATACATCTGGCTCTGTCCTTGGTACGTTCAAAATTAATATACGGACAAAAAGTTTATTTTTCTGCTGCCCGATTTCACTTAAAAAATTACAAAGTCTAGACAGTAAAGCAGTAAAAAATAGCCCTTGGTGTTCCGGCTCATGCAAATACAGCTAATACTTATAAAGAAGCTCATTTACTATCTCTTTTTGCAGCGAAAAACTGGCAGTATCAAAATATGTGGTTCGTAGTATCTCTATTCCAAATTCAGTAAAAGAGGAAATATTTATTAATCAAAGACCTGATTTTCCTAAACGGGCACGCAATATTTTCATTTCTGCAGCCAATTAAAATTATACAGACACATTTATGAAAGAAAATGACATCGATATATACAACAATTCCAATTTTACCGATTGGTTCCACAATTACCTCCTTGGGAACATATTTCAGCTAAATTTGACATTGACTACACGGAAATAAAGAAAAATGAAGATCAAAATCTTCTCACCCCTTGATGTAAAAAGTCACTTAAAAAAATAATTTTCTAATCAACTTAAAAGTGTATACTGACGGATTGTAAATTTGAAACAGGCAAAAGTGGTGCTGCATATGTGATTCCGACTTTAAAAGTTCAAAAAATCTTTTCATTTAGGACAACATTTTTTTATTTTTACTTCTGAAATTTTTTGCTAAATTTTTATGGCTTTGAATTTTTTGTCTGATACTGCTATTGATGTTTGCCAAATTCTGTTTTTTTCGTTGACTCCAAAGGCAGTGTTAATGGCATTAAAGTCATGGGATGGTAAAATAAGGAATGATATTGTATTTTTAGATAAAATTCCTGATACATTTATTGCAAGCAGAGGCATCAGCCATAACTTTTTTTTCTGGATCCCCTCTCATTGTGGATTTATTCGAATGAGCTGGTTGATTCTTTGGCAAAACAAGGTGCCTCTGAATACAGTACTGAAGTGTTTGATTCTAATCTTGCATTGTCGCCTTTTTGAAATTCATTTAAGTTAATGAAATGCATACATTCAAAGATTATAAAAAAACATTATCAGCAGTTTCCTTGCCCACGGAAATAGAAATTCTAATACATAAAATGAGATTAAATGCATGGAATACTAAATTTCAAAAAATGTAACATGTTGTTGTTCTATTCCACTTTCAGTCCCACCATTTGTTGTTTGATTGCCCAATTCTTCTTGACATGTATAAAAGGAGAGGTTTAGATATTCATAAGAAATATGCCACTAGTCAAGAAGTTTTATATGACTC
>CM054141.1:4364667-4367167 GCA_028751875.1 Rapana venosa
CATTCTCCTGTATTTTTTCCCCAGAAAGACTTAAAAAAAAAACCCAATTCTCTCTTACGCCGAAGTCGAATGCGCTGGGCCTGACTTGTCAGGCGCTTAACGGCAGCGGGACGCGTTTTTGCTCACATAAAAGACAATAGCTGCTGTATGAGCATTCAAAGAAGAAGAAGAACAACAACAACAAGAAAAAGGAAGAAAGGTAGAAGAAGAGGGAGAAAGAGGAGGAGGAGAAGAAGGACAAGGAGACGAAGGAAAGGAGGAGAAGAAGAAGAAGAATTGCGAAGAAGAATTGTGAAGAAGAATTGCGAAGAAGAATTAAGAAGAAGAAGAATTGCGAGGAAGAATTGAGAAGAAGAAAGAGAAGAAAAAGCAGAAGACGAAGAAGAAGAAGAAAAAGAAGAAGAAGAAGAAGAAGAAGAAGAAGAAGAAGAAGAAGAAGAAGAAGAAGAAGAAGAACAACAACAACAACAACAACAACAACAACAACAACAACAACAAGAAACAGGGATGCGCGAATATTGTTGTATCGATTGGACGTTCCACAGCGTAACACCCTGGAGGGCACTCAGGATAAACTCGCACATACTCACTCCTCGCACCTCAGATTCCCACTGTGATGATCATTGTCATCAATCAACACACTGGATGGATCAGCAGTTTGCCTGTTTACTGCTTTTTAAGAACAATAGCGTCATAAACGCTCCAGACTTGATCAAACTCAATTCCAGCCTGCGCCTCCTGACCCCCAGTTCACTGGCACTCCTCTCTTTTCCTTCCATCCCACAAGTGAAAAAGAAATCATGACAATTCTGAAGGAAATGGCTATAAAATCATGCGACCTTGATCCCATACCTGCTCCTGTTTTCTCACAATGCCTTCCACAACTTGTGCCTATTATCACTAAAATAGTAAACTCATCTCTTCAGTCAGGAAATTTTCCATCAGCTCTTAAAACAGCAATAGTCACACCTCTACTGAAAAAGCACGACCTCGATCCCAACATTCTGAAGAATTATAGGCCTGTCTCAAACTTACCCTTTGTCTCTAAAGTACTAGAAAAAGTTGTTCTCAAACAGCTCAACAGTCACCTTCATTCCAATGATCTTCTTCCCACTTTTCAGTCTGCCTATCGACCCAACCAGTGCACCGAAACCACCCTAGTCCATACTTTAGATACACTTCTACTTGCTTCTGATGCAGGAAAAATCTCCCTCCTCACTCTTCTTGACTTATCTGCAGCCTTTGATACCATAGATCACTCAATTCTTCTTTCTAGCTTCCAAAATACGTTTGGTATTAATGGCACAGCCCTCACCTGGTTTACTTCATACCTCACAGACCGGTTCCAGAAAGTTATTGTAAACAAAGTTCAATCAAAACCTGTCAAAATGAAATGTGGAGTCCCACAGGGATCAGTACTGGGCCCTGTTCTCTTTACTCTCTACACTGCTCCACTCTCACATATAATAAACAACCACCCTATTGATCATCCTTTCTATGCCGATGATACTCAACTTCAGTGCATCGATACTGTTGAAAACTTGCCTTCCCTCCTGACAAATATGTCCTACTGCCTTCAAGACATTCAAAACTGGATGACTCAGAACAAGTTACAACTTAATGCCGATAAAACCGAAGCCATGCTCATAGGGACCCAACATAAACTTTCCTCTATCACAAAAACTTCAATAGAATTCGGCAATACGTCAGTTCCTTTGTCCAACTCTGTGAAGTATTTAGGAGTAGTTCTTGACAACACACTCTCTATGAAAAAATTCATCACCCAGACCTGCCAGTCATGCTACTATCAATTACGGCGCATAAGCGCGATTCGCAAGTATCTGTCCACTGATGCAACTTCCAAGCTTGTCACATCTCTCATTCTTTCACGTTTAGACTACTGTAATTCTCTTTTGGCTGGCCTACCAGCATCATCTATCCACTCTCTTCAACGCATACAAAACTCTGCAGCTCGACTGGTCCTAAGAAAGAAAAAATCTGAACACATCACTCCTCTTCTGCGATCTCTTCACTGGTTGCCTGTCTCACAAAGACTGGAGTATAAAATCAATACCCTCTGTCTCAAATGTCTCCACAAATCTGCACCCTCTTATCTCTGTAACTGTCTTCACCTGTACACTCCCTGTACACTCCATCCCGTTCCCTTCGTTCAGCCGCAGATACTTTGTGCTTTCGAACACCCAGATTCAAACAAACCACTGTTGGCCGTCGCTCCTTCTCTGTTTCTGGTCCATCCACCTGGAATGACCTCCCTCTTTCACTTCGTCAAAAGCCTTCACTTGATTCCTTCAAATCCAGCCTCTAAACACACTTATTTCCTACCTGAGACTTTCCCCCCACATATCTGTCCCTAATTTTCAACAGCATCTTTCACCTTCTAAGTGTTGTTCCGTGTGTGTGTGTGTGTGTGTGTGTGTGTGTGTGTGTGTGTGTGTGTGTGTGTGTGTGTGTGTGTGCGTGTGCGCGCGTAGTGCGCGCG
>CM054141.1:4374667-4397167 GCA_028751875.1 Rapana venosa
ATGGGGGATATGTTTTGTATTCATTTATCGACAAATGTGGGTTACTCCGATGTGTGTGTGTGTGTGTGTGTGTGTGTGTGTGTGTGTGTGTGTGTGTGTGTGTGTGTGTGTGTGTGTGTTGTGTGTGTGTTATGTATGTATGTATGAAATGTATGTATGTATGCATGCATGCATGCATGTATGTATATATGTATGCATGTATGTATGTATGTATGTATGTATGTATGTATGTATGTATGTATGTATGTATGTATGTATGTATGCATGTATGTATGTATGTATGTGTGTGTGTAGTCATGGTTGAATTGTGTTTGAACGTATGTACGTTTTTCTGAAATTGTGACCCCCCCAAAAAAAAAAAATGGTTTGTGGTTTTTCCCCAGATTGTGTCTGTATTGCGTGTTTTTATCTGTTTTAAGATATTGTATACCGACGCGCGCGTAAACACACGCGCAAACCCAGACAAAATAGTACACAAAACACACACACACATACATATGAACACAACACATAGACACACACACACACACTCATGCGCGCGCGCTCACGTACACAACACACACAACGCACGCACGCACGCACGCACGCTCGCCCGTGAGATATACACACACTTACACACCACTCGCACACACATGCTATCTCTTTGTCTGTGTCTGTCTCTGACTGTCTGTCTGTTTGTCTGTCTGTGTCTGTCTCTTTCTCGCCCCCCCCCCCCCTCTTCTTCTTCCTCGTCTTCTTCTCTCTCTATGTCTGTTTGTCTGTCTCTCTCTGTCTCTGTCTGTCTGTCTCTGATTGTCTGTTTGTCTGCCTTCCTGTGTGTCTGTCTGTCTGTCTCTCTCTCTTTCTTTCTCTCTCTCTCTCTCTCTCTCTCTCTCTCTCTCTCTCTCTCTCTCTCTCTCTCTCCTCTCCTCTCTCTCTCCCTCCCTCCCTTCATCTCTCCCTTCCTCCCTCAATCCATCCTCTCTTTTCCCGCTTTGACAGAGCAATCGTCTGCCATCCTATGGGCGTAACAGATACAAAATACACTGGGTCTGTTTTGTTAAGATTAGGTTTCACGAATTGGAATCGAATTGTGCTCAATAGACACAGCAGGGAGTGAGGGGGATGCCTGTCCAGATTGATTCTGTAGTGGGTTGTTTTTTAAAAACTGAACTGAATTGAATGTGTTTTATTCGTTCTGTCCTTTGTGTGATAATTAACTGTCATTTGGTGTTGTTGCTTCTGAGAAAAATAATGCGAAGCCTCAGAAAGTAGGTCTTTCGATTTCTCTGCAGTTATTTTCTACAGATTTTTAATTCCACTTTTTGTCCAAAACAATAATCGTCAATTTAAGTGGTTTGAATTTATTTCGGGTTTTTTTCATTAAAAAAAAAGTATTGTTCATTACGTCACTGCATGGGTTTCGTTTTCTAATGTGTTTTGATCTGTTTTGCATGTCTTGACTTGTTGTCTTTCTCAATACCTTATAGCAAGCCGCTTGAGCCTTTACACTGAATATTTCTGGCAGACCAGCCGCCTTTGACGCAGTGGTTAGTGCCTTAGGTTACAGGACTTGGAAGGTTGCGGGTTCGAATCCCATAGGAGTCATAGGGATTTTTTCAGACTTCGGCCAGATTCTACCCAGAGTGAGTGTGCTATGGGCTCAGTGGGAAGACTGGAACCACACAGTCGAGCTTCATGGATGCAATTTTGAGATGTTGCTCAAATTGTGTGACCAACACTGCAGGTGCGTGTATTTCTCGGGCCTGGTTGGTGCCGTGTTATATCATGACCAGAAGAGTGCAGCTGTGTCAATGTAGTCTCAAAGCAGATGCACTTCCATAGCAGCTGAAGAGTTTGCAACCAGCTTCTTCCACACATCGAGGTTTTCAGCTTTCCGCAACAAGTCGTTCCACTCCACTCTCGGATGTTGTCTTCCCATCGTTTTCTCTGTCTGCCTCTTCTTCGTCTCCCTCCTTGTACTGTTCGCTGTAGGGCAGTCTTGGCCAGTCCAGATGTTCGTGTGACGTGCCCGTACCACTTCAGATTACTTTTTAAAAAACTGAAGTCAGGAGCTCTTCTTATGGCTCGATGGCGTTTTCAATTTTCATTTTTTAAAACTCTCTGTTAATTATGACTGTGATCTAAAGGAATTTGCAAAAAGCATCTCATCTCCATTGCATGTGTCCTTCTTTTACTGTCTGCTGTTGTGGTCTACGTTTCACTTGCATACAAAAAAATGTGGACGTGACCAGGGAACGTATCCATCTCTCTCTCTGTCTCTCTCTGTGTCTCTCTGTGTCTCTCTGTCTGTCTGTCTGTCTGTCTGTCTGTCTCTCTCTCTCTCTCTCTCTCTCTCTCTCTCTCTCTCTCTCTCTCTCTCTTAGTCTTTTTGTTTGTCTCTGTCTTTCTGTTTCTGTCCCCCCTCCATCCCCACCCTTCGCACCCCCCGTTGCCTTCTGTACAATCTGTGTGTGTGTCCCCCTCTGTCTCTGGGGGGACGGGATAGCCTAGTGGTTAGAACACTGCGCTCGCAATCTGACGACCCGGGTTCGATTCCCGTTCAAGGGGATATTTTCCCCTGGAGTTAATATCAGTGCAGAGTCCACTCTCCCCAAAAGTCCTTCGGATGAGACTATAAACCGAGTCCCCGTGTGTGCGAACGCACGCAGAACATCTTGCGCACTCGTTACATCCTGTTCCGCTTTTCGAAAGAGTAGGCCATTGTGTGCCGGTGGGAACAGATGACAGAATTTACAAAACCGCATACACACAGGGACTCGATGTAAAAAAGCACATGAGTGCCTATTCCATTATCCTTGATATAAAAGAATAAATATATAAAACCTGTCTCTACCTCCCTTGTCTGTGTGTGTGTCTCTCTCTCTGTCAGCCTGTGTCTCTCTCTGTCTCTCTTTGTCCCCCTCCCTCCCCCTCCCTCTCCCCCCCCCTCTCTCAGTTTCTCCACTGTTTCCACCCTTTTTATTTCTCCCATCGTTCATTCCCTGCTTCTCAATCCATTTCCTCTGAATATCACCGCCCTTTCTTCTTTGATGTCCTCATAACGCATTCGGAAAGAGATAGTTTGCCTGCAATAAGGGCAGCCATTCTTCATAGCAAACGGACATTTTTACAGCGGTTTGAAAACATTTTGACGACGTTTTGCATTGTGACATTGCTTTCAACAACAACGCAACAGCAACAACACCAACAAAAATATCAACGAAACAGAAGGACATACTGTTACATCAAAGTTTTTTGGTGTGGGAATTTTTTGTTTTTGGTCTGTGAATGATTCTTTGTGTGAGAACCAACCTTTTTTCTTTTAAAAGTTGATTTCAGCGCCCACATACAAATAGTTTAATGACTGCGCGTAAACCCTTTTATTCGTCCTCGCCTCGTCGTCTTCTTCTGCGATGTGTCTGTTCGTCCTGCTGCTCCTACGCCGCTCATTCCAGAATCTCCATCTCAACGATGCAATCTCCAACCGCACTGTTGACCTATGAGGGTGGTGTTCCCATAACGGGGTCGGGATAGCTCAGTGGTCGGAGCACTCGCTTTCCCCAAGCCAAGTTAAGCAGCGTCGAACGTGGTTACCACTTGGATGGGTGACCGTTTGCGCGCTTTGGCTTCAGTACAGTTACCCCAGTTCACCCAGCTGTAAATGGGTGCCTGCCCTCTTTAGGGTCAGGGAAGGTAAAGCAGCGAGGGAGAGGAGATGGGCGCCGCCCTCACTATGCTGGCCCTAGAGAAGTGAGGTCTCTGACGCCTCGCTCCCCCTATGACCACATAGGTTACGGGACACCTTTACCGTTTTACTCCCATAATCTATGCGGTCTTTGGTGAGCGAGATGTCAGCTTCTCCAGGCGCCAGCATATTGAGGGCAGTGCCCATCTCCTCTCCCTCGCTGCTTCACCTTCCCTGACCCTAAAAGAGGGCAGGTACCCATTTACAGCTGGGTGAACTGGGGGACTGTACTGAAGCCAAGGCGCGCAAACAGTCACCCATCCTCTTGGTAACCACGCTCAGTGCTGTTTAACCTTAGCCTGGGGAAAGTGACAGACATTGAATAACTATGTGTCTGATGGCAGTGTTATAGTTTTTGATAGAGGCTGTAATGTGAATGAAAGCTTTCTGTGTAACATTGACTTATCACAACATGTAAAAGGACCCACGGCAACCAAAAACGTTGTCCCTGGGATGTAGAACAGGACAAACGTTTCCTTGCCGTTATTTTTAAATAACTAGTGAAAATAATCATGGTGATCAGAAGAAAAAGAAAAAGAAGAAGAAGAAGAAGAGAAATACAACAACAATGATAAATAAATGAATACATAAATGATAATAACAATAATAACAACAACAACAACATCAAGCGTCTTCCTTGTCGGATTTGAATGAAATCTCTGTAAATTTCTTTCTTTCTCTCTCTGTATAACGCTACATTTGACCATTATCTCTTCCTCCTTTTTTTCTTTCTTCCTTCCCTTTCCCTTCCTCCCTCCCTCCCTCGCTCCCTCCCTCCCTTTTTTTCCTTCCTTCCCTTTCCTTCTTTCTTCCTTCCTTCCTTCCTTCTTTCTTTTTTCTTTTTTCCCTTCCCCTTTCCCTTCCTCCCCCCCTCCCTTCCTTCCCCCTTCCTTCCCTTCCTTTCCTTCTTTTTTCTTATTATTCCCTTCCGTCCTTCTTCCTCTTCCCTTCCTTTCCCTTTCCCTTCCTTTTTCCTTCCTTTCCTTTTTTCCCTTCCTCCCTTTCTTTCTTTCTTTTTTTCTCAACCCCCTACCCCTGAATACCCCCCATTTATTTTTTTTGATGTTCATAAAATTTTTTTTAAAACCCACAACAACCAAAGACAATATTCATTTGCCTGCAAAAAAAAAAAGTACAGGCAGTCACCCATTCTCATGTAAAGGGAAATTTTTTTGCAATGGTTCCCTACCACCCACCTTTTTGGCGCTGCTTTAAAGGGAAACTAACCGTTCATTTTAAAAAAAATTATTCCCTTTCGTTAGGTGTCCTGTTTTTACCAACGAAGAGAGAGGAAGGAGAGAGAGGGGGAGAGGGGGGGGAGGAGAGATAGGGGAGAGAGAGAGAGAGGGAGAAAAAGGGGGGAGAGAGAAAGAAGGAGAGAAGAGAAGAGAAGAGAGAGAGAGAGAGAAAGAGAAGAAGAGAGAAGGGGAGAGAGAAAGAAATCGAACTCGAACCGAAAATTTTTTTTGAGGGGAAATGGATAAACCAGAGGGTTCTTTTTACGGCCATCAAGGGGGAAAAACGAAGCAAACATGAATAAATCAAACTTGAGGAGAGAGGGGGAGAGAGGAGAGAGAGGGGGGAAAGGGGAGAGTAGAAGGGGGGAAGAGAGAGAGGGGAAGGGAAAGGGGAAAGGGGAAAAGGAAAAAAGGCTAGGGCCAAAGAAGGGGGTTTTTTCCCCCCCTTTTCACTTTCCCTACTTCCTTTCCTAACCTCTTCTCTTACTTCCCTTCCTTCCTCACCTCTCCTCTTCCCAACTTTCTACCAATACACCAACAGTACCCCCTTCCGTCTTCCAGTCACCATCTTCGATCATCAGGAAACCGCCCCGGTCGCTATCGATCACTCCCTTCCTACAAGCTGCTCCTACCCAGCTGGCTTCTTGAAGCTGGTCTCATTCCTACGGCTCGCGATCCATGTCGTAAACGCCGTAAGAGATGCAGCTTCAAGCAGCTCCCGTCACCTTCCCCCAGCTTTTCCAAGGCAGCGCTTCTAAGTCCCCCGGTAGATACAGAACGCCCCTTTTTTGTACCGGCGCAGTCCGGACAGGAGGCGGAGTTTCCTTACCTACCCGACGCGCCCTACTCGGTGTCCTCACGGGCGGATAACCGGGCCGGGCTTAAAACCCCGGAAGGGAGGGGGAAGTTTAGCGGGGGACGAAGAAGCTTCCACCCGCTGTCAGCAGGCGGCCGGGCTCCAGTCGGGGGAGAGGAACGCTAAGCGAAAAGGCCGGCGGGAGGTTAACGAGGCATGGGAAGGGGGGGGTGGATAAGAAACGGAGTAAGGAGCGGGGCTGGGGCTCTTAGCGGACGGGACTGTCCTAGGGTTCCTCGAGGAGGAAGGCGGCGTTAGGGGGGAGGGGCGGCTACCGAAGCGGGGACTAGAGGAGGGACATCGCCGGAAAGGTTGCTCGGCCCCAGGGCGGTTTACGTCCCCCCGGGACTATTTGGCGCGAATTTAGGCGGATCCATTTGGGGGTAAGGACGGAGATCGGGAAGCAGGAAGGGCGGAGGTACGCTAAGCGTGGGAGGATAACCCAAACAAAGGTGGGATCAGCAGGAAGCGGGAGGGAAGGGTCAGCTCAGGGAGGGAGTAAGGGGAGGGGTCAGGCTAGCTCGGCGGTCCGAAAAGCCCGTAAGGTAAGAGGGAGGGAGGGCAGGGTCGGGAAGGCCACCTCTCAACCGGAGGAGGCTCAACCGGGATACAGGAGAGGGTGGGCTGCTCGATGCTGCGCGGAGCGGCAACGTTCGGTTCCGGCCCCTACTGCAGGGGACGGTCTAAGGCAGGGGGGCTAGCGGCCCGGGGCCGGGATCCCGACCCCCGATAAGCCTGGCCGTGGAAGCGGGATGACGCGTCGATGCAGCAGAGAGGATCGGGCTGTCAGGGACGGTGGGTCTGCGGGCGGATAAAACCCCCGGGGTTTTTCCCAACCCCCGGGGGCCCGTGGGAAAACCCGTTATTTTTTTAACTTTTTTCCACCCCCTTTTTCCCTCACCTTTCCCACCCTTTTTTTTTAAAAATCCCTTCCAACCTTCAGGGGGAAGGGAGGGGGAAGGTAAGGGACGGAAGGGAAAGGAGGGAAAGGGATCAGAGGGGAGGAAGGGAAGGAGGGAAAGGATAAGGGAAGAGGAAGGGGGGGGGAAGGTAAGGGAAAGGGGGGGAAGGATAAGAGGAAGGGAGGGGGGGGGGAAAGGAAAAAGAGGAAGGGGAAGGGAAGGGAAAGAAGAGGAAAAGGGAAAGGGGGGAAAGGATAAGGGAGGGAGGGGGGTGGGGAGGGGGGGAAAGGGGGCAGGGAAGGGAAGAGAGAAGGGAAGGGTAAGAGGAAGGGAAGGAGGGAAGGTGGCAGGGAGGAGGGAAGGGGGGCCGGTAAGGGAGAAGGGGAAGGAGGGGGATACGGGGGAAAAGGGAAAGGAAAAGGGGAAAGAGGGGGGAGGATGATGGGGAGGGAAGGGGGAAGGTTAAGGGAAAAAGGGGCGGGGGCGGGGGGAAGGAGGGAGGTAGAGGAAGGGGGGGTAGGGGAGGGGGGGGGGGAAGGTAGGGAGGAAGGGGAAGGTAAGAGGACGGAGGGAGGAGGGAGGATAAGGGGAGAAAAGGGAGGGGGAAGGAAAGAGGAAGGAAGGGGGGGGTAGGGAGGAGGGGGGGATGGGAAAGGAAAGGGAGGGGGAAAGGATAAGAGGAAGGAAAAGGGAAGGATAAAGGGAAGGGGAAGGGAAGGGGGGGGAAAGGAGGAAGGGGGTTAAGGGAAGGGGGGGGGGGGGGGAAAGGGAAGGAGGGAAGGGGGCGGAAAAAGGGAAGGGAGGGGGGGATCGGGGGAAGGGAGGGGGAAGGAAGGGGAAGGGAAGGGGGATGGAGGGGTGGAAGGGGGGGGGGGTTGGGAGGGCGGGGGAGGTAAGGGAAGGGGGGGGAGGAGGACGGGAGGGAAGGGGGACGGCAAAGGGGGCCGGGGGGAGGGAAGGATACAAAAGGGGGAGGAGGGAAGGATAGGGAGGGGGGAAAGGAAACCCGAGGGGGGAGGGAAGGAGGGAGGAGGGAGGCTAGGGGGGAAGGGGGAAGGCAAAGAGGCAGGCAGGGAGGATAGCGAAGGGAGGGGGAGGGAGCAAAGAGGACGGCAAGGAGGGAAGGTGAAAAGAGGGAGGAGGGAAGGATAGGGCAGGGCGAAGCGGAGGAGGACGAAGGCCGGAGGGAGGACTACGAGGAAGAGAGGAGGACAGAAGAGGAGGCGAGGTGGGGGAGCAAGGGCAGGCGAAACGGAGAAGCGCACTGGAAGGCAAAAACCGAAAGAGGAACAGGGGAAAAGGATTCAGAGGAGGAAGGAAAAGAGGAAGGAAGGGAGGAGGGAAGAAAGAAGCGAGCAGGAAAGTAAGAGGGGATCCCAGATCAGGAACACAGACAGAACGACAGGAAACAACAGGAACCCCCAACGGAAGAGGAAAACAGAGGAGCACGGAATCTAAATTTTTCCCCTCCCCCTAACCCAACCCCCCTCCCCCTATCCTCTCCTTCTTCCTCACCTTCTTCCTCTCCTTTCCTTTTATCCTTCCTTTTTCTCTCCTCTTCCTTCCTTCTTCACCTCTTCCTCTCCTTTCCTTCCTCTTCCTCTTCTTTCTTTCCCTCTTCTTCTTCCTTCCTTCCTCTTCTTCCTTCTTTCTTCATTCTCCTCTTCCTTTCTTCTTCTCACTTCCTCCTTTTCCTTCACCTTCCTCTCCTCACCTTCCCTCTTCCTACCTCTCCTTCTTTCCTTCTCTCCTTTCTCTTTCTCACCTCTCCTCCCTTTCCTTCCCTTCCCTCCTTCCTTCTTCCTTCACTTTCTCTCCTTTCCTTCACCTCTTCCTCCTTTTTTTTTCCTTTCCTTCTCTTCTCACCCTTCCTCCTTTCCTTCACCTCTTCCTCTCTTCTTCCCTTCCTCTCTCTTCTTTCCTTCACCTCTTCCTCTCCTTCCTCTTTCCTTCCCTCTCCTCCTTTTCCTTTCTTCCCTCTCCCCTTTTCTCACCCTTCTTCACCTTTCTCTTCTTTCTTCCCTCTTCCTCTTTTTCCTTTTTCCTTCCCTCTTCCTCCTCTCTTTCCTCACCCTTCCTCTCCTTCCTTTTCTCACCTCTTCCCTCCTTTCCTTTTCCTTCACCTCTCCTTTATCCCTTTCCTTCTTCTTCACTCTTCTCTCCTTTCCTTCTTCTTCCCTCTACCTTCCTCTACTCTCTCTTCCTTCCTTTCTTCACTCTTCCTCTTTTCCTTCTTTCTACTCTCTTTCTTCTTTTTCCTTCACCTCCCCCTTCCTTCTTCTTCACCTCTTCTCTCCTTCCTTTCCTCCCCTTCTTCCTTCCTTTCCTCACCTCTCTCTTCCCCTCTTTCACCTCTTCCTTCCTTTTCCTCCTCTTCCTCTCTTCTCTTCTCCTCCTTCCTTCATCCTTTTCTTTCTTTCCTCACCTCTTCCTCCTTCTCTTCCTTCACTCTTCCTCTCTCCTTCTTCTTCACCTCTCCCTCATTCTTCACCTCTCCTTTCCTTCTTCTTACCACCCTTCCTCTTCCTTCCTTACCTCTTTCTTTTCATTTTCTACTCCCCCCCCCCCCTTTTTAAAGGGAAAAAAAAAAATTTTTTTTTTTTTTTTTTTTTAAAAAATTTTTAAAAAAAATTTTTTTAAAAATTTTTTAAATTTTTTTTTTAACCCCCTTTCGACCCGTTTCACTTTCCCTTTTTTGGGGAAAGGGGGTTTTTTAAAAGGGGGGTTTGGGAGTGGGGCCCCCTGGGGGGGGGGTTTTGGGGTTTTAAAAGGGGGGGGGAAGGGGGGGGGTTTTTTTTTGGGGGGGGGGGGGAGGGGGGGGGGGAAGGATAAGGAGCGGGGGGAAGGAAAATAACGAAGGGGAAGGGGGAAGGGAAGGAAAAGGGAAGGGGGGAAGGCGGGAAGGGGGGAAAGGAAAGGGAGAAGGGAAGGATCGGGAAGGAGGGAAAGGAAAGAGGAGGAAGGGGGGGGGTGAGGAACGGAAGGGGGAGGGAAAGGTGGGAAGGGAAGGGAGGGGGGGCAAAGAGGGGGGGGAGGATGGGGGAAAGAGAGGGAAGGGGGAAGTACGGGAAGGGGGGAAGGGGGGAAGGGGAGGAAGGGAGGTCGGGAAGGGGGGGGGAGGAAAGAGGAGGGGGGGGGGCCAAAGGGATACGGAAGGAAAGGGAGGGGAAGGACACGGGGGGGGAAGGGGACGGGGGGGGGAAAGGGGGAAGAAAGGGCGGGGGGAGGGAAGGTGGGGCGAGGGGAGGAAGGCGAGGAAGGAGCGGCAGGAAAGCGGACGAGAAGGGGGGCCTTGGGAGGCAAGGGCCGGGCGGAGGGGGGGAAAAGGGGGAGGGGGCGGGGAACCGGGAGCGGCCCCCCGGGGCCGGCTGGGGCCCGTTGAGAGGCCGGGGGGCGGCCCGGGGGGGGGCCCGGAAAGGGGGACACCCTTTTCCCCCCCCCCCCCCCCCCCCCCCCCCCCCCCCCCCCCCCCCCCCCCCCCCCCCCCCCCCCCCCCCCCCCCCCCCCCCCCCCCCCCCCCCCCCCCCCCCCCCCCCCCCCCCCCCCCCCCCCCCCCCCCCCCCCCCCCCCCCCCCCCCCCCCCCCCCCCCCCCCCCCCCCCCCCCCCCCCCCCCCCCCCCCCCCCCCCCCCCCCCCCCCCCCCCCCCCCCCCCCCCCCCCCCCCCCCCCCCCCCCCCCCCCCCCCCCCCCCCCTTCACCCTCCTTCCCTTTCCCCTTTTTTCCTTTTTTTCCTCACCTTTTTCCCCCTTTTCCTCCCTTTCCTTCCCTTTTTTTCCCCTTTCCTTCCCCTTTTTCCTTACCTCCCTCTCCTTTCCTTCCCTTTCTTTTCCTTCCTTTCCTTCCCCTTTTTTCTTCCTTCTTTTTCCCCCTTTCCCTTTTTTCCCCCTTTCTTTCCCCTTTTCCCTTCTTTCCCCCTTCACCTCTTCCTCCCTTTTTCCTTCTTCCTTCACCCTTCTTTTTTTTCCTTCCCTTTTCCTTTTTTTCCTTTCCTTCCTTTTTTTCCCCCCCCCTTTCTTCCTTTTTTCCCTTTCCTTCTTTCCTTCCCCTTTCCTCCCTTTTTTTTCCTTTCCCTTTCCTTCCCTTTTTTCTTTTTTCCCTTCCCCTCTTCCTCTTCTTTCCTTTTTTTCCCTTTTCCTTCTTCCTTTTTCCTTTCCCCTCTTCCTTTTTCCTTTCCTTTTTCCCTTTCCCCCTTTTCCCCTCTCCCTTTTTTTCCTTCCCTTTTCCCTCTCCTTTCCTTTTTCCCTTTTACCTCTTCCTTTTCTTTCCTTCTTTCCTTCACCTCTTCCTCTCTTTTTCCCTTCACCTCTTCTCTCCTTTTCCTTCACTTCTTCCTTCCTTTCCTTCACCTCTTCCTCTCCTTTCCTTCTTTCCTTCCTCTTCTCTCCTTTCCTTACCTCCTCTTTTTTTCTTCTTTCCTTCACCTCTTCCTCTTCCTTTCCTTCTTCCTTCACCTCTTCCTCTCCTTTCCTTCACCTCTTCCTCTTCCTTTCCTTTTTCCTTCACCTCTTCTTCTCCTTTCCTTCACCTCTTCCTCTCCTTTCCTTCACCTCTTCCTCTTCCTTTCCTTCTTTCCTTCACCTCTTCCTCTCCTTTCCTTCACCTCTTTCTCTCCTTTCTTCACCTCTTCCTCTCCTTTCCTTCACCTCTTCCTCTCCTTCTTTCCTTCACCTCTTCCTCTCCTTTCCTTCTTTCCTTCACCTCTTCCTCTCCTTTCCTTCATCTTTCTCTTCCTTTCTTCATTTTCCTTCACTCTTCCTCTCTTTCCTTCACACTCTTCCTCTTCCTTTCCTTCTTTCTTCACCTCTTCCTCTCCTTTCCTTCTTTTCTTCACCTCTTCCTCTTCCTTTCCTTCTTTCCTTCACCTCTTCCTCTCCTTTCCTTCACCTCTTCCTCTTCCTTTCCTTCTTTCCTTCATCTCTTCCTTCCTTTCCTTCTTTCTTCATCTCTTCCTCTCCTTTCCTTCTTTCCTTCACCTCTTCCTCTTCCTTTCCTTCATTCCTTCACCTCTTCTCTCCTTTCCTTCTTTCCTTCACTCTTCCTCTCCTTCTTTCCTTTCACCTCTTCCTCTCCTTTCCTTCTTTCCTTCACCTCTTCCTTTCCTTCTTTCCTTCACTCTTCCTCTCCTTTCCTTCCTTCCTCACCTCTTCTCTCCTTTCCTTCTTTCCCTCACCTATTCCTCTCCTTACCTCTTTCCTTCACCTCTTCCTCTCCCTTCCTTCTTTCCTTCACCTCTTCCTCTCCTTTCCTTCACCTCTTCCTCTTCCTTTCTTCTTTCCTTCACCTCTTCGTCTTCCTTTCCTTCTTTCCTTTACCTCTGTGCAATGACACATCTCCTTCTCGGGATGTGTTCTGAGTGCAGCATCTCAGTTCTTTGCTGGTGCTGACAGTGAAATAGGTGACCCTCCACCACAAAATGAATTGGATCTGGCTGCATGTGAATGAGTAGCATGGATGAAAGCGCTTTGATTTGTTGGTGTTTTTTTTTGCAAGGTATAGCGCTATATAAATTCCATTTATTATTACTATTATAATAATAATAATAATAATAATAATAATAATAATTATTATTATTATTATTATTATTATTATTATTATCATCATCATCGTCATCATCATCATCGTCATCATCATCATCATTATCATCATCATCATTCATCAAAATTAGTAGCGCATTGCAGGTGATCCACTTTTTCCTCTGAAAGTTATTATTAGGCAAGTGGGGTGAGCAGGGGGGGGGGGGGGGGGGGGGGGGGTGTAGAAGGTCAAGTTGTCAATAAATTGTGTTATTTTGATTCAGTATAAAAGTATAAGCTTGCTTCTACCTTGTACTGAAGTATCAAGGCGTGATGTTGTTTAGTTTTGCTTCAAAACAGTGTTTCTTTTAAAAACAACAACAACAAAACCCAACCCTCCTCATCCTGACCATGTATTGCACTGTAAAATTGATTAATTTTTCATAATTATTGTTATGTGCTTTCTGGAATCTAGCATTTATATATTGTGATATTAGAATTATCCAATTCTTAATTTTTTTTGTATTAAAGAGCCTTTTTAAATAGAAAATTGATAGCATCTTAAAAGGCTGAAATTTTACCTCATGTGCAGTGCCACTCATTACGGGGTGGAGGATCATGTGTGTGTGTGTATGTGTGTGTGTGTGTGTGTGTTGTTGGTTTAAAAAAATAATTATGTCCGTCTTTTGGTCTCTTTTTTTCTGTTCTTCCTGTAGTCTCTTGTTTCTGTCTCTGTCTGTGTGGCTGCTAGTCTTGCTTTTTTTTCACTCTGTGTTGTTCTCGTCTGTCTATCTGTCTGTCTGTCTGTCTGTCTGTCTGTCTATCTGTCTCTGTCTGTCTAACTGTCTGTCTGTCTCTGTGTGTCTGTGTGTGTCTCTGTCTGTCTGTCTGACTGTCCCTCCCCCTCCCTCTCCACCCCCTGCCCCCCCCCCCCCCCCTCTCTCCTTCTCTCTATCCCACCCCCCTCTCTCTGTATTTCTATCTTGCTCCCTCTCTCTCCAATTTGAAGATTTCTGAGTTCAGAGTTCAATGTTCCTCTCTCTCTCTCTCTCTCTCTCTCTCTCTCTCTCTCTCTCTCTCTTCTCTCTCTCTCTCTCTCTGTGCCTCTCTCTGTATCTCTGTGTCTCTCTCTGTGTCTCTCTCGCATAGTTCAGGAGCTTTGTCTCAACAGAATTGTACACTATAAACGAGACTACACACCTGTTACAATACTTAGAACCCAAAATGACAGGTGTACATTATACATACCATCACATACATTATTACCACGTTCATTTTGTACGTTTTGGAGACAAAAAACTTAATAGCATGGTACGTTATCACTGTGACAGTATAGCAACAAACGGAACTTGTCATGTCGAGGGTGATAAATTAATTGATGTACTATCTTTTTTGGGGTCTTGCCTCATCGAAAAGGTCTTGTCCTTTTTGGGGTGATTGTCTTTCTTTCTTTCTTTCTTTCTTTGCTTTCTTTCGTTCTTTCTTTGGTTCTTTGGTTTGTTTGTTTATTTCTTTCTTTCTTTATGTCTGTCTGTCTGTCTGTCTTTCATTCTTTCTGTCTCTCTGTCTGTCTGTCTTTCTTCCTTCCTTCTTTCCTTCCTTTCTTTCTTTCTTTCTTTCTTTCTTTCTTTCTCTTTTTCTTTCTGTCTGTCTGTCTGTCTTTCTCTTTTTCTTTCTGTCTGTCTGTCTGTCTTTCTCTCTGTCTTTCTGTCTGTCTTTCTGTCTGTCTTTCTGTATGTCTGTCTTTCTTTCTGTCTGTCTGTCTTTCTGTCTGTCTGTCTGTCTGTCTTCTTTCTTTCTTTCTTTCTTTCTTTCTTCTGTCTGTCTGTCTGTCTTTCTGCCTGTCTGTCTATATGTATGTATGTATGTATGCCTTTCTGTCTGTCTGTATGTATGTATGTATGTCTTTCTGTCTGTCTGTCTGTCTTCATTTCTTTCTTTATCTATCGTCATCTTACCTGCTTTCTCTTTCTTTCGCGTGCCTATTTTCTTGCATCCTCAAAGAACACACATAAGGTTGATGGCTTTACCTTGAGGTGTTTCTGTCTTTTTAGGGT
Source organism: Rapana venosa (assembly GCA_028751875.1). Lineage (NCBI taxonomy): Eukaryota > Metazoa > Mollusca > Gastropoda > Neogastropoda > Muricidae > Rapana > Rapana venosa. Next base: position 4,388,961 of record CM054141.1, read on the forward strand.
GTTTTTTGGTGCTGTCTCTGTCTCCATCTTTCTCTCCCTCTCTATCTTTCTATCATTCTGTCTGTCTTTCTCTGGATCTGTCTTTCTCTCTCATCCTCTCTCTCTCTCTCTCTCTCTCTCTCTCTCTCTCTCTTTCTCTCTCTCATCCTCTCTCTCTCTCTCTCGCTCTGTCTTTGTTTCTCTCTCTGTCTTTCTTTCCTTCTGTCTGTGAAGGAGGGTGAGAGAGAGAGAGAGAGACGGGGGCAATGAAGGAGAGAGACAGACAGACAGACGCACAGACAGGCAGAGAGAGAGAGAATCAGAGACAGAGGCACAGCTAGAGAGACAGACAGAGAGTTTTAGACAGACAGACACAGATATATTATCAACCAGCCAACCAAGATGGTGGGAAGGATGGATAGGAGGAGAGGCAGAATTATATACAGGCAGAGACAGAGACAGAGAGACAGAAGGAGTTCTGAACTCTGAAATCGTTTGCGAAATCTTTCTCCCATGTTAATGTTTTATCTTACAGATTTACGGTTCCACACAGGCTCGCGCGCACGCACGCACGCACGCACGCACACACACGCACGCACACACACACAACACACACACACACACACACACAACACACACACACACACAACACACACACACACACACACACACACACACACAACACACACGCCATGATATAAACGTCTCAGTAAAAAAAGACTTGTAAGATATAACTCTAGCTTTGCAATCCCTTATACCCCCCTTCCTCCCTCACCCCCTTCCTCCCTCACCCCCCTCACCCCTCTGACTCCCCAACCCCACCCCCAACCCGACCCCCACCCCCTTCCTCCCACCCACACACCCCAATACCAAGGGTGCAGATGGATGGGTGAATATAATTGTTCTCCAGGGGGTTTGGCTTCGTTAAATGCCTCTTCCTCAGCTCATCCACAAAGTTCCTGAGTCCAGCTTCCCCGGGGAAATGGATTTGGGTGACACGTCGACCTGGAAAGTGAACCCGTCCACTTAAAAGTGCAGGGGAGACAAGGGTAAATGGGCACTAACTCCAGAAGGGCCTGTGAGAATAGGGCCACACTCCACCCTTAGCTTCCGAATCCTGTGGTTACACTCTACGGTTAGCTTCTGGGTCTTGTAGTTACATTCTACATTAAGCTTCCAGGTCATGTAGTTACACTTACGTTTAGCTTCCCGGTCATGTAGTTACACTCTATGTTTAGCTTCCGGGTCATGTAGTTACACTTCACCTTTAGCTTCCGGGTCATGTAGTTACACTCACCTTTAGCTTCTGGGTCATGTAGTTACACTTCACCTTTAGCTTCTGGGTCATGAAGTTACACTTCACCTTTAGCTTCTGTGTCATGAAGTTACACTTCACCTTTAGCTTCTGTGTCATGAAGTTACACTTCACCTTTAGCTTCTGTGTCATGAAGTTACACTTCACCTTTAGCTTCTGGGTCATGTAGTTATACTCACGTTTAGCTTCTGGGTCATGTAGTTACATTCTACCTTTAGCTTCTGGGTCATGTAGTTACATTCTACCTTTAGCTTCTGGGTCATGTAGTTACACTCACCTTTAGCTTCTGGGTCATGTAGTTACATTCTACCTTTAGCTTCTGGGTCATGTAGTTACATTCTACCTTTAGCTTCTGGGTCATGTAGTTACATTCTACCTTTAGCTTCTGGGTCATGTAGTTACATTCTACCTTTAGCTTCTGGGTCATGTAGTTACATTCTACCTTTAGCTTCTGGGTCATGTAGTTACATTCTACCTTTAGCCTCTGGGTCATGTAGTTACATTCTACCTTTAGCTTCTGGGTCATGTAGTTACATTCTACCTTTAGCTTCTGGGTCATGTAGTTACATTCTACCTTTAGCTTCTGGGTCATGTAGTTACATTCTACCTTTAGCTTCTGGGTCATGTAGTTACATTCTACCTTTAGCCTCTGGGTCTTGTAGTTACACTTACGTTTAGCTTCTGGGTTTTGTAGTATCTTCTATAAAATGCTGGTCCTAAAATATTTATATATATTCTGGTGATTTTCACAGATGCTGTTGGTTAACTTATGAAAAAGAAAATGTGCTGTGTACTTGTTTTTATTTTGGGGAGGGGGAGGGGATTGAGGACACAGAGCAGCACAGGTAGTCACGGGATAGTTGGACATGATTGTCACTTTAATGAGGATTGCTTGTGTTCCTACAGTGTTGACCCCGCCTACGCATTTTGTGGTTAGAAAGCTCGCAGACGACAAAGTACTGAAGGGAGTACAGTGTTTGCTGATGTTTAAAAAGAAAAAGAAATTAAACGTACCACACTTGTGCCAAATTCACAATGAGTTATGGGTCAAAGGCTAGTCCTTTACAAAAAAAGTGTATTTACAAAAAATTATGTTGATGACTTAGTATGTCGGATTTGCGCATACGACCTTCTCCGAAACAAGGCTTGAAGCAGCAGAAATGTGGTATATGATATATCAGAAGAATTATGAGAATATCATGGACTGAAAAGAAGTCAAACGAAGAAGTAATGGAAATGGCCGGGTACAAAAGATCCCTACTTAAAACCATCAGAAAAAGACAACTACAATTTTTTGGGCACATAAACAGAGCTGATGGAATAGAAAAGCAAATATTGTGTGGAAAGATTTGTGGTACCAAAGACAGAGGAAGACAATGCACAAAATACACAGACAGTCTGAATAGCTACGCAACGAGGAAAGAATCCCCCAACAATGAACTCATCAGGAGAACTGACAACAGAGAGGAATGGAAGGCCATGATCGCCGATGTCTGCAACAGACCTGGCACATGAAGAAGAAGACCTTCTTGTCCACCATGAAGGTAGCCACATTCCGATTTCAGGGGATGTACACTAGGTATGTTCGTGTTTCTGTGACCCACCAAAAGCTGATATGAATTTACGGGATCTTTAACGTGCATATTAAAAATTTTGATCTTCTTCTTGTGTATATTTTATTCACGAAGGGATTTAAGGCACTGGAAGGTCTGCACTTGAAGCTGACCTGGAAGATCGTATAAATCCCCACCCTTAATTCACCAGACGCCGCCGAGATTCGAACCCACGACTTCATGGACCTATAGGGTTGACGTGGAACGGTCTTATTTTAACCACTCAGCTATGGCATCCGTCCCTGTGTTCGTTTGATGACAGATCAACAGTTTTGTGTTGTAGAGGTGATGGGTTCATGGTCTGTAGGCTCAGAATTTCTGTCTCTTTTTTGGTCTATGTCTGTCTCTGTACTGACCTGTTTATCGGTCTGTCCCCTCGTCTTTCGTGTTTGTCTTTGTGTTTCTGTCTCTTAGTATCTCTTTTCCATTTCATCTGCCATTTGTCTTCTCTGACTGCCTTTTGTCTTTTTTGTCCCGTTTGTCCCGATCTTTCACTGTGTATGTCTCTGCCTCTGTGACTGTGCGTGTGTGTATGTGCCCGTGCGCACGTCGCGCGCGCATGAGTGTATGTGTGCATGCACGCGCGCGTGTGTGTATGTGTTTTCATGCATGTGCGCACGTAAGGAACAATGTGGAAAACAGGGATGGCAGGAAGGAAAGAAGACACAAACGGAAAGTGAAAATGCAACTCGGCTGTACACACGGGGACTGGATGTAAAAAAGCACATAAGTACTTATTCCATTATCCTCGATATAAAAGAATAAAATAAAATTTTAAAAAGCCAACACAGTTCCTTCTTACTATTACTTTACAAAAGAAAACGTCCCTACACAAATGAACACCTTGACGTCAGTCTCCACCGCTCTCCTTCACGTAAACTACTAACCAGGCGACAGTTTAGGAGCTCACCCAAGCTGTCTCACACCTCCTTACCCGGTGCACAGACAGCTTTTTGCACGGGTCAGGGACCTACCCAATAGCTCCATCAGCAAATTAATCCACGTGCTGTTGCAGCTCAGCCAGTAGTAGAGGCGTGAGGACTTTGGGTGACAACACAACCCCATGGTGATATGCGATCCTGGCCAATTCCAGTGCAGCGGAGATCGACTGAATGGGCACTGAGCTCAAACGGTCTGTGTAAAAAAAAATAGCTGGCGTTGTATAATTATTGTTGCGAAAGTGCGCTGTTAGGTAAACACCTGTGTGTGAGGAGGTTATTGCCCGGGCCACGAACGCGTCTTTGTAGGTAAAAGGAGACTGTCTTCACATTCCTCTTGTGGGGGATGCCCAGGGACTGTCTGTCAGTTATGAATAGCGTCCCCACTTTCTGGATATTCTGTGCCAGGAATTTCCGTCTGGATATTGTGTGCCAGGAATTTCCGTCTGGATATTCTGTGCCAGGAATTTCCGTCTGGATATTGTGTGCCAGGAATTTCCGTCTGGATATTCTGTGCTAGGAATTTCCGTCTGGATATTCTGTGCCAGGAATTTCCGTCTGGATATTCTGTGCCAGGAATTTCCGTCTTTTCTATCCCCGTCTTTTTGTTCTGCTTTGCTCCTTTACAAATTTTTTCTGTCACCTCTTAATTTGTCTATTTTCTACCGTATGGGTCCGTTCATTCTCTTGCCATTTTTTTCCTTCCAGAAAGACTTTAAAGATAGCACTTCTCTTCCACACCGAAGTGGTATGCACTGGCTGGGCCTGAGTTGTCAGGCGCTTAATGAACGGCAGCCCAACGCATTTACCGTTCATATGGCAGACAGCAACAGGTACTGTCTGAGCGTGTGATGAAGAAGAAAAACAAAGGAGGAGGAGGAGAAGAAGGAGGAGGAGGAGGAGGAGGAGGAGGAGGAGGAGGAGGAGGAGGAGGAGGAGGGAGAGAGAAGGAGGAGGAGGAGAGAGGAAGAAGGAGGAGGAGGAGAGAAGAAGAGGAGGAAAAGGGAGGAGAGAGGAGAAGGAAGGAAGGAAGAAAAGGAGGAGGAGAAAAAGAAGAAGGAGGAGGAGGAAGGAAGAGGAAGGAGAGAGGAAGGAGAAGAAGAAGGAGGAGGAGGAAAAGGAGAAGGAGGAGAAGAAGAGGAGGAGGAGAAGGGGAGAAGGAGGAGGAGGAAGAGGAGGGGAGAGAAGAAGGAGGAGGAGAAGAAGAAGAAGGAGGAGAGAAGAAGAGAAGAGGAGGAGGAGGAGGAGGAGAAGGAGGGGACAAGAAGAAGAAGGAGAGGAGAAGGGAAGAGAAGAAGGAGGAGAAGGAGGAGGAGGAGGAGGGGACGAAGGAAGGAAGGAAGGAAGGGAGGAGAAAGGACGAAGAAGAAGACGACGACGACTTAACATCGCTCCCCTGGGATGGTGTGACTTTGACAGGGTTAGGAGATTGGCGGTAAAAGTTGAGCACTTGGTACATACATGCATGTACACAGCACAGAAGACTGCATCACGCATGATTTACATCATTCTTTGGCCTGTGGAGGATGGGTGCCCACACCCACACGTGCACACACTCGAGTGCACACATACACACACGAGTTGGGAGCGCGCACACACACTCGCACACAAAATTAATACACACACGCACTCGTGCGCGCGCGCGCAGACACACACACACACACACAGTAACACGCACACACTCTTCCTCCCCCTGCTCCCCCCACCCCCTCCCCCGTGAGAAAAGGCAACTTCCTTGAGACCAAGTAAAGTAACTTCTTTTGGGAGAGACAGACAGACAGACAGGCAGGCAGGCAGGCAGGCAGGCAGACAGACAGACAGACAGACAGACAGACGGACTCACACAGGCAGGCAAGCAGACAGGCAGACAGGCAAGCAGGCAGACAGACAGGCAGACAGACAGACAGATAGACAGAGAGAAAGGTATACAGACAGACAGACAGACAAACAAATGTATACAGACAGACAGAGATGATAGGCAGGAAGGCAAGGAGACTTAGATCTTTATTTCCAAAGGAATAGGGGGGGGGGGGGGGGGACGAGGGGAGAGAGGGGTGGTGGAAATTATTATGGATAGGAAGCAAGCATTCCAGATTTTTTTTAAAGGTATGTCTGGAATTTTATTTATCTATTTTTATTTATTTTTGTTTATTCTTTTATATCGAGGATAATGGAATAAGCACTTATGTGCTTTTTTTACATCCAGTCCCCGTCTGTATGCACATTTGTGAATTCTGTCATCTGTTCCCACCGGCATACAATGGCCTACTCTTACGAAAACCGGAACAGAATTTAACGTGTGCGCAAGATGTTCTGCATGCGTTCGAGCACATGGGGGCCTCGGTTTATAGTCTCATCCGAAGGTCTTTTGGGGAGAGTGGAGTCTGCGCTGATGTTAACTCCAGAGGAAAATATCCCCCTTGAACGGGAATCGAACCCGGGTCGTCAGATTGCGAGCGCAATGTTCTGATTGCCCCATAACTGAATTTTCTGCCGATGATAATTATCCAGAAGTGCTGAGAACTTGCACCCAAGAGCTGATAGCATTCCTGATGATCTGAACTTCTTGTGTACACGTTAAAAAACGTTTCGCTTTTGGGAAGAGTAGACCATCCTGTGCCGGTGGGAACGGATGACAAAATTTTACAAAAACAACATTTACATGGGGACGGGATGTAAAAAACAAATCCGCATATGTGCTTTTTTTCAATTATCCTCGAAATAAAGAATGAATAAAATGAATGAAGAGTCCGACATACTTTGGTGAGAATTAATTCTAGTCGTCTTTTCCCCCTGTCTGTTTCCTACTACCTGTCTGAGATTATCTCTGCCTTGTTTGTCTGTTTGTCTGTCTGTCTGTCTGTCTATCTGTCTGTCTTTCTTTTTCCCCTGTCTGTTTGGATGTATGTTTATTTGTTTGTCTATCTGTCTGTCTGTCTTTCTGTTTTTCTGTCTGTTTGGATGTATGTTTGTTTGTCTGTTGTCTGTCTGTTCCTGTCTGTTTTTCTGCTGTCTGTTCTGATGTCTTTCTGTTTTTTCTGTCTGTTGTGTGTATGTCTGTTTGTCTATCTGTCTATCTGTCTGTTTGTCTACTGTCTATCTGTCTGTCTTTCTGTTTTTCTGTATGTTTGGATGTATGTTCGTCTGTTTGTCTATCTGTCTGTCTGTCTGTTTGTCTACCTGTCTGTCTGTCTGTCTTTCTGTTTTTCTGTCTGTTTGTCTATCTCTCTGTTTGTCTGTCTGACTGTCTTCTCTGTCTTCTGTCTGTCTGTCTGTCTCGTTCTGTTTGTCTGTATACACACATCTGTCTCGCTGTATCACAAGCAGTTTTACGCAACATGTCTAGGGATGCTGTAGCCACCAGTCCCTTAGGTCCATAAAGTCGTGGGATGGAATCTCTGCGGCATCTGGTGAATTAAGGGTGGAGATGTAAACAAAAAAAAAATGGTATGTCTACTTATACACACACATACGTCAGATCAATCGTCTAAGATCACTTAAGAGTGAACAGATGTTAAATTGAAGACAACATCAACAACAACAACGTAAGATCAAGTATGTGTGTTAAAGATCCCCGCAAATCATGTCAGCGTTCGGTGGGATGCAGAAACACAAATGTAGCCAGCATGCATCCACCCCCCCCCCCCCCACTCCCCCGCCCGAAGGCGGAATATGCCTACCTTCAATGTGAGCAACAACAACAAAAAACCAGTCACATACACAAAATATCACTATTTTTGAAACCCTGGTGCTTTTTTCCATTATTCTCGAAATAAAGAATAAATAAGCCTAGGAACAGACCCCCCCTCAAAAAAAAAAACAAAAAAAAAGAAGAAAGAAAGAAAAAAAAAGAAAGAAAAAAAGAAAAAGGAAAAAAAGAGAAAAAATGTTTAGCAACTTTCTTGAAAGATGGAGAAGTAGAATAGAAGGGGTAAGGGTTATTGAAGGTACGGGTGCGTGAGCGTGGACGTGGGCGTGTGTGTGTGTGTGTGTGTGTGTGTGTGTGTGTGTGTGTGTGTGTGTGTGTGTGTGTGGATGTGGGTGTGGGTGTGGGGGAGGAGGATGTGGAGTGAAAGATGTAATAAGAATGAGGGAGCTAAATTGAGGAAGTGGCTGTCTGTTGGGTCAGTGCAGTGCTGGGAAGTGCACCTGCCCATTTACCGTTGTGGCCACAGAGAGAAGTTTGAAAGGGAAGGGAAGTGCAGATCTTTTCAGTCAGACGTCAAACCGTGTCATTCCTACTGGTTTAGTATTAAGTTATCAATGATACCCTGTTGATGTTTCTTTCACTGCAAGTTTCTGACTTGTCTGTCTGTCTATCCGCATTCCTGTCTGTCTGCCTGTATGTCTCCATGTCTATCT
>CM054141.1:4402167-4407167 GCA_028751875.1 Rapana venosa
TAAGCTGTATGTATGGCGGCTTGATGTGCTTCTTTGCCTTCGCTGTAGTGATGTTTGTTTAGTAATATGTCGTTTGGTGGATGTTGAATGAAACAAGGTTTAAGCTAACTGTGAAGTTTGTTTCGTTTTAATCTTGTAGGTGTGCGGGATTCCTGTAGATGCTCTCTCTCTGTCTCTGTCTCTGTCTCTCTGTGTCTCTATGTCTCTGTCTCTGTCTCTCTCTGTACCTGTCTGTCTCTGTCTCTCTGTGTCGTCTGTCTCTGTCTCTGTCTAGCTCTCCTTCCCCCCCCTCTCTCTCTCTCTCTCTCTCTCTCTCTCTCTCTCTCTCTCTCTCTCTCTGCTTATTCCATTATCCTCGATATAAAATAATAGAATTTTTTAAAAGTCTCTCACTCTTACCTTTCAGGGGCTTCCATTGCTTGGCTGCATCAAGACGTTTTCTCTCCATCCCCCCCCCCCCCCACACACACACCTAACACCCACCTAACCCCATCCCCACCTCACCTACCCACCCACCCTCACCCCCCCCCCCCACACCCACGCACATCACTAATAATGAAGCAGATAAAATAAGATATACAAGAATGGCATATGATGATGTGAATGATGATGATGATGATGATGATGATGATGATAATATGATGATGATGATGATGATATATATAATAATAATAATAATAATAATAAAACAAGAAGAAGAAGCAGAATTAGCAATCTTGCTGCCCCTGACCCAACTGACCATGCCAGTGATAACGAACCAACTGACCATGCCAGTGAATACGAACCAACTGACCATGCCAGTTACGAACCAACTGACCATGCCAGTGATAACTACCCAACTGACCACGTCAGTGATAACGAACCTACTGACCACGCCAGTGATATCAAACCCACTGACCACGCCAGTGATAACGAACCAACTGACCACGCCAGTGATAACGAACCCACTGACCACGCCAGTGATAACGAACCAACTGACCATGCCAGTGATAACGAACCAACTGACCATGCCAGTGATAACGAACCAACTGACCATGCCAGTGATAACTACCCAACTGACCATGCCAGTGATAACTACCCAACTGACCATGGCAGTGATAACGAACCAGCTGACCATGCCAGTGATAACGAACCACGCCAATGATAACTACCCAACTGACCATGCCAGTGATAACAACCAACTGACCACGCCAGTGATAAACAACCAACTGACCAGCCAGTGATATCAAACCACTGACCACGCCAGTGATAAAACCAACTGACCACGCAGTGATAACGATCCAATTGACACGCCAGTGATATCAATCCCACTGACACGCAGTGATAACGCCCACTGTCTGCTGTGATATCAACCACTGACACGCCAGTGTAACGGACCAATGACCACGCAGTGATAAACCCAACTGACCATGGCAGTGTAACGAACAATGACATGGCAGTGATAACCAACCAACTGACCAATGGTCAGTATTTACGAACCTAGTGACCACTCCAGTATAAAACCACTGTGCCATGTCTTTGTATAGACACTGACACGGTGTAACGACCACTGGACCCGGCAGTGATCAACGACACTGCCAAGGCAGCTTTGTACACGTTTTTTGTTTTTTACGATATGTCATTAGCGTGTTTGTCAGCGTCACGCATGTGTCTTTGTTGTCGCTTCTGGCACGTAAGTTTGTCCGTTTGGGGCGGTCATTGGGTCAGCCAGTGACCAGGCTCTAGCCGCACCCTTTTCGGTCGTGGTGCCTCTTTTAGTGTTTCCCTACACTTACCGATTTTTTCTCTTCTATTGCCGACCTTCTTCACTTTTCCGTACTATCTCGCTTTGTTGTCTGTCTGTCTCTTGTTTTAGTGTCTGTTGTCGCTGTCTGGGTGTCTCTTGTGTTTTTTTTCTGTCTGTCTTTGTACACGCATGTTCTACTCTTGTCTAATTATCTGTCTCTTCAGTTGTCAGTAGTCATGATCTTTTTGTCTGTCTACCTCTGTCTCTTTACGTCTGTTTGTCTCTGTTCTCTCCTCCCTCTCTTCACCCCCTCTCACTGTCTCTCAGTCTCTCATTTTTCTTTCTCTGTCTCTGCCTCTCTTTTCCCTCTCTTTCTTCTCCCCTCCCCCCCCCCCCCCCCCTCTCTCTCTCTCTCCTCTACCTCTATGTCTTTCTCTCGCGCTCTCTCTCTATACATATATACATCTCTCTGTGTCTGTCTGTCTGTCTCTCTGGCTCTCACTCTCTCTGACTCTGTCTCCGATCAGCTGCAGTGTCATATGTTTATATTTTTCAGAAAAAACAAAGCAAAAGCAAAAGAAAACACACCTCCCCCACCCATACCCCAAAACAAACAACCCCCCACCAAAAAAATCCGTAGGTATCTTGAGAGAGAGAGAAAGAAAGAAAGAAAGAGAGAGAGAGAGAGGGGGGGGGGGGAAGGGAGAAAGAGAGAGGGAGAGAGAGAGGGAGAGAGCAAGCAAAGGAAGATTGCAAGCGAGAGAGAGAGAGAGAGGGGGGGGGAAGAGAGAGAGAGAGAGGGGGGAGAGAGAGAGTGGGGAGAGAGAGGGAGGAGAGAGAGAGAGAGAGGGGAGGAGAGAGAGAGATGGAGAGAGAGAGGAGAGAGAGAGGGGGAGGAGAGAGAGAGATGGAGAGGCAAGCAAAGGAAGATTGTAATTTGCTGGTGACGTTTCACAGCCCTTCGTACTTACACATGGCTAAGTGTTCCGTTTCACCTCAAACGGAAGATAGATAATTTCATCAACATTTTAATGAGCGTGAACATGACTCTATGTGTGTGTCTGTGCGCGCGCGCGTATGTGTGTGTTTGATGTGTGTGTGTGTGTGTGTGTGGGTGTGTGCGCGCGCGCGTGCGCGCGTGCGTGTGTGTGTGTGTGTCAAAGTCAAACTTTTATTTTCAGATGGTACATTGAATAAGCAGTGCATTTGCTTTTTTTCATCAAGCCATTTATCTAAAGAAAAAAACAGAGAGAAAAAAAATTATATGCAGACATAGAATAAAAAACCTAACCAATGATAAACCATACAAATCAAACAAAGAAGATAATAATATATGCATACATAGAATTGAAAACAAAACAAAAAAGTGAGTGTGTGTATGGTTGTGTGTGTGTGCGCGCGCGCACACGTGTGTGTGTGTATGTGTGTGTGTGTGTGTGTGTATGTATACGTGTGTGTGAGTGTTGTATGTGCGTGGATTGTGTATGTGTGGTAATGTGTTTGTGAATGAGAGAGAGAGAGTAGAGAGAGAGAGAGAGAGGTAGATGAGAGGAGGAGAGGATAGAGAGAGATGAGAGAAGCAGGGACAGAGATAGACGAGAGAGAGAAGAGAGACAGAGAGAGAGCAGGGACAGACAGACATAGACAGGACAGAGATAGACAGAGACAGAGAGAGAGAGACAGAGAGAAGAGAGACAAAGAGAGAGAGAGACAGAGAGAGAGAGACAGAGAGAGAGAGCAAACTTACAGACGTAACTAGTCAGGAATCAACAAAAACAAGCAGGGATGACCAACAGATGATCAGAGCTGGCAGTTGCTTTGTTCTACTTAGTGCGTGTAGCATTGTTCTGCCTGCTGTTTGTCCTCCTGATTGTCACAGGACAAGCAAACAGTGGCATTCCTAGAGCACAGGTAAACCACTGTGTACTGTATGTTTGTCCGTCGTGTTCGACGATGACCTCCAAAACAGCAGAGGAGGCAGCTGCTGTTTTCGGAAATTGGGCAGAAATTTGATTATAGTGGAGAAGCCTTTCCCACAGTACAACATCCCCACTCTCTCGGCCAAGTGGGCATAAGGACAGTCAGCGTTGGAGATGTTCTCCAAAGGCCAACTAGCCCCCAGGGCTGCAGCACATAAGGACTGTGCCAGTCAAGCCTCCTAGTCAGAGAGTCATAGTCGATCACTAAAGACTTAAGCTGTAAAGTGGAATTCCATGAGTGGGAAAGAAAGCCACTGGTCATACAGCCTCTCACTTTGCTGTTGCCCCCAGCGTCAATGGTTTAATCAAGAACTACCTACCATCTGGGTCTGTGGAGGAGAGACTCTACATGTTTGCAATGACTAGAGATCTGTTGTTGTTGTTGTTGTTGTTTTGTTGTTGTGCGTTACCCAGCTTTACACCCTGGGGGTCACCCAGAACATGCACTCTGCCTCGCCCATCTCACATGGGGATCACTGTGAGATAATAATAATAATAATAATAATAATAATAATAATAAAATAATAATATAAGAAGAAGAAGAGAAGAAGAAGAGAAGAAGAAGAGAAGAAGAAGAAGAAGAATGTATGTAATTTATATAGCGCTGAATCTTGTAAAGCAACAAATCAAAGCGCTCAGATGACTTTTTTTTTAAATGTGTGTGTATGCGGTTTTTTAAAATTTTGTCATCTGTTCCCAGCGGCACACAATAGCCTACTCTTTCGAACAGCGGAACAGAATTTAACTTGTGTGCAAGATGTTCTGCATGCGTTCGCACACGGGGCCTCCGTTTATAGTCTCATCCGAAGGACTAGAGATCTGACCATACCTTTTATTAGTACTTGCTGCTGCCATATACTAAGCCTTCTACAGATAACCCCAAAGTGTCTAGTCTCCCCATCTACTTTGCTCACTTAGTCTGCTCACCTAGTCTGCATGCTTCTTTCTTCCTGCCATGGTGTCTATGGCATCGTGACTGTTTTGGGGGTCAAGAGAGTGGGAAAAGCCAGACTACAAGGCCACCCACATTTATTTGTCAGCCTACTTATTCCACCACTCTTGACCGATTTGTTGTTGAATCCCTAACCTCTCTCTCTCTTCTCTCTCTCTCTCTCTCTCTCTCTCTCTCTCTCTCCTCTCTCTCTCTTCTCTCTCTCTCTCTCTCTCTCCTCTCCTGTTTCTTTCTTTCTTTCTTTCTCTCTCTCTCTCTGTCTCTCTGTCTCTCTTTCTTTCTTTCTTTCTTTTGCTTTCTTCTTTCTTTCTTTCTTTCTTTCTCTCTTTCTTTCTTTCTCTCT
>CM054141.1:4417167-4437167 GCA_028751875.1 Rapana venosa
CCACCACCACCACCACCAACCACCACCAACACCACCACCACCAAACACCACCACCACCACCTACCAACCACCCACCACCACCACCACCACCAACCACCACCACCACCTACCAACCACAACCACCTACCAACCCCACCAACCACCCTCCACCAACCACCAACCACCACCACCACCAACCACCACCACCCCTACCAACCACCAACCACCACCACCTACCAAACACCACCACCTATCACCACTACCACCAAACCCACCAAACACCACCACCTATCACCACTACCACCACCTACCAACCACCAACCACCACCACCTACCAACCACCACCAACCACCAACCACACCACCACCACCACCACCCACACCAACCTCCTCCACCCACACCTCCACCACCCACCACCACCTACCAACCACCACCAACCACCAACTTCTCCCACTCACCACCACCCACCACCAACCACCACCACCACCACCAACCACCACCAACCACCACCCATCACCAACCACCTCCACCAACCATCACCACCACTTGGCTGCTGTATATCGCAATGACTATGTTGTCTATGACTATGTTGTCTATGACTATGTTGTCTATGACTCTGTTGTCTATGACTATGTTGTCTATGACTCTGTTGTCTATGACTATGTTGTCTTTGACTATGTTGTCTATGATTCTGTTGTCTATGACTCTGTTGTCTATGGCTCTGTTGTCTATGACTATGTTGTCTATGACTCTGTTGTCTATGACTATGTTGTCTATGACTATGTTGTCTATGACCATGTTGTCTATGACTCTGTTGTCTATGACTATGTTGTCTATTACTACTATGTTGTCTATGACTCTGTTGTCTATGACTATGTTGTCTATGACTATGTTGTCTATGACCATGTTGTCTATGACTCTGTTGTCTATGACTATGTTGTCTATTACTACTATGTTGTCTATGACTCTGTTGTCTATGACTATGTTGTCTATGATTCTGTTGTCTATGACTATGTTGTCTATGACTATGTTGTCTATGACTCTGTTGTCTATGACTATGTTGTCTATGACTCTGTTGTCTATGACTATGTTGTCTTTGACTATGTTGTCTATGACTCTGTTGTCTATGACTATGTTGTCTATGACTCTGTTGTCTATGACTATGTTGTCTTTGACTATGTTGTCTATGATTCTGTTGTCTATGACTCTGTTGTCTATGGCTCTGTTGTCTATGACTCTGTTGTCTATGACTATGTTGTCTATGACTATGTTGTCTATGACCATGTTGTCTATGACTCTGTTGTCTATGACTATGTTGTCTATGACTATGTTGTCTATGACTATGTTGTCTATGACTATGTTGTGTGCTGCTTGTTGCAGACAGGAGGCAGCCCTGGAAATGGAGGGACACTTTCTGGTTCGTCTGGTGTACGAGGACGCCATCTCCTACGATCTGGTGGGAGCCGCCTCCAAAGTGCTCAGTGAGTAGCGGTGTGGTGTGGTGTGTGGTGTGTAGTGTGGTGGGGTTTGGTGGTGGGGTGTGTGTTTGGTGTGGTGTGGGTTTTGGTGTGTAATGTGGTGTGGTGTGTGTGGAATTGTGTGGTGTTGTTTGGTGTGGTGAGTGGTTGTGGTGTGGTGTGGTTTACAAAGACGCCATCTTCTATGATCTGGTGGGAGCTGCCTCCAAAGTGCTCAGTGAGTAGCGGTGTGGTGTGGTGTGGTGCGGTGTGTGGTGTGGTGTGGTGTTGGTGTGTGGTGTGGTGTGGTGTGTGGTGTGGTGTGGGTTTGTGGTGTGAGTTTGTGGTGTGGATGTGGTGTGGTGTGGTTTGGTGTGG
The DNA here is from genome assembly GCA_028751875.1 of Rapana venosa. NCBI lineage: Eukaryota > Metazoa > Mollusca > Gastropoda > Neogastropoda > Muricidae > Rapana > Rapana venosa. The sequence continues at coordinate 4,418,982 of CM054141.1, forward strand.
TGAGTGGTTGTGGTGTGGTGTGGTTTACAAAGACGCCATCTTCTATGATCTGGTGAGAGCTGCCTCCAAAGTGCTCAGTGAGTAGCGGTGTGGTGTGGTGTGTGCGGTGTGTGGTGTGGTGTGGTGTGGTGTGTGGTGTGTGTGGTGTGGTGTGTGGTGTGTGTGGGTGTGGTGTGTAGTTTGTGGTGTGGATGTGGTGTGGTGTGGTGGGGTTGTGGTGTTGGTGTGTGGTGTGGTGTGGTGTCTTGTGTGGTGTGGTGTGGTGTGGTGTTGGTGTGTGGTGTGGTTTGTGGTGTCTCTTAAACTCTGTCATCAATACAGTAAAACCCTCTTAAGATCTGTCATCAGTACAGTAAACCCTCTTAAACTCTGTCATCAATACAAAACACCCTCTTAAACTCTGTCATCAATACAAAAAACCCTCTTAAGATCTGTCATCAATGCAGTAAACCCTCTTAAACTCTGTCATCAATACAGAAAACCCTCTTGAACTATGTCATCAATACAGAAAACCCTCTTAAACTCTGTCATCAATACAGAAAAACCTCTTAAAATCTGTCATCAATTTAGAAAAACCCCTCTTAGTCTCTGTCATTAATACAGAAACAAAACCTCATACAATCTGTCATCAATACAGAGAAAACCCTCTTACTCTGTCATTAATAGAGAAAAAATCTCATACACTCTGTCATCAATACAAAGAAATACCTCTAAATCTTTGACATCAATACACACAGAAAACATCTTACACTCTGTCATTAATACAGAAAAAACAACTCATACACTCTGTATGATTTTAAATTCCCTTCTTAAAACATCCATGTCTCTGAAGTCGGAAGTAGGAGTATGGCTACCTACATGGCAAGGTACTTGAAAAAATCACACACGCAAACTTTTCATCCAGTGTACTTCCTACCTCACAGTGATTATTCCCAGGTGGGATGATGAGTGAGTCAGAGTGTGGCATGTTCTGGGTGACCCCCAGGGTGTAAAGCTGGGGAACGCACAACAACAGCAACAACAACAAGCATCCAGGTTTCAGGGGACTTCAAGAAATGTACAGATTAGAAGCATCGGATCTGTAATGGGAGCAAAATATTTAGATTTTTTTTCTGAAAACACACACACACGCACGCACACGCACACACACACACACACACATACACACACATGCACGCACACAAGCACACACAACGCACGCACGCACACATGCACGCACACATACAGACACACACAACATAACACAACACACACACACACACACAACCACACACCACACACACACACACACACACACACACACACACACACACACACACACACACACACACAGAAGGCCATTGTGTGCCGGTGGGAACAGATGACAGAATTCAAAAATCCGCATACACACGGGGACTGGCTGTAAAAAAGCACATAAATGCTTATTCCATTATCCTCGATATAAAAGAATAAAATAAAATAAAACACACACACACACACACACACACACACACACACACACACACAACACAACCACACACACACACACACACACACACACACACACACAAGTCCTTCGGATGAGACTATAAACCAGGTCCCGTGTGCGAACGCACGCAGAACATCTTGCGCACACGTTAAGATTGTTCCGCTTTTCGTAAGAGTAGGCCATTGTGTGCCGGTGGGAACAGATGACAGAATTTACAAAACCGCATACACACGGGGACTGGATGTAAAAAAGCACATACGTGCTTATTCCATTATCCTCGATATAAAAGAATAAAGCAAATAAATAAAACACACGCACGCACACACACACACACGCACAGTGCAGAAACACACATACAGATACACACACACGCACGCACGCACCTACGTACAGAGAGAGAGAGCTCCCCACAATTTAGTGTTGTTAAAGAGAACAACTTTAAGCCAATAATACAACACTCCGTTATGCGTCAGGCAGTGTACAGGTAACTGCATAAACAGGACAGAAAGAAAGAGGAAACTTTCTTTTCAACACAAAATACAGTCAGCTTATTTCTCCTCGTCTTTTCTCTGCGTGCATTCATTGTCTTTACCCGTTGTGCTTGCAAAGTGGTAGCGAAAGAGACACTCCCCCAGATGTAATCCGTGATAGACTTCTAAGGGAAATGGTCTACGTGTGTACATTAAAGCAGAGTTACCCCAACAAAGAAGAAAGAAAGGAGGAATGAAATGGACAGAGTGAAAAGGGAGGCAGAACAAAGTGGGAGCTTTGGGGATGGTTTGGGAAACATCGAGCTTTTGGTATGTTGTTACACTTCTTGAATATGTCTTTTACCATTTCTGAATTTTTTTAAGAATACTTTTTGTTTTTGTCTCTATCCATTCACATGTAGTAATTTCTGGAAATATTTTGGAAAGCTTCCTTAAAACTGCAAGAAGGCTCATGTGTTCTTTCTCTTCCCTCTTCTTTCTTTCTTCGCTTCTTCCTCCTCCCTTTCTCCTCCTCCTCTTCCCCTCCTCTTCCTTCTCCTTCCCTCCTCCTCCTCCTCTCCTTCCTCCTCCTCCTCCTCTTCCTCCTCCTCCTCCTCATCATCATCATCATCACCACCACCACCACCATCATCATCATCATCTTCTTCATCATCACCACCACCACCACCACCACCACCACCACCACCACCACCACCACCACCACCACCACCATCATCATCATCATCATCATCATCATCATCATCATCATCATCATCATCATCATCATCATTTTCATCATCATCGTCGTCGTCGTCGTAATTAATTCTTCTTTCTATAATCTGTCTTCCCCTCCTCCTGCTTCTCCTCCTCTGCTGCGTCTTCTTCCTCTTTCTTATCCTCTTTCCTCTTTCTGCCTTCTTCCTGTATTTACCATGTTCTCACCAACCTTCATCTACGTACTTCTCTTTTTTTTTTAATAATTTCTTTCTTGTGTGTGTGTGTGTGTGTGTGTGTGTGTGTGTGTGTGTGTGTGTGTGTGTGTGTGGTGTGTGTGTGTGTGTGTGTGTGTGTGTGTGTTTCTCGACTGGAACTCTGATTTTGTACCAATGGAGAGATTGTGTGTATGCAACCGTTTAATAATCATAATGTATGGAATTTATATAGCGCTGAATCTTGTAAAGCAACAAATCAAAGCGCACAGATGATTTTGTTTATGCGTGTGGATACGTTTTAAAAAGAAAAATTGTCATCTGTTCCCACCGGCACACAATGGCCAACTCTTTCGAACAGCGGAACAGGATTTAACGTGTGCGCAAGATGTTCTGCATGCGTTCGCACACGGGGCCTCGGTTTACAGTCTCATCCGAAGGACTTACTTACCATTAAAGTAGCTGCATTCCAACTTCAGGAATGATGTCTTAAACACAAGATGAGTGTGTATGAATTTTAAAAAAAAATTCATTTATTTATACCGGCATGCAGTAGACTATTCTTTGAAAAGGCCATAGGTGTTTTGTGTGCAAGATGTTCTCCGTACATTCGTACACAGGTCCTCCATTTATAGTCTGATCCAAAGGATTTTCGCAGAAGCGGAACTAGTACTGATGTTAACTCCAGGGGTAAAAAAATCCCTTGAACACGTCATGGCTTAAACTGACACCATGGTCAGATCGCGAGCTCAGTGCTTTAACCACTAAGCTACCCTCCCTTCAATCCTCCCTCCCCCCTTTGATTTCTTTCATAATCTACTTACCTTCTTTATTTCCTTCTTATTGTTTCCTGTCGTTACTGCTGTTTCTGCTGTACCCAGAGACAACAGGAAGATTTCTGATTCCACTGGGCTATGAAAAAACAGGTAAGGGAGAGAGAGAGAGAGAGAGAGAGAGAGAGAGAGAGAGAGAGAGAGAGAGAGAGAGAGAGAGAGAGAAGAGAGAGAGAGAGAGAGAGAGAGAGAGACACAATGACAATGACAATGACAAAGATTTTATTGTGTTAGGTTTTCCAACCCATTCACAAACGGGTAGTTGGGGAAGGGGACCGAAATCGAAAGATCTATCTATCTATCTATCTATCTATCTATCTATCTATCTATCTGTCCCGTAGTCTGACGACCGTGGGGGCACCCTCAAAGACTCCGCAACCAGTTCCCTCCATTCTTCTCTCTGTTCTGCCTTTCTCAGGGTTTTGTTGAGTTCTAGGCCTGTCCATTCGCTGATGTTATCCTCCCAGCTCTTCCTTGGTCTGCCTCTTCTTCTTCCTCCTTGGACAGTGCCTTGCAAAACTGTCTTTGTAATTCCTTGGGATCTTGTGACATGCCCATACCACTTAAGTTTACGCTTTTTCACGATCGTTAGAAGGTTCTCATAGGGTCCAATGGTTTGCTGGATTCTGTTATGCACGCTTTCGTTGCTTATGTGGTCTTTGTAGGAGATGCCAAGGAGTCTCCGAAAGCATCTCATCTCCACTGCCTGTACTCTTCTCTCCAAATCTGCAGTCATGGTCCATGATTCACAGGCATACAGAAATATGGATATGACAAGGGAGCGCATTAGTCTGATCTTGGAGATAAGTGAGATATTCTTATCTCTCCAGATGGTTTTTAGTTTTGACAAAGCTGTTATTGTCTGTGCAGTCCTGCATACTACTTCTGGCTTGGATTCCTGGTCGGATACAATGGCTCCCAGGTACTTGAAGCTTTGAACTGTTTCCAGCTTCTGGTCATTAACCCTGATATCAGTGCTAATGCCGTTGGTGTTATTAGTCATCAGTTTGGTCTTCTCTGCACTGATTTCCATGCCGTATGTTTTGGAGGCCTTATCCAAGTGTTCTGTTAGGCTGGCAAGCTCTTTTTCTGATCCTGCTATTCCATCAATGTCATCTGCGAAGCGGAGGTTTGTGATCGTTCTGCCACCAATGCTGACTGATCCTTCATGATGTTCCAGTGCATCAGCCATGATTCTCTCAAGGAAGATGTTGAAAAGAGTGGGTGAGAGTCGAAAGATACAACAACAAAATTAAACACTGAGAGAGAGACATAGACAGAGACAGAGAGGGAGACAGAGAGATAGAGAAAAAAACCCAACAGACTGCAGCGGTGGTGGGAGAGAGAGAGATACCTGACAACACTAATGCCTTCTGATCACCTCTCCAAGCTGTGCAACAAAGAGGGGATCATCAACCAAGAGGGATTTTCTCTCAGGCGCTGCAGGCTGCTGATGCTCCCTAATTAGCTTTCCTTTTGTTCCTGGGATGAGGGGCAGAGGAGAGGGAGGAAGTCTTGTCCATCCACACAGAGCCTGGCTGCATTGTCTTTCTTCTTCTGATGTGATGAACTCTCCACGGTCAAGAGTCACTGTGGCATGGGTCGCGTAGGTCTGCTGTTTCCTGGTTACGTCCCGTGAGGCAGAAATAACTTACTGCTTGGATGGATAGGTGGGTGGTACATGGTAGTAGGGGGAGCAGTATGGTGATATTACTGGAGGTTGGGATGCACATGGTTGCGTGCACATGGGTGGGTTGGTATTTGTGGGGCTTGTGTATGTCTGTTTGTAAACTTACCCTTGTCCATTCTCTCCCACCCTTTTTTGTTTTTTTCTGTTGTTTATTTCTTATTGTTTGCTTTTGTTTTCTTTCTTTAATTTCTTGCTGTTTGTATTATTAATTATTATTTTCTTGGTTTAGTCTTTTTTGTTGTCGCTCTTTTAGATGTTGTTCTCTATTCTGTGCTGTCTTTTTATATTTTGTTCTTTATTCTGTACTGTCTTTTCATACTTTATTCTGTATTCCATATTGTCTTTTTTCATATGTTCTCTGCTGCAGTTTTTTTTTCCTCTCCTGCCCTCTTTTCATCTTTTACTCCTCTTAAGCAGTTATATTGAATTGCAGAAGAATAAGAGTGTTACAGCGATATTATGAGACCTGAAAAAATAGCTTGTATGTGAAATATCCTACAGAGCTCATGCTATTGCTGTAGAAAACTCATTCTTCTGCAATTCAATATTCTTTTGCTCTCTGACTTGGCTGGACATTTCACATAGTTTCATGAAATTGTGTAGCATAATTGTTTTATTTTCAATTGTGTGTAATTTTTTTTACAAGTACAATGTGAACTTTCGTTCTCAGGGTGAAAACAAAATGATAATTTTGACAAATAATAATATACATAGTGTCTGATCAAAACAAAAGATACACATATCAAAAAACAAAAAAGACATATTATGACAATGGTCAAAGTGTTTGAACAAATACGCAAGATACAATATTGCAAAACAAAGACGGATACCAGAAGAGCAAACAATACAAAGATTGTGTGAATAAATACAAAGGATACAATATTTGACACTTTCACGTAAGTGAAAATTTTGACAAAACCAAATTGACAACTTTGAAAGAAAAAAATCGACAATTTTGACAAAACAATACAAAACTGACAATTTGAACGAAACAAAAAAACAAAACTGACAAAGACTATAAACCAACTATAAATCAACCATTACTCCAGTTTTTTTGGTACGCATGACTGTGATAAAGATCAAACCTACTATCTCCTGGCGGAGAGTTTACCCTCTAACCACGTCACCCAGGTAGTTGTTGCCTGCCTTCTTGTCTTTGCTTTCCAAACAGCATTTCTCTCCAAAGGCGGAATGCAGCTAACTTAAACAATGGGCAAAACATGGTCGCATACGCGAAATCTCACCATTGGGAACTTCAGAGCTCTAGTCTAGGATCAACCCCCCCCCCCCAAAAAAAAAAAAAAAAAAAAAAGAAAAAACGAAAAAAATCAAAGAAACAGTGTTCAAAAGGAAGAAGCACAATGGCTCTATTCGTCTGAAGGTAAACAAGTTGAAGCCGATGATATATCAGATAGCCATTAGCCAGCGTACAGGCAGGCAGAGGTAAACAGGACTAAGGAAGAAAGCTTTTATTCTAAAAACTAAGAAACAGATAGGTTATGGCTACGTCCTCTACCCTGTGCTTGCAGACTGGGTGGTGAAGTAAAGACACAGTCAGGTTTCAGGGCTGTATTTTTTCTAACACTGCTGTGTGTTTCTGTGCGTGCTTCCAAAGAGGTATATGCGAGGGAAAGAGAAAGTAAGGGGGGGGGGGGGGGGGGTGCGGGAGGGAGGAAGGCAGGAAGGATGGGGGAGGGTAGGTTGCTTATGCAAGACAGTGAGAATAATATCCTGGTTTTCTGTATCTCTACTTCCTGCGCGTTTATTTTTAGCTTTTTATTTATTTATTTATTTAGATTTCTGAATTCCATTTTTGACCCGTTAATGCTTTCATGGGTAGTTTTGTTGTTGTTGTTGTTTTGTGTTTGTTTTCTTTTTTGTGTTTTTTGCTGGGGGAACTGATCGAAAGTTTTGGGGACATTTTTTTCTTCTGTCAAATACAAACTAAGCCTAATGTAAACACACAAAGAGTCCTAAGTCACTCATTCTCTAAAGTTGATGATAAATCTTCTACCTTGTGGACATCTCCCAGTGGTGGACTATCTATCTATCTATCTATCTATCTATCTATCTATCTATCTATCTATCTATCTATCTATCTATCTATCTATCTATCTATCTATCTATCTATCTATCTATCTATCTATCTATCTATCTATCTATCTATCTATCTGTCTGTCTGTCTGTCTGTCTGTATCTAGATAGATAGATAGATAGATAGATAGATAGATAGATAGATAGATAGATAGATACTCACAATAGAAGATTAATCATCCACACCATGGATAGCACAACCCAGCACTATTACGCGTATTTAACGTGACATATTAAAAAAAAATTCATTTATCTGTTGTTCTTTGTTTTGTTTTGTTTTTCGAAGAAAATGGAATAAGCTCGCACTTACTTTTTAGATCCAGTCTCCGTGTGTATGCAGCTTTGCAAACATTGTCATCCATTCCTAGCACACAAAACAAAACATGAAGTAGTACAAACAATATACAGAGTGTCTGTTAAACAAAAAATCAAAACAAAGCATGAAGTAGTGCAAGCAATATCTTACATTCGGTCTGTTAAACAGAAAACACGGTCCTCATAGTCTGTCTCGTAAAACCTCTCCCTTACTTCTCTTTCCTTTCTCTTCCCCCTCCCTCTCTCTCTCTCTCTCTCTCTCTCTCTCTCTCTCTCTCTCTCTCTCTCTCTCTCTCTCTCTCTCCTCTCTCTCTCTCTCTCTATGTCTCCCCCCCTCTCTCTCTCCTCTCTCCTCTCTCTCTCTCTCTGTCTCTCTCTCTCTCTCTCTCTCTCTCTCTCTCTCTCTCTCTCTCTCTCTCTCTCTCTCTCTCTCTCTCTCTCTGTTGGCAGCGCAAAGAGAACTTTCAATGTTCCGGGGGAAAAACATATCACGGATTAGATCTAGTTTATCTCGTTCCTTTTCTTGCGCAAGCACACTAGCAACAGGAAAACAGATACCTACTGGTTGTTTTCCGAACTGGGGGAAAGTGTTCTCTCTTTTCTTCTTTTAGCCTTGCTGGTGGCTTGGTGGGCTATAAATCACCTTGGAAAGTGACGATCAAGCATCTAGCAGTAACAGGGACGGGATAGCCCAGTGGTTAGAACATTGCGCTCGCAATCTGACGACCCGGGTTCGATTCCCGTTCAAGGGGATATTTTCCCCCTGGAGTTAACATCAGTGCAGACTCCACTCTCCCCCAAAAGTCCTTCGGATGAGACTATAAACCGAGGCCCCGTGTGCGAACGCACGCAGAACATCTTGCGCACATGTTAAATCCTGTTCCGCTTTTCGTAAGAGTAGGCCATTGTGTGCCGGTGGGAACAGATGATATAATTTACAAATCCGCATACATACGGGGATTGGATGTAAAATAAAAAGCTCATGAGTGTTTATACGATTATCCTCGATATAAAAGAATAAATAAATAAAATAAATAATGGTATTCTGTTTCTTTCTCCCTTTCCAACGTTGTTTTCAAAGTAAGGAATAACAAAGTGTAGGCAGCATCTACCTTGGTGCTGTAGTGAGTGCACGAACTCCCAGCTGGGAGATCGGAGGTTTGATTCTATCTCCCTCCCACCCTCCCCTTGTTCTTGGGTTTAAGCCCCGATTTTCACCAATGATGAGAGTTTGCGTATGCATACATTTTGGACTTCTTCTTGTTGTTTATGTTTTGCCCCCTCCATTAAAGTAGTATAATTCCGACTTCGGAAATGATGTTTAGACTCGACACCAGTGTGTATGTGGTCTTTTTGTGTGTGTGTGCTTGTTATTGTGTTCGTATTTTTGTAAATGTTGTCCATACGTTTCCTGTCGGCGCGCAATGGCCTACTCATCCGAAAAGGGGATCGGCTTTTAACGTGTGCGCAGGACGTTTTGGGTGTGTTTGCACGCGGGGCCTCGGTTTATCGTCTCATCTGAAGGAATTTTGGGGGAGTAGAGTCAGTACTGTTGTTAACTCCAGGGGGAGGTGGGGGGGGGGGGGGGGGGGGGGTTGAGAATCCCCTGGAATGGGGGCCTCAGTGGTGGCTCGATTCCGGGCCGTCAGGTCACGACCGCAACCTGTCTAACCAGTAAGCTTTCTTTCTCCTCCCTCTTTCCCTCTATCACTATGTTTCCGGGGTTAATGGGGTTTTGTTTGTTGTGCTGTTGTTGTTCGGTTTTTGTTTGTTTGTTTGTTTGTTTGTTTGTTTTGGGCGGTTACATCACCGACCAGGAAGGTTGTGAGGTTACATAAATAAATTTAATTTGTACCTGCTCAGACTCTTAACACGTTTTACGCAAAGACGCACTAAAAAGTATAACAGCAGAGTATTATCTACTATCCTACTCTCAATTTGACAAACCATAAACCAACATCAGTTTACATCTACTTCATGAATATGATAATTATTCTTCTGATGAATTTTCTTTGGGGAAGGCAAACATATTGTCCGTTGTGAAAGGAAACGATGGAATATATACTAATACAGAATGCAAAACAAAACTTCATAGCACAACACACTCACTACAGCATGAAGTTAAGGTGTTCCTATGACCTCCACGGTCGTAGGGGAGCGAGGCGTCAGAGACCTCACTTCTCTAGGGCCAGCATATTGAGGGCGGCGCCCATCTCCTCTCCCTCGCTGCTTTACCTTCCCTGACTCTAACGAGGGCAGGTACCCATTAACAGCTGGGTGAACTGGGGGAACTGTACTGAAGCCAAGGCGCGCAAACGGTCACCCATCCACTTGGTAACCACGCTCACTGCTGCTTAACCTTAGCTTGAGGGTTCCACTGCATGCATGTAATGCAATGAATACAGTGTGGCTTGCTCTTGAGGAAACGATCAACGGGGGAAGAATGATTTATGTTTACCATTTCTCAAGGAGATCATTTTTCCCCCAAATAGAGAAAACAAGAAGACCACAGGAGGAAGTCCATATTTCACTTGTGAAATCGCCCTGATATTATTAAAACCACAACAAAATAACGATCAAATAATTGGAAAATCACACGCTAAGCTGGAAAGCAAAGAATATTAAATCACAGAAGAATGAGCTTTCCACAGCAACATGATGAGCTCTGAAGAAGAGCCCCCTCCCCCCAAAAAGAGCTCATCAAAGGAGTGATAGATATCAACAGGAAAACGCAAAGGGGGGGGGGGGGGGGGGGGGGGGGGGGGGGGGGGTTAAAACAGAAAATAACATGTAAAGAAAGTACCACAAAAAGAACAAACAAAGCTATCAAAAATTGATGGGGGGATGGAGGGGGGGGGGGGGGGGGGGAGGGGAAGAAGCCCAAACCTAAAACTCAAACGAAAACAAAATGTAAAAAACCCAAAATAAAACGAAAACAAAATAAAAACAAAACCGCCTCTGTGGGGGATGCAGGGGACCTGTCTGTATAAAGAGCATCACCACCTTCTGGAAATTCTGTGCCAGGATTTCCATCTTTTCTATCTTTCTCTTTGTTTCCGCCTTGCTTCTTTTTTTTCTTCCCCTACCACCCACCTCCTTCTTGTCAATTTTCTGCCTTCTTTGTCCAGTCTCGTGTCTTTACTTCCAGAAAGACTTCAAAGAACGCAAATCCTCTCCCACGCCGAAGTCGTATAGGCTGGGCCTGATTTGTCAGGAACCTACAGGCAGCACAGGACATTTTCGCTCATATGATAGACAACAATAGTTGCTGTCTGAGCATTTGATAGAAAAGAAAAAGAACCAAACAAAACCACACAAAAAACAAGCATTAAAAAAAGTTGAGAAAAGAATGAAGTACATACTGGAAGACATACAGACACTCACACATACAAAATCACACGTGCACCCGTACTGATGCACCCCCACCCCGCCCCACCCACCAACTCCAACAACCCCCCCCCCCCCCCCCCCCCCCTCCTATGCTGCTGCTGCTGCTGCTCGCCCTCCCACTCCCACAAACACAACACACACACACACACACACACACACATACACACACACAACGCACGCAACGCACACGCGCACACACAACACACACACACACAACACACACACACACACACACACACACACACACACACACACACACACACTGAAAGGATCAGTAGCATGTACTTCAAAGAAGAATACTCAGGAAGCCGTCAGACCCGTAGAACGCATACATACGTACGTATATACAACCGTCCACCTCCGAGACCTCATTACAACATAGTATCTTCAGAGGACAGAACTAGCATTATGCCTTATTCCTTCCTGTGGCTTCATAAATCTTCCTGCTTTCTCTGGCTGCTTGCTGTACATTCACAGAACAAAGGGAAAGGGCTAACTACTGGCATCAGGAACCTGCAGAGCCTGAGCAGATTCCATCTTGCTTAATTAATATCCCCTACGTTTCGCGGCGGCTTGCGGAGGTGATCAGAAGGCATTAGCGCTGTCATTCATCTCTCCCGCCACACAGCCCCCATCCTTTTTAGCTGGCTCTTAGTCTTTTTGCTGCTGCATCTTCCTTTACCTGCCGTGGCAAAGCCCTCACATCGTGTGTGTGTGTGTGTGTGTGTGTGTGTGTGTGTGTGTGTGTGTATGTGTGTAGATCTTGGTAGTATTTTTTTTTAAAATTCCATTTCCTTTGTGTTGCGAGAATGTTGCTTTCTACTGTCAAGGTGCATCTACCGTTTTGTTTATGGTTGTTTGTTTCTTGGTTGTGTGGGGTTTTTTTCTAGGATATTTTCACAGCATTGATACATTGATACTTTGGTATCTTAACTGAGGCAATGTTGATCAGCTGCCAACCTCCAGCCTATTTTCTCTCACACACACTCATACACGCAGGCACGCACCCCCCCCCCCCCCCCCAACACACACAGAGAGGTATATACAACATCTAAGATAGAGGAACACTAAGCAAATTTCTAACATACTGCACCTCTCAGAGATGTCCACAAGGAAGAAGATTTATCATCAACTTTGGAGAATGAAGGACTGAGGGCTCTTTTGTGTGTTTACATTAGGCTTTTAAAAAATTCCCTAAGTTTCTCCAGCTAACAAAAAACAAACACAAAAACTACCAGTGAAAGCATCAACTGGTCAAAAATAGAATTCAGAAATCGTAAAAAAACTAAATAAATAAAAAGCTAAAAATAACTGCGCAGGAAGCATGAGATACAGAAAGCCAGGATATTATTCTCAGTGTCTTGCATAAGCATCCTGTCTCCCCTTTCCCCTTTCTCTTTCCCTCGCGTTTACTTCTGTGAAAGCACGCACAAAACCATATATACACAGCAGTGTTAGAAAACACAGCCCTGAAACCTGGCTGTATCTTTACTTCACCACCCAGTCTGCAAGCACAGGGCAGAGGACGTAGCCATAACCTATCTGTTTCTTAGTTTTTAGAATAAAAGCTTTCTTCCTTAGTCCTCTTTACCTCTGCCTGCCTGTACGCTGGCTAATGGCTATCTGATATATCATCGGCTTCAACTTGTTTATGTTCAGACGAATAGAGCCATTGTGCTTCTTTCTTTTGAACACCGTTTCTTTTTTCTTCTTCTTTTTTTATGTTCCTCTGGTAGAGCCCTGAGGTTCACCAGTGGTGAGATTTTGTGTGTGCAATTGATTTTTGTCCACCATGAAAGTATCCGCATTCCGACTTCTTCCTAGAAGTCGTGTTTCGAAAGCAAAGAAAGAACACACGCAACAACTACCTGGGTGGTGTGGTTAGAGTGTGAGCTTCCAACCAGGAGATTGTAGGTTTGATCCTTGTCACACGCGTAGAAAGAACTGGAGTAATGGTTGACTCATAGTCTTTGTCAGGTTTTTTGGGGTTTTTTTCGAAGTTGTCAATTTTGTTCTGTTTTTTGTGCAAATTGTCTATTTTGTTTTGTCCATAATGTCAATTTTGCTTTTTGCTTTGTCAACATTGTCAGTTTTGTTTTCACTCTGAGAATGAACGAGATATGAAACATTCACATTTTACTTGTGAAAAGTGACACACCATTAATTAAAAATGACACCCAATTATACTTCAACATTTTATAAAATGATGTGAAATGACATGCCAAGTCAGAGGAGCAAAAGGATATTGAATTGCAGAAGAACGAGTTTTCTACAGAAAATATTAAAAGCTCTCTAGAATACTTTGCAAGCGATTTTTCAGGACTCATAATATTGCTGTCAAATTCTCATTCTTATGCAATTCAATATACTGTGTAAGAGGAGTAACAAACGATAATAAAACAAAGAGAAAAAGGATGGGAGAAAAATACTAAAGCAGAGAATGTACGAAAAAAGACAATATGGAATACAGAACAAACATATGAAAAGACAATACGGAAAAAAGAACAAAATATAACAAGACAAGGAATAAAGAACAAAATATGAAAAAGCAACACCATAATAGAAAAAGACTAAACCAAGAAGATGATATAAAAAAACACAAACAAAACAAACAATAAGAAATAAACAACAGAAAAAAAGTAAAAGGGGTGGGAATGAGTGGAGAAGGGCAAGTTTACGAACTGAGACAGACAAACACAAACCCCACAAATACCAACCCACCTGCATCCAGCCATGTGCACATCAGCCTCCAGTAATATCACCATATTTCTCCCCCCTACCATGCACCACCCACCTATCCACCAAGGCAGTAAGTTATTTCTGCCTCAAGGGACGTAACCAGGAAACAGCAGACCTACGCGACCCATGCCACAGTGACTCTTGACCGTGGAGAGTTCATCACATCAGAAGAAGAAAGACAGTGCAGCCAGGCTCTGTGTGGATGGACAAGACTTCCTCCCTCTCCTCTGCCTCTCATCCCAGGAACAAAAGAAAAGCTAATTAGGGAGCATCAGCAGCCTGCAGCGCCTGAGAGAAAATCCCTCTTGTTTGATGATCCCCTCTTTGTTGAACAGCTTGGAGAGGTGATCAGAAGGCATTAGTGTTGTCAGGTATCTCTTTCTCTTCCACCACCGCTGCAGTCTGTTCTCTCTCACTCTCTCGCTCTCTCTCTCTGGCTCTCACTCTCTCTCTCTCTCTCTCTCTCTGCATCTCTCTCTCTCTCTCACGCTCTCTCTCACGCTCTCTCTCACGCTCGCTCTCTTTCTCTCTCTGTTTCTCTCTCTTTCTCCCTCTCCCTCTTCCTCTGTGTGTCTCTTCCCTACCTGCTTTTTCATAGCTCAGTGGAATCAGAAATCTTGGCAGTCTTTTATTTCCTTTTATCTCTGGGTGCAGCAGAAACAGCAGCAACAATAGGAAACAAGAAGAAGGAAATAAAGAAGATTAGTAGCTTACTATAGAAATGAAAGGGAGGAGGGGGGGTAGGAGGGGGGGATAGCTTAGTGGCTGAAGCACTGAGCTGGTGATGTGATGGTGTGGGTTTGAGCCATCACCTGCTCGAGGGGAGTTTTCCCCCCTAGAGTTAACATCCCTACTGATTCCACTTCCCTGAAAGTCCTTTGGATTAGACTTTAAGCTAGGTCCCATGTAGTAAACATACACAGAGCATCTTGCACACACAAACCCTAAAGTCCTTCGGATGAGACTATAAACCGAGGCCCCGTGTGCGAACGCATGCAGAACATCTTGCGCACACGTTAAATCCTGTTCCGCTTTTCGTAAGAGTAGGCCATTGTGTGCCGGTGGAAACAGATGACAAAATTTACAAAACAGCATACACACGGGGACGGCACATGAGTGCTTATTCCATTATCCTCGATATAAAAGAATAAATAAATAAATTAATTAAAACAAACAAACCCTTTAGCCGTCTCAAAGGATAGTCTCCTGCATGCTGGTATGAATGAATTATCTAATTTTAAAAGCTCCATGCGCACATGTGTCATGTTTAGACATCACTCCCGAAGATGGAATGCAGCTACCTTAATGGTGGGTAAACGGTTGCGTATGCACAATCTCTCCTTTGGTAAACATTTAGAGTTCCCGCCGAGGAACGAAAAAATAAACCAGAAAGAATTTTTTCTTTTTTAAAAGAGAGGTAGAAGAAGGCAGTGAAGAAAGAAAACGTTAAGGCAGGAGGAAGACAGAAAACGTTAAGGCAGGAGGAAGACAGAAAACGTTAAGGCAGGAGGAAGACAGAAAACGTTAAGGCAGGAGGAAGACAGAAAACGTTAAGGCAGGAGGAAGACAGAAAACGTTAAGGCAGGAGGAAGACAGAAAACGTTAAGGCAGGAGGAAGACAGAAAACGTTAAGGCAGGAGGAAGACAGAAAACGTTAAGGCGAGAGACAAAACGTAGGGAGAAGACAGAAAACGTTAAGGCAGGAGGAAGACAGAAAACGTTAAGGCAGGAGGAAGACAGAAAACGTTAAGGCAGGAGGAAGACAGAAAACGAGAAAAGGAAAGAGGAGGAGAACGCTGCAGAGGAGGAGAGGAAGACAGATTTAAAAAAGAAGAATTGAATTATGATGATGAAGATGATGATGATGACGATGACGACGACGACGATTATGATGATGATGATGTGATAATGACAAAAAAGGAGAGGAGGAGGAGAAGGAAGAGGAGGGGAAGGAGGAGGAGAAGGAGAAAGAAAGAAGAAGGAAAGAGAAAAACGGAAAAGTACATGAACCTTCTTGCTGCTGTCCAAAAGAGTTACAGAAAATATTGCATGTGACAGGATAAAAACAGAACCATGCATAACGCAGAAAAAGTAAAAGACATATTCAGGAAGTGTAACAAACAACATAACGAGAAGCAGGATGTTTCCCAGACTATCCCCAAAAGCTCCCACTTTTTCTGACTCCCATTCCTGCTTTCCCTTCCATTTCGTTCTCTTTTTATTATTATATTTTTTTTAGGTGTGTGTGTGTGTGTGCGGGAGGGGGGGGGGGAGGGGGGAGGGGGGGAGGGTAACTCGCTTTAATGTACACACGTAGACCATTTCCCTCAGAAATATATCACGGATTACATCTGGCCGGTGTTTCTTTCGCTACCACTTTGCAAGCACATGGGTAAGAAAATGAATACGCAGAGAAAAGACGAGGAGAAATGAACTGACTGTATTTTTTGTTGAAAAGAAAGTTTCCCTTCCATCCTGTTTATGCTGTTACCTGTACACTGCCTGACGCATAATGCAGAGTGAAATCTTGGTTTACAGTAACTGTTGTTCTCTTCTACAACAAGTTTGTGGGGAGTCGTTTGTTTGTTGGTTGGCTGGCTGGTTGGTTGTTGGTTGGTTGGCTGGTTGTTGTTTAGTTGGTTGGCTGGTTGGTTGTTTATAATAAGAATAATATATGGAATTTATATAGCGCTGAATCTTGTAAGAAAACAAACAAATCGAAGCGCTTGCACTCAAACATTTACAGGTATGCAACTCTCCTTAAATATAATGAACAACAGATTTCAAAACCATGCGCACGCACGCACGCACGCATGCACGCACACACACGCACGCACGCACGCACGCACGCACGCACACACACACACACACACACACACACACTCGGAGTAACACTTAGAAGGTGAAAGATGCTGTTGAAAATTAGGGACAGATATTTGGGGGGAAAGTCTCAGGTAGGAAATAAGTGTGTTTTGAGGCTGGATTTGAAGGTATCAAGTGAAGGCTTTTGTCGAAGTGAAAGAGGGAGGTCATTCCAGGTGGATGGACCAGAAACAGAGAAAGAGCGACGGCCAACAGTGGTTTGTTTGAATCTGGGTGTTCGAAAGCACAAAGTATCTGCGGCTGGACGAAGGGAACGGGATGGAGTGTACAGATGAAGACAGTTACAGAGATAAGGGGGTGCAGATTTGTGGAGACATTTGAAACAGAGTGTATTGATTTTATACTCCAGTCTTTGTGAGACAGGCAGCCAGTGAAGAGATCGCAGAAGAGGAGTGATGTTGTTCAGATTTTTTCTTTCTTAGGACCAGTTTAGTTGGTTGGCTGGTTGGTTGTTTAGTTGGTTGGCTGGTTGTTGGTTGGTTGGTTCTTTCATTGATTGGTTGGTTTGGTTGTTGGTATTGGGGTTTTGTCAGTTAGTAATAACAAGCTTCAAGATCAGACTGATGCATTTCATAGTCATGTCACAGTTTTATACACATGCAAAACGTGGACCATAACAGCAGACATTGAAAGAAGGATACAGGCAATGGAGACGAGATGCTTTTGCAAACTCCTTGATATTTCATACAGAGATTACTTAGCCAACCAGGGAGTGAAAGCAAGAATTGAAAAAGCCATCAGGCCGTACCAAGAAATCCTGACTTCGCTGAGAAAGAAAGCAAACTGATGTGGTTTGGGCACGTCACAGATTGAGAAAAAGCACAGCAGCAGCAACAGAGTAAAAGAAGAAGAAAAGCAGATAAAGAAGGCATTTACACTGAACAAACAAACAAACAAAACAATGCGTGGAAGAAGTTAAGAAAAGGCGATATATGAACTGTAGCTTTCTTGTGTCTTTTCGAGATTACGATTCTTATCATTGCTCCTGTCAGTATTGTAACTTGCTTTTCATGAGACGGTGAGAGTGTTTGTGGTGTTGACATTGAAGAACCCGCACTTTTGAAGCTGAGAGTCTTTTGTACTTACCACTACACCAAGATAGATGCTGTGTAGTGGTTCTTTTAATAATGGTGATGAAGTTGGTGATGATGATGATGATGATGATGATGATGATGATAATGAGGAGGAGGAGGATGTTCATGTTGACGTTGATGATGATGGTGATCATTTTGATGATAATGATGAAGATAGGAGGAGGAGAAGGAGAAGAAGAAGAAGATGAAGAAGAAGAAGAAGAAGAAACAACAACAACAATCATAATCATAATTAATGGAATTTCTATAGCGCTGTATCTTGTAAAGCAAACAAATCAAAG
>CM054141.1:4439667-4452167 GCA_028751875.1 Rapana venosa
GAAATTAAATGTAGTTTTTTTCCCATGTGGGAAGCATTATTGGCTTTCTGAAACAGAAAATGTATGTAGTAGTTGTGAGATAATGCAGATTGGTGTTACATAGGTGTTGTGTTAAGGTAAACATATGGCCTTTCGTCAGAAAACTTTGTCAGTTATGGCTACAAGGTAAATGCCGCATCATACAGTGAAATGCTGATATGTACAAAATCATAATATGTTGAGATTGCCTTCAGCGGTGACAATCTCTAAACATGCACATTTCTATAACAGAAAAAAAAACATCTTCTAAAACTGGTGTACAGCTGCTGCTATGGTGTGGTGCTGACAAGTATGCACTTCCAGTATCACAGTGATTTCCAGGCAAGATAAGTGAGTTCCCCCTTGAGGATACCAGGGGCCTGTCAGTATAAATAGCATCCCCACCTTCTAGAAATTCTGTGCTAGGAAATCCCTCTCTTTCTACCCCTCTCTTTCTTTCAATTTTATTTCCGTTTCTTCCTTACATCTCCTTCTTGTCTATTTTCTGCCTGCTGAATCCATTCTCCTGCCTTTATTCTCTTCAAAGATAATGGTTCCTCTAAGAACATTGTTGGATGTGCTGGGTTGGACTTTTCAGGTACTTAACAGCAGCATAATGCACTTTTGCTCCTATGACAGACAACAAAGGTTGCTGTCTGAGCATTCAAAGGAAAAGAAGAAGAAGGGTAGAGAGCAAGAGCAAAAGATGGCAGGGAAGAAGGAAGAAATGTGCATGCTATAGACTGGGCACTGGCCAATTTTTGTATACCATACTTCATGGATTTTGTTTAGTATTTTAAAGATCTTTATTTCATAGGGTTTTATCTTCCTTGGCAATATATTATGTAAATGACTGAAGAGTTATGTGGATAAATTAATTAGCACAAATAAGACAAGGTCAGTTTGTTTTGTTTATCTCTTAATAACGCTGTCCCTCCTTTTCATTGTACACATCCTCCCCAATGAATTGGCTGTTCATCCTTCATCATTGCCTCTTCTTCTTCTTGTTCTTCTCTTCTTTTTTTTTTTTTTCTTCTTCTTCTTCTTCTTCTTCTTCATTTGATGCTGCTGCTGCTACTGCTGCTCCTGCTGTTGATGCCACTGCTGCTGCTGCTTTTTCTGCCACTACTTCTGCTGCTGCTGTTTCCTTTCATCCTTTATCCCTGTACAGAGACTAAGAAAATAAAACCAAAAAGAAAATTAATATTGCATAGGCTTTGTAACAGCAGGTAGGGTAAAGAAGGAAGGAAGGAGGCAGAGAGAACACAAGCTAAAAAAGAAAGAACAGACAGCACTGCAGTGTGGTGGAGAGAGAGAGAGAGAGGAGAAGAGGAGGAGGAGGGATGAGAGAGAGAGAGAGAGAGATACATGACAACACTAATGCCTTCTGATCACCTCTCCGAGCTGTGAGACAAAGAGGGGATAATTACTCAACAGGGGATTTTGTCAGGCGCTGCCGCTAGGGTCTCTGATGCCCCGTGATTAGCTTTGCTTGTGTTTTTTGGTTGCTGAGAGATAGGAAAGAGGATGGAGGACGACTTGTGAATCTGCGGTGTCTGTTTGTCCGCTGGTGTAGGTATTTATTTTCTTTTTTATTGGTGAGATATTGTGATGAAGTCTCTGTGGTGGAACTGTTGTACTAGGGATGGTATAGGTCTGGCTGGTTTCTGGTTTCTGGGTATGGTCTTTGATGTGGTTGACCACCTGTGTGTGTGTGTGTGTTTGTGTGTGTGCGCGTGTTGTTGTATGCAGGGTGGAGGGGGGCAGGGAAGGATGCTGTAGCTAGAGGAAGTGTACATGAATTAGCACTGTGCTTGTCATGCGTTTTTACATGTTTGTGAATGACCATCGGGCTTTATTGTTTCTATGCTTTTTTTTCCTTTCTTTCTTTTCATCTATGTTCTTTTTGTTTTTATATCATTTGGGTTATTTCTTTTTCTCTTACTCTCATGCACCTATTTTCATTTTGATTATTTCGTTGTTTTAATGTCTGTCCTCATGTTTTAGAATATATTCGTTGTATTGCCAGTCGCCATGGTACGATGGTTAGCACCATGGGTTACGGACTGGAAGGTCACGGGTTTGAATCTCATAAGAGTCATAGGGTTATTCTCGCACTCCCGCCAGCTCTTACCCAAAGTGAGTGTGCTGTGGGATCATTTTGAAGGCTGGGACCACACAGTCAAGCTTCATCCACTTTACGAATGCGATTTGAGAGTGTTGCTCAAATTACCTGCCCAGCACTGCAGGTGTCTGTATCTCTCGGTTTCAGTTGATGCTGGGATATAATTATTATGATAGGAAGTGTAGAGTTCATCCCTTCCATAGCAGCAGCATCATTGTTATTGATCATCATGCAATGAAAGAAAATATTGCTTCTGAATCGGTGGCCCCTGTCGCTCTGGTCTCATGGTGACCTCAGTTTCGGTTTCCCTGTAAACTTCAGTGCCTGTGGTACATTTCTGTCAGAGCCTTCGGGGTTGGATGTTCTCGGGAGTTGGTCGTTGTGGGAGCGGGGACGTTGTGTAATCACCACCAAGGTGGGCGTCTCAGTGAGTCTGGTTCTGCTACTGAACAATTACTGAACAATCAGTGTCGTCAGCAGGGGGCTTAGTAGAAGGTGTCCTACTCAGAACAGGCACCACTGAATATCACTCAAACGTGATCCAGCAGCAAGTGCGGGGTCCCTCTGGCTGGTGACCCCACAGTAGCTTGATGGGCTTCCTGTCGACTTTTATTTTATTTTTATTTATTTTATATCGAGGATAATGGAATAAGCACTTATGTGCTTTTTTTACATCCAGTCTCCGTGTGTATGCAGTTTTGTAAATTCTGTCATCTGTTCCCACCGGCGCACAATGACCTACTCTTTACGAATAGTGGAACAGAATTTAACGTGTGCGCAAGATGTTCTACGTGCGTTCGCACACGGGGCCTCGGTTTAAAGTCTCATCCGAAGGACTTTTGGGGAAAGTGGAGTCTGCACTGATGTCAACTCCAGGGGAAAATATCCCCTTGAACGGGAAAGGGACCCGGGTCGTGAGATTGCGAGCGCAATGTTCTAACCACTAGGCTATCCCGTCCCCCCGACTTCTGACCCTGAGGATGCGGCATCAGGAATCTGGGGGAGGCTGGAGTGGAGAGATTGAAATGAGCGGCGTGGGAACGGTAGGACAGGAATGACACAGAAGATGAGGCAGCCCAGAAAATTTTTAAAAATTGTAATATTCATTTGTTTATGATTTAACTTGTTTGCTTGATTTTTGTGTGACCGTCATTTGCCAGGTTGTTTCAGCTATTTGTCAGCTGGTAATATTGCTGAAGAAAATTCATCCGTCAGCGATTCAATATCCTTTGCTCTTCTGCAAAGCGTGTGATTTCCTCAATTATTTCAGGTAATGTTTTTTTTCAGTTTAATAATATCCTGGCCATTTCACAAGTGGGTTGCGTGAACTTTTTGTGTCTTGTTTTCTCTCATGAAAAGACACACATTGACAAATAATGTACACTATTCAATCAACCTATTTATCTATGTTTCCAGAAGGATAAAACGTCTGGATGAATATGCATTATATAGTGTTGTGATGCAACGTAGAAGTTTGTATTGTAGTGAACTGTATCGTAATGTATCATATTGTATCAGACGGACCCTATAGCCGAGTGGTTAAGACCGTTCGACTTCAACCCCATGGGCCCATGAAGTTGTGGGTTCGAATAATAATAATAATAATAATGTATGGAATTTATATAGCGCTGAATCTTGTAAAGCAACAAATCAAAGCGCTCAGATTTTATTTCATACCACTTTAAGTCACGGCAGATTTCTCTCCGTGAAATTCGGGCTGCTCTCCCTGGGGAGAGCGGGAGAACGCGTCGCCACTTAGCGCTGCGCCACCCTTTCACCCTTTTTTTTTTTTTTTTTTTTTTTTTTTTTTTTTGCAGCTGTATTTGTTTCCCTATCAGAGTGGCTTTTTTCTAAGAATTTTGCCAGGGACAACTCTCTTGTTGCCGTGGTTTTTTTTTACGTGCGCTAAATAATTACGTGTAACACACGGGACCTCGGTTTATTGTCTCATCCGAAAGACTAGCGCCCAGACCACCACTCATGGTCTAATGGATGGGGGAAAAATTTCCGGTCCAAACGGGGTACGAACCGCCGCACACTTCAGACCCGGACTTTTCGCTTTCTAGACAGGCGCGTTACCTCTAGACCACCGATCCACACGGCGTCTGGTGAATTAAGGGTGGGGGATTTTTACGATCCCCCAGGTCAACTTCAAGTGCAGACCTGTCAGTGCCTTCATTCCCTTCATAGGTTTATTATGTACATGCAGAAGATCAAATATGCACTTTAAAAAATCCTGTAATTCATGTCAGCTTTGGGTGTGTTACGGAAACACAAACATACACATCATACATCCCTGAAGTCAGAATACGGCTACCTCCATGGTTGGCAAAAACGGTTGCATGTGCAGAATGTCACCACTGGCGAAACCTTCAAGCTCTAGTCGAGGCATGACAAAAAGAAACCAACCAGAAAATAATCAGTTGACAAACATGCAAAGTTTTGTTCTTCGCGGGCGTTTCCCAGAACAACACTCCCGGGGTGGGGGGTGGGGGGGGGGAGGGATTGGGGGGGGGGGGGGGGGGCGTAAAGGTATCTATCTAAGGGGGAACGGGATAATAGCCTAGTGGTTAGAACATTGCGCTCGCAATCTGACAACGCGGGTTCGATTTCCGTTCAAGGTGATATTTTCCCTGGACTTAACATCAGTGCAGATTCCGCTCTCCCCCCAAAGTCCTTCGGATGAGACTATAAACCGAGGCTCCGTGTGCGAACGCACGCAGAACATCCTGCGCACACGTTAAATCCGGTTCCGCTTTTCGTAAGAGTAGGCCATTGTGTGCCGGTGGGAACAGATGACCGAATTTACAAAACCGCATACACACGGGGACTGGATGAAAAAAAAAGCACATAAGTGCTTATTCCATTATCCTCGATATAAAAGAATAAAATAAAATAAAAAATAAATAAATATGCAGTCTTTCACACGGCCCATAACTGCTTTCTTACCTTTAAAGATAAATTAGAGCCACACACACACACACGCACGCACGCACGCACGCACGCACGCACGCACGCACGCACGCACGCACACACACACACACACACACACACACACAATCCTTAGCATCAAGTAGTGAATGAACATTTAAAACACCACACACACACACACGCACGCACGCACGCACGCACGCACGCACGCACGCACGCACACAATCCTTTTCTTTTTCTTTTTTCCCCATGCCTTATTTATTTTTAAAAAAGCAACAACAAAAAACAACACATTGCTGCCCATTTACTTAAAACCTTTACAACAATGCTTACACTCTTTAAAAAAACAAAACATTGTAATCCAAGACATTTTTTTTAACACACATACAACAAAACAATAATCATAACTCTGACTAAGAACATCATTAATAATGACTTATGCAGGATAAGTCTGCTGGAAACAGTTTAAAACCCACATTTTGGATAACATATCTTTGACTGACGCGGAAGACTTTGCCAGGCGTCTCTGGCTTTACATCTTTGTCAAGATGCTCTTGCATTACGTGCTTCTTCCCAGAATATTGATGTCTTTCTTGCACATAGCCGCGTCTTAATGCTGGTGTTATTTAGGGTTTTGTATTATTTTATTTATTTGCTTTTGTTGTTGTTGTTTTGTTTTGTTTTGTTTTGAAGTCCCCCTTTTCCAAGTTTCTCGAATTTGGTTCGTGTAAACTGTGTGGTGTTTGTTTGTGTGTGTGTGTGTGTGTGTGTGTGTGTGTGTGTGTGGTTTGTGTGTGTGTTGTGTGTGTGTGTGTGTGAGAGAGAGGAAGAGAGAGAGAGTGACGAAGTCGTTTTGATTCTGTTTGTGTAGATTGTTTCTGTCTGTCGTTTATCATGTCTGTTTTGTCTGTCTGTCCGTGCTGTCTGTCTATCTGTCTGTCTGTCTCTGTGTCTGTCTGTGTCTTCCGTCTTATGTCTGTCTGTCGTCCGTCTGTCTCTCTAGCTGTACTGTGTCTGTCTGTCTGTCTGTCTATGTCTGCCTTTGTCTGTCTCTCTCATGCAGCCCCCCCCTCCTCTCCATCTTCTTTTCTGCAACTTTGTTTTTGTGTTTGTTCAGCTTTCTCTCTTTTGTGGCGCGCGCGCGCGCCGCACACACACACACCACACGCACACATACCACACACAACACACACACACCACACACACACACCACCACCACACACACACACACACACAGGTGGAGCATCACCAACACTTTCTTTTTGGGTGGTTTGTTCCTCTCCATCCCCTCCGCCCACCCACCCCACACCCCCTCCTTTCCCTCTATTGCGCGAACAAATTCTGCCAAGTTTCCTGATCATCATTTTACAATCAAAGAATGTATCAGAATATTGGGAGGCGATAAATCCCTTATGCAGGGATAATGATACTTGGGGAAGAGCTGAAGCCACAATTCAGAAAGCATATTCCGCTCATACAAAAGACTTAGCCGACAACATGCCCTTAATTCTTTGTCAAAGGCCCGTTATCACGCGCTGCTTTTCTGAGTGATGCTGCTTGCGCACGTTAACGCGCTTTATGCTGGTATTATTTGGGGTTTTCACATTATTGGGGATTTTGTTTTTCTGTTGTTGAGCCCCCCCCTCTTAATGTTTCACTTTTTTAAATAAGTTTATTTTTGTTTGTATTTTTTAAAAAATAGTCGTTATTGTTTCTTTTGTCTTTTCTTTCTGTCTGCGCTTCTCTGCATTATTTCTGTGCATCCGCCTCTCTTTCTCTTTTTCTCCTGTTTTATCCGGTCAGTCTGTCCATCTTTTCTTTTTCTTCTGTTTGTCACTTTCTGTGTGTGCCTCTTCCTCTGTGGTTTTCGCTGTCTCTGTTTCTCTAAAAGAGAGAGAGAGAGAGAGAGAGAGAGAGAGAGAGAGAGAGAGAGAGAGAGAGAGAGAGAGAGAGAGAGAGAGAGAGAGAGAGAGACTTCAGACTTCAGATATTTATTCAGATAGGTCAAAGCCCCTTAACGAAAATAAATTATTCAATGAACATTTGTTAAAACTGAAAAATTTACATTAGGCTACTATCTCTTATTCTCTTCAAAGATTTATATAGAAATGTTGCTAGATTTTTAACAGTTTGCTCATTTTCAGATGACATAAGTTGAGCTAACCTGACCAATGATGGGTAGTTCCAATAAGTTTGCAGAATCAATTCTTTTCTCAGGTCTCCAAGAACTGGACATTCCAAAACAACATGAATTTCATCTTGAATTGCCAATTTACACAAATTACAAATCAAATTCTCATTTTCATCTCTAGCATATCGTTTCAAATGTACAGCAATATCTGATACACCACATCTAAATTTTGACAATGCATGTTTAACATACTTGTTCATTTCTATCAACGTATACTGTTCAATACTTTGATTTGTTGCTTTACAAGATTCAGCGCTATATAAATTCCATACATTATTATTATTATTAATACACAGTGACGTTTTAAATGTTCTGTATAGAAAAAATCGATCACTGTTTTGAATGTGGGCGTACCACTCTTGCCATCTACAATCGACAACTCTCTGTTTAAATGATTTTATAAAAGCTTTTACATTTTGAACTCCTTGATTGTCCCAAACAAATCCAAAGCCAAATCGACACAAACATAAACGTATTTTAGATGCCCAAGTATGCTTGCCTTTACAATCCAGTATGTATAATATTTTATAAGCTTTGGATGGCACTCGCTTATCATCTATGAGAGAGAGAGAAGAGAGAGAGAGAGAGAGAGAGAGAGAGAGAGAGAGAGAGAGAGAGAGAGAGAGAGAGAGAGACGGAGAAGAGACAGGCAGGCAGACAGACAGACAGACAGACAGGCAGGCAGACAGACAGACAGACAGGCATACAGACAGACAGATAGATAGAGAGTGAGAGACAAAGACAACAGACAGACAGACAGTGGGAGACAAAGACAACACACACACGCACACACACACACACACACACACACTCACACTCACACACACACACACACACACACACACACATAGGAATGCATGCACTGTAGAAACATTTGGCACATTCTCATTTATCTGAGAGAACCCATATTTTTCTACAACATAAACGGACAAGTCTTTTGATCGTCTATCACTCACTCACTCCAGTCAGGCGATATCGTTCACACGTCACCATTGAAACTCCCGTCGTAGTCTTGCCATTAGTGGGTACCTGCCCTCTTTAGGAACAGGGAAGGTAAAGCAGCGAGGGAGAGGAGATGGGCACCGCCCTCAATATGCTGGACCCTGGAGAAGCTGAGGCCTCTAACACCTCACTCCCCAACGACCGCATAGGTTATGGGAACATCTTTATTGTCACCAGTGGGTCGGTGGTCTAGAGGTAACGCACCTGCCTAGAAAGCGAAAAGTGCGGGTTGGATATAGGTTTGATCCTTGTTTGTACCCGAACCCCCCTCCCCCCCCCCCTCTCATCCACTAGACTGTGAGTGGTGGTCTGGGTGCTAGTCATTCGATTGTGACGATAAACCGAGATTCTGTGCGTAACACTCACTTAGCGCACGTAAAAGAAACCACGGCAACAGGAGAGTTCTCCCTAACAAAATTCTGTAGAAAAACGCCACTCTGATAGGTAAACGAAAACATATGTATTCAGGAAAAGAAAAAAAAAGGGTGGCGCTGCTCTTGAGGCGACGCGCTCTCCCCGGGGTGAGAGACCAGCCCGAATTTTACGCAGAGAAATCTGCCGTGACATCAAGTGGTATTGGAATACAAATAACCTCTAATCTTGCTTTTAGCTGATCAAACACACAGGATTGGGTAGGGGATACTGTTTAAGGGAATGTCTTCCTCTCTCGGGATAACTTCGGGAATCTAGACTTGCGCCCGTAATGCAGTAGTCATGTTACCGCAGATGTTATCTGGTAACGAAATGGAATCGTGAATACTACATCGTATGTTGCGCTCTCAGTTTGTTTTGTGGTTGTTGTTGTTTTTTAATATATTCTAATCGTTTTTGGCAATTACTCGTCGACTGTTGTTGTTACAAATCTACTGTTTATGTTTTTGGAATGTAGCAGTGGTTCGGTGTTGTTTCTTATTTTCCGTTATAAGTTTTGTTTGTTTGTTTCGCAGTTGTTGTCTTTATTTCAATTTTTTCTGATGTCAGCTCTGCTTGCTTGAGTTTCCGCCCTGCTTTTTGTTCTCCTTCTTGTTCTCGTTATTGTTGTTGTTGTTGTTGTTGTTGTTGTTCTTCTTCTTCTTCTTCTTCTTCTTCTTCTTCTTCTTCTTCTTCTTCTTCTTCTTCTTCTTCTTCTTCTTCTTCCTCCTCCACCTCCTCCTCCTCCTCCTCCTCCTCCTCGTCGTCGTCGTCGTCGTCGTCGTCGTTGTCTTCTTCTTCTTCTTCTTCTTCTTCTTCTTCTTCTTCTTCTTCTTCTTCTTCCTCCTCCTCCTCCTCCTCCTCCTGCTCTCCTCCTCCTCCTCCTCCTCCTCCTCCTCCTCCCTCCTCCTCCTCCTCCTCCTCTTCTTCTTCTTCTTCTTCTTCTTCTTCTTCTTCTTCTTCTTCTTCTTCTTCTTCTTCTTCTTCTTTTTTCTTCTTCTTCTTCTTCTTCTCCTTGAACTTGCTAAACATTGTACTTTTTCAAATAACCGTCTCTTCTGCTTTTTGCAAAGGTTTGATTTCGAAAAAAATCATCTCGCATATTATAAAAAAAAATAAAGATTATGAATGTATGCTCTCATAAAAATATCCCTGATGTATTATTCCTAATCTAGTTGCATTCATGTCCCACTCTCATTCTCTGTATTTCTATAACTATCTCTGTCTGTCTGTATGAGTGTCTGTATATGTCTGTTTCTGTCTGTCCGATAGATATACACGAAAATCGATATAAGCGGAAAGAGAGGGAAGGAGAGAGAGAGAGAGAGAGAGAGAGAGAGAGAGAGAGAGAGAGAGAGAGAGAGAGAGAGAGAGAGAGAGAGAGAGAAAGTACTCAGGAACTCAGAAAAAGAGAGGAAGGGAGGGGGAAGGGGGGTAGGGAGAAAGGGACAGAGAGAAAGGGACATAAAGAGAGACAGAGACAGAGACAGACAGAGAGAGAAAAGAGAGAGAGAGAGAGAGAGAGGAGAGAGAGAGAGAGAGAGAGAGAGAGAGAGAGAGAGAGAGATCTCCGACAACTTAAACGGCAGTATACATATTTCTGTCCGATTAAAGACGTAGATATAGTGTTCGAGAAGAATAAGTATAAGAAGAAGACGAAAAGAAGAACAAAGAAACAAAGAAGAAGAAGAAGAAGTTGTAGATTGGGGAGGACAGGCTTGGAATGTGATATGGCTTGTTTATTATTACTCATGATAGAAAAACAAAAAAAACCGCCTCCGTCCTTATGCCAAACACTTCCTAGTGTTCACACACTATAAACGTTGCTTCGTTCCGTGAATATATGTTAAACTCTCAGTCGTTTTCAGGGGTACTGTAGTCAATTTAGCGTTACTACAGACGGTACAACTGGAGAAGGGGAACTAACTTTGTCTGATAGACCCTGTGACAGACTGATAATGATAGAGCTGAATGGAGAGATGGACGGATAGGTAGATGGATGGATCGATGGTTCAGTGATGACTAGTACGGATATCGATACAGACATATTTAGACAGGCAAACACAGACAAGGATGTGCACTTCCAGACAGTTTGTTACAGAAAGTAATTGGGGGACACAGACTGACAGATCAACTGTCATT
This sequence comes from Rapana venosa, assembly GCA_028751875.1. Lineage (NCBI taxonomy): Eukaryota > Metazoa > Mollusca > Gastropoda > Neogastropoda > Muricidae > Rapana > Rapana venosa. Next base: position 4,450,488 of record CM054141.1, read on the forward strand.
AATAGATTTTCAGGTAAACAGTTTGCTAGATAAATGATTAGGTAGATAGAGTGTTACCAAGAACCAAGAATAGATAAGTCTGTTATAAAAGAGAGATGTTGTTGGGTAGACAGACAAAATAATTGCATATCAGGTGAATGATGAAGTGAATAGATTGAAAGGTAGAAAACATAGTTGTGTGCTTCTTGTGACAGAATTAATAGCACAGGTAGATACAGAAAGGTAAACTTCTTTTCTAGAATGATGAATTTCATGTAAGTAATGTTTGATAATTCCTGGACCGCATTTTTCTTTTTTGAGTACAGAAAACAAAATCCTTAACATTTACAGAAAGAAAGACGAAAGACAAAAGGTAAGTTTTAAAAAACCGGATAAACCAGAAAGAAGAAAAAAGTAAAGGACAGCCAGAGAGCATACCTGGAAACAAAGGAACAAGTAATGGGACGAAATCTTGAAAAAGAAAAACAATAACGCAAAGGGACGGGGAAAAAAGACAGAAAACGAGAAATGATTAGCAAGAAGAAGAAAAAAGGAAAATGTACAGAAAAGGAAACAGACCTATGAATAAGGCAGGAAAGGGCATCATATCTCTCAAATCCTGTCTGTGCAAGTGCAGCATCTCCCTGAAGTTGTCCCAGTAGAAAACCGGGTGTCGTCGAGGCTGAGTGCTAAATCCGATAGCCCCTTACGGGCCTCATTTGTGTCCACTCCAGAGGCGTGGAGAGAGAGAGAGGGAGGGAGGGAGGCAGCGAGAGAGAGACAGAGACAGAGAGTGAGGAAAAAGGTCGAATAAAAGGTGTTAGGAAATGAAGGTTACAGTTAGAGTGGAGGGAAATGTGATGGTCTCTGAGGACTGTATAAGGTAAAAGTGAGTGTGTGTGTTTGTTTGTTTGTTTTAGTGTGTGTGTGTGTGTGTGTGTGTGTGTGTGTGTGTGTGTGTGTGTGTGTGTGTGTGTGTGTGTTTGCTGGTTCGCCTTTAATCGTTTTGTGTAGTTTGCGTATCTGTCTCTTCTGTTTCTTTCTGTTGCCTTTTTGATCTGTTATCTCTGACTCTGTCTCTCTGTATGTCAGTCTGTCTGTCTCTCTGTCTGTCCGATTATATATAAATTACTTCTGGAGTAGATAAAAACATACGCCGCTGTCTATACGCTAACGACTTCATAGTGTTCACACACTATAAACGTTACTTCGTCCAGCGGACATATGTTAAACACTCCGTCGTTTTCAGAGGTACTGTCGTCAATTTAGCGTTACTACAGACGGTAGTACTACAAGAGAGAAGGGGAACTAAATTTGTTTTATACACCCTGTGACAGACTGATAATGATAGAGCTGAATGGAGAGATGGACGGATAGGTAGATGGATGGATCGATGGTTCAGTGATGACTAGTACGGATATCGAAACAGACATATTTAGACAGGCACACACAGATAAGGATGTGCACTTCCAGACAGTTTGTTACAGAAAGTAATAGGGGGGCACAGACTGACAGATCAACTGTCATTGATAGATTTTCAGGTAAACAGTTTGCATGATAAATGATTAGGTAGATAAAGTGTTACCAAGAACCAAGAATAGATAAGTATGTTATAAAAGAGAGATGTTGTTGGGTAGACAGACAAAATAATTGCATATCAGTTGACTGATGCTGTGATTAGATTGGAAGATAGAAGACCCA
>CM054141.1:4457167-4474667 GCA_028751875.1 Rapana venosa
TGTGTGTTTGTTGTGTTTTGTGGTGTGTGTGTGTGGTGTGTGGGGGTGTGGTTGTGGTTGGGGGCTTTTTTGTGTAGTTTGCTGTAACTGTTTATCTGTCTCTCTGTTTCTTTCTGTGCCTTTTTTATCTGTTTTTCTCTGACTCTTCTCTTGTTGTCCCTTTTTATCTATCTAATCTATCTATCAACTATCTTTCTATTATCTATTATCTATTATCTATCTAACATTATTATCTATTACTATCTATCGAATCTATCTATCATCTCTATGTATATTGTAATCTTGAGTAGGAAAGTATTTACACTATAATTAAGCATCTAAAAAGCTCGAATAATATGGGTTTAATGAATTTCACACTTTCATCATTTCATGTGAGATTTTAAATCAATCGATCTTGTCTTGAAGAATGAAATAATTGGTAATTTAGGGATTACCTAATGGATTAATGGATCGAACTATTATATAAAATTGTGTAGACAGTAACAACATGAACTCTCTCTACATACACAAACACCACATACGCACATGCACAACACAGACATCACAGACCCATACGACAGACAGACAGACACCACACACACAACACACACACACACACACACACACACACCACACTCACACACCACACACACCACACACACACACACACACACTGGAGTTAATAACATATTTGTGCCAAATTTACAGTACATTTTTCGACACATTGCACAGTGGGGGGAAAGGGAGGAAACAGACATAGCGAAAAAAAAACCCCAAACATTTTCCTTCCCTATATCATTGTGTAATACTGAGATCCTTTTAGTCCCTATTTACCCTTTTTTGACCATTCACCAGCAAGAAATTTAAATGATGCAGACTCTGGCAACATCCACCCTGATATACTAAAATGGCACATACATATTTCTGTACTATAAAGACATAGTTAGATTGAGGAAGGGGGGTTGGGGTGGGGAGGCTTGGAATATGATATTGCTTGTTCATTATACTTCTGGAAAGGTAAAAATACCCTCCGTCTTTATGCCAAACACTTCTATGCACACACTAACCGTTACTTCGTCCACCCGAAACACTCCGTCGTTTTCAGAGGTACTGTCGTCAATTTAGCGTTCTACAGACGGTACAACTGGAGAAAGGGGGGGGAATAAATGTGTCTGATAAACCTGTGACTGATGATAAAGATAGGCTGAATGGAGAGATGCGGATAGGTAAAGGATGGTTCGATGGTTCATGATGTGGACTGGTACGGTACTCGATACACGTATTAAAGGCAAAACAGATAAAGATGTTCAATTCCAGACAGTTTGTTACAGAAAGTAATAAGGGGACACAGACTGACAGATCAACTGGCATTGACAGATTTTCAGGTAAACAGTTTGCTTGATAAATGATTAAGAAGATAGAGTGTTACCAAGACCCAAGAATAGATAAGTATGTTATAAAAGAGAGGTAGTTGGGTAGACAGACAAAATAATTGCATATCAGATGAATGATGCTGTTAATAGACTGGAAGGTAGAAGACATAGTTGGGTGCTTCTTATTACAGAATTGATAGAACAGGTAAATACAGAAAGGCATAAATTGGTGTTCTAGAATAACCAATTTCAAGTAAATAATGTTTGATACTTTCTAAACTTTGCTTTTCGTTTTTTAGTATAAGACAGAAAATAGTTAACATTTACAGACAAACAGAACGATAAAAAGTCAGTTCTTGTTTGTTAAAAAAAAAGCCAGAAAAGCCAGAAAGATAAAAACAGAAAAGGAAGCCAGAGATTATTCCTGAAAAAAGGGAAGAAGTAAAAAAGCAAAATCTTGAAACTAACGGCCAAGGTACCCCCCAAAAAAAACAGAAAACAAGAAATGATTAGGAAGAAGAAGAAAAAAGGAAAATGTACAGAAAAGGAAACAGACCTATGAATAAGGCAGGAAAGTGCATCATATCTCTCAAATCCTGTCTGTGCAAGTGCAGCATCTCCCTGAAGTTGTCCCAGTGTAAAACCGGGTGTCGTCAAGGCTGAGTGCTAAATCCGATAGCCCCTTACGGGCCTCATTTGTGTCCACTCCAGAGGCGTCGAGAGAGAGAGAGAGAGAGAGAGAGAGAGAGAGAGAGAAGAGAGAGAGAGAGGGAGGGGGGGGGAGGCTGAGGGCATGGAGAGAGAGAGACAGAGTGAGGAAAAGAGGACGAATAAATAGGAGTTAGGAAATGAAGGTTACAGTTAGATTTGAGGGAAACATGATGGTCTCTGAGGACTGTATAAGATAAAAGAGAGTATGTATGTTTGTTTGTTTGTTTGTTTGATTGTGTGTGTTGTGTGTGTGTGTGTGTGTGTGTGTGTGTGTGTGTGTGTGTGTGTGTGTGTGTTTGCTGGTTCCTTTAATCATTTTGTGTAGTTTGCTGTAAATGTTCCAATCTGTCTCTTCTGTTTCTTTCTGTTTCCTTTTTATATGTTATCTCTGACTCTGTCTCTCTGTATGTCAGTCTGTCTGTCTCTCTGTCTGTCCGTTTATATATATATATATATATATATATATATATATAATATATATATATATATATATTATTCTGGAGTAGATAAAAAACATACGCCGCTGTCTTTACGCTAACACTTCCTAGTGTTCACACACTATAAATGTTGCTTCGTCCCGTGAATATATGTTAAACACTCAGTTGTTTTCAGGGGTACTGTCGTCAATTTAGCGTTACTACAGACGGTAGTAGAACTGGAGAAGGGGAACTAAATTTGTCTGATAGACCCTGTGACAGACTGATAATGATAGAGCTGAATGGAGAGATGGACGGATAGGTAGATGGATGGATCGATGGTTCAGTGATGACTAGTACGGATATCGATACAGACATATTTAGACAGGCAAACACAGATAAGGATGTGCACTTCCAGACAGTTTGTTACAGAAAGTAATTGGGGGACACAGACTGACAGATCAACTGGCATTGACAGATTGTCAGGTAAACAGTTTGCTAGATAAATGATTAGGTAGATAACGTGTTACCAATACCCAAGAATAGATAAGTATGTTATAAAAGAGAGATGATGTTGGGTAGACAAAAATAATTGCATAGCAGGTGAATGATGCTGTGAATAGATTGGAATATAGAAGACATAGTTGTGTGCTTCTTGAGACGGAATTGATAAAACAGATAAATACAGAAGCATAAATTGATGTTCTAGAATGACCTATTTCAAGTAAATAATGTTTGATACTTTCTAAACTTTGTTTTTCGTTTTTTAGTATAAGACAGAAAATAGTTAACATTCATAGAAAAAAGAAAGTCAGTTTTTGTTTCTTAAAAAAAAAAAGCCAGAAAAGCCAGAAAGATAAAAACAGAAAAGAAAGCTAGAGATTATTCCTGAAAATGGGAAGAAGTAAAGAAGCAAAATTTTGAAAGTAATGGCCAAGAGACCCCCCAAAAAGACAGAAAACCAGAAATGATTAGGAAGAAGAAGAAAAAAGGAAAATGTATAGAAAAGGAAACAGACCTATGAATAAGACAGGAAAGTGCATCATATCTCTCAAACCCTGTCTGTGCAAGTGCAGCATCTCCCTGAAGATGTCCCAGTGTAAAACCAGTAGTTGTCGAGGCTGAGTGCTAAATCCGATAGCCCCTTACGGGCCTCATTTGTGTCCACTCCAGAGCCGTAGAGAGAGAGAGAGGAGAGAGAGAGAGAGGAGAGAGAGAGAGAGAGAGAGAGAGAGAGAGAGAGAGAGAGAGAGAGAGAGAGAGAGAGGAAAAGAGGACGAATAAAAGGTGTTAGGAAATGAAGGTTACAGCTAGATTTGAGGGAAACATGATGGTCTCTGAGGACTATATAAGGTAAAAGAGAGTATGCATGTTTGTTTGTTGTTTGTCTGATTGTGTGTGTGTGTGTGTGTGTGTGGTGTGTGTGTGTGTGTGGTGTTTTGCTGGTTTGCCTTTAATCATTTTGTGTAGTTTGCTGTAACTGTTCCTATCTGTCTCTTCTGGTTTTTTCTGTCGCCTTTTAAAAAAAAAAAATTGTATCGCTGACTCTGTCTCTCTGTCTGTCCGTTTATCTATCTATCTATCGATCTATCTATCTATCTATCTATCTATCTATCTATCTATCTATCTATCTATCTATCTATCTATCTATCTATCTATCTATCTATCTATCTATCTACCTATCTACCTATCTGTCTATCTATCTATCTATCTATCTATCTATATGTATGTATATATATGTGTATGTATGTATGTATCTATATATCTCTCTCTTTGAGTAGGCAATGCATTTATGACTGTATATGAATCCTAAGAAAGCTCTATAATTATGTTGAATTAATTTCAACACTTTTATCATTTCATGTGAAGATTTCTCAATCAATCGATCTTATTTTCAAGAATGAAATAACTAGATAAATTATGCATTACTTAAATGGATCCAGAACTACTTAAATAAGTAATTATGTAGACAGTGCACACACACATGCACTCTCTCTCTCTCACATACACACAAACACAAATACATATATGCACAGACACAGAAACATAAACAGACACACACAGACAGGCACACACAACACACACACACGCACACACACACACACACACACACACACACACACACACACACACACACACACACACACACACACACACACACAGTACCGTTATCTGACACTTTTCTATTATTGTTTGCGTTCTCTTGTTTAGATTACTTTTTTCTGTCTAAAATCACCAAAGGGGAATGAAAAACTGAAAATTTCAACAACGAACCCCACACAAAACGAGAGACGGCACCCCAAAGCACCCCCCCCAAAACACCAACACAAAAAACATATTTTCCCAAAACAGAATTTTTCGACACACCGTGGCAAAAAAACAGACAAAAAACCCCAAAAAAAAAACCCAAAACCTTTCCCCAAAACCCAGTAGTTATTACTGAAGTCCTTTCTTCATTTTTCCTTTTTTTGACCTATTACAAAAGGCAAGAAAAAAATAGCAGACCGGCAACACACCCGAAACAAAACACAACTATTTCTGTACATAAAGAATTTTGAAAGAAGGGGGGGGGGGGGGAGAAGGTTGGAAAAATTCTTGCTTAACTTCAAAGGTTTAAAAAATCCCTCGTCTTTTCCAACATTAAAAAAAATTTAACTTTTAAAGTATTGGTTCCAGATAAAACTCTTTTCAAGGTCCCTTGGGACAATTTGGATTAAGGGGGTTAAAGGGGAAAAGGGGAATTTAAATTTGTTATAACCTGGTAATATAAAAATATGCTAAAGGGAAAAATTTTCGGGTTTTTAAAATGGATTGGCCCCGGGGGTAACTGCTGGGTTCGTGTCCGGTTTGCGGGGGGGGGGGACTTTTGTTAGGGGTTAATTTTGGGGGGGGGGGGGGGGGGGGGGGGGGGGGGGGGTGGGGGGGGTCTTTTTGGGTTGAAAGGGGGGGGGGGGGGGGGGGGGGGGGGCAAGACGAAAGATAATGATAAAGATTGTGGGTAAAACATTTCTTTTTTTTTTTTGATAAGTGTTTCCAAAAAGGGAAGATAAGAGAAAAAGGGATTTTTTGGGAGAAACAAAATAAGCATATTGGTGTTTGAAAAAAAACCCCCAAAAAAACAACCCCCCTTTTACAATTTAAAACAATAAAATTCAACAAAAATTTTTAAAAACCCCCAAAAAGTAAAAATTTTTGGGTATTTTCAAACTTTGTTTTTCGTTTTTCGTAAAGCAGAAAATGTTACATTCAAGAAAAAAGGAAGTCAGTTTTTGTTTCTTTAAAAAAAAGCCAGAAAAAAAAGCCAAAAAGAAAAAAAACAGAAAAGAAAGTAGAGTTATTCCTGAAAAAGTGGAGAAAAAAAGAAGAAAAAAATTTTGAAAGTAAGGCCAAGAGACCCCCCAAAAAGCGAAAACCAGAAATGATTAAAAAGAAGAAGAAAAAAGGAAAATGTAAGAAAAGAAACGCTTAAACAAGACGCAAAGTGCATCCATCTCTCAAATCCTTTGTGCAAGTCAGCATCCCCCTAAATTTTTGTTCCCGTAAAAACCCCCGGGTGTCGGGCTGAGTGACAAATCCGATGCCCCTTACGGGCCTCCTTTTGTCCACCCAGGAGATGAGAGAGAGAGGAGAGGAGAGAGGAGAGGAGAGAGGAGGGAGAAAAGGGGAGAGAGAAGGAGAGAGGGAGCAGACGGAGAGGAGAGAGAGACAGAGAAAAGGGGAGAGACAGAGGGAGAGAGGAAAAAGGAGAATAAAAGGTGTTGGAAAATAAGGTTTAAAAGCTAGAGTTGGGGGAAAACTGAGGTCTCTGGGACTATAAAAGATAAAAGGAGTGGTATGTTTTTTGTTTGTTTTTTTGATTGTGTTTTTTGTGTGTTGTGTGTGTGTGTGTGGTGTTTTGTGTGTGGGTGTTGTGTGTTGTGTTTGTGGTTGTCTTTTTTTTTTGTATTTTCCCTGTAACTGTTTTATCTGTTCTTCTTTTTCTTTCTGTCCCCTTTTTTATTTTTATCTCTGCTCTTTTCCCCTTTTGTCGTTTATATCTATCTTCTATCTATTAAATTATCTATCTATCATCTTCTATTATTATCTATTTTCTATTATTTCTATTATCTATCTACTATCTATCTATCTTCTCTATGTATATTGTAATTTTGGTAGGCAATGTATTTATCATATAATTTTAAGCATCCAAAGAAAGCTCGTAATTAGGGTTTAATAAATTTTCCCACACTTTCTCTTTATGTAAGATTTTAAATAATCGTTTGTCTTGAAAAATGAAAAAATAGGTAAATTTGCTTCCAAAATGGTTAATGGCCCAAACTACTTAAATAAACAATTGTGTAGCAGAAACCAACATGAACTCTTCACATACAAAAAAAACACATACGCACATGCCCAGACACAGAATCCAGACACATACAGACAGACAGCAGAACACACACACAAACACACACCCACACACAACACACCCACCCACACACCACACACACAACACACCCCAAAACACACTGAGTTAATAACATTTTGTGCCAAAATTTACGATACATTTTTCGACACAGGCCATGGCGGGGAGGCAGGGGAAAACAGACGGGTGGAAAAAAAAAAAACCAAAAAACCATTCCCTTCCCCCTTTATCATTGTGTAATATAAAAGATCCTTTCAGTTCCTATTTCCCTTTTCTGCCTATTCACCAGCAAAAAAAATTAAAAAATGATCCCGACTCTGGTCAACATCCCCTTGATTAATAAAAGGGCACTATACATATTTCTTATTTCAAAGACTAGTTGTAGATTGGGGGAAGGGGGGGTTGGGGGGGGAAGGTTTGGGAAATATGATATTGCTTGTTCATTTTCTTTTTTGGAGAAGGTAAAAATCCCCTCCGTTTTTTCCAAAACATTTCCCTAGTTTTCCCAACACAAACCGTTACTTGTCCACCGATAACACTCCGTCGTTTGAGGGTATGTCGTCAATTTAGCGTTTACGACGGTACAATGGGGGAAGGGGGGGAATAATTGTTGATAGCCCTTGTGACTGATGATATGTAGGCTGATGGGAGATGGCCGGATGGTGATGGATGGATCGTGGTTCAGTGTGATGGTAGGATATCGATACGGTTTTTAGACAGGCACCCCAAGATAAAGTGTTCAAATTAAAACAGTTTGTTACAGAAAGTAAAAGGGGGGACACAGTGCAGATAATGGTTGACAGATTTTAGGAAAAACAGTTTGTTGAAAATGATTAAAAAGATGAGTGTTACCAAGACCCAAAAATAGATAAGAAATTTTTAAAAGGAGGTAGTTGGGTGACAGACAAAAAAAATTTGCTATCAGTAAATGATGTTTTAAATAGACTGGAAGGTGAAGCTAGTTGGGTGTTTTTATTACGAATTGATGAACAGGTAAAATACGAAAGGCATAAATTTTGGTTTTCTAGAAAAACCCCTTTCAAGAAAATAATGTTTGATTTTCTAAATTTTGCTTTTCTTTTTTTAGTTAAGCGAAAATAGTTAACATTTCAGACAAACAAAACGTTTAAAAGTCGTTTGTTTGTTAAAAAAAAACCCAAGAAAAACCCCGAAAGAAAAAAAACAGAAAAGGAAACCAGAGATTTTTCCCTGAAAAAAGGGAAAGAAGTAAAAAAGAAAAAATCTTGAACTAAGGCCCAAAGGGTACCCCCAAAAAAAAACAGAAAACAAGAATGATTGGGGAAGAAGAAGGGAAAAAGGGAAAGTACAAAAAAAGGAAAAAGACTTGAAAAAGGGCGGGAAAAGTGCATCATATCTCTAAAACCCTGTCTGTGCAAGTGAGCATCTCCCTGAGTTGTCCCAGTGAAAAAACCGGGGTCGTCAAGGCGAGTGCTAAATCGAAGCCCTTACGGGCCCTTTGTGCCCACTCCGAGGCGTCGGAGAGGAGAGAGAGGAGGATGAGAGAGGAGAGAGAGAGGGGGGGGGGGGAGGTAGGGAGGGAGAAAGAGAGACAGAGGAGGAAAAGAGGACGAAAAAAAGGTTTTGGGAAAATGAAGGTTGCATTTTGTTTATGAGGGAAAAAGTGGGTCTATGGAACTGTTAAGGTAAAAGTGGTGTGTATGTTTGTTTGTTTGTTTGTTTGATTGATTGTGTGTGTGTGTGTGTGTGTGTGTTGGGGGTGTGTGTGTGTGTGTTTGTGGTTCCTTTATCTTTTTGTGTAGTTTGGTATCGTCTCTTCTGTTTTTTCTGTTCCTTTTTGTTTTTATCTTGATCTGTCTCCTGTATGTCGTTGCCCTTCTCTCTGTCTGTCCGATTATTTATAAATTACTTTTGGGAAAAAAAAACATAGCGCTGTCTTACGCTAACGCTTATGTGTTAACACTATAAACTTTCTTCTCCAGCGACTATGAAAAACACCCCGCGTTTCGAGGTACTGTCGTAAATTTTTAGGTTACTACGCGGTAGCTACAGAGAGAAGGGGAACTAAATTTGTCTGATACACCTGTGCGACTGATATGATAGAGGAATGGAGGATGGACGCATGGTAAGGGATGGATAAGGGTTAGTGTGACTAGTCGGATATCAATACAGACAATTTAGACAGGCAAACACGTAGGATGTGATTCCCCGACGTTTGTTGGGAGTAATAAGGGGACACGGGGACGACGTCAATGTCAGAGACAGTTGTCAGGTAAAAGTTTGCTTGATAAGATTAAGAAGTGGTTTCCCAAAAACCCAAGAGTAGTAGTTTGTTAAAAAAGGAGTGTTGTTGGGTGACGACAAAATAATTGCATATCAGATAAATGATGATGTGATAGATTGGAAGGTAAAAGACATAGCTGCGTGTTTTGTGAGGGAAATTTGATAAAACAGAAATACAGAAGCATAATTGGTGTTTGAATGACCAATTTCAAGTAATAATGTTTGTACTTTCTAAACTTTGTTTTTTGTTTTTTTGTATAAGCAGAAAATGTTAACATTCACAGAAAAAAGAAAGTCAGTTTTTTTTCTTAAAAAAAGCCCTAAAAGCCGAAAGATAAAAAAAGAAAAGAAAGCCCGAGATTATTCCCGAAAAAAGGGAAGAAGTAAAGAAGCAAATTTTGAAAGTAATGGCCAAGGATCCCCCCAAAAAAACAGAAAACGAAAATGATTAGGAAGAAGAAAAAAAAAAAGGAAAATGTACAGAAAGGAAACAGACCCATGTAAAACAGGAAAGTGCTCATATTCTCAAATCCTGTCTGTGCAAGTGCGCATCTCCCCGAAATTGTCCCAGTGTTAAAAAACCCGGGTGTCGAGGCCGAGTGATAAATCCGATAGCCCCTTTCGGGGGTATTTGTGTCCACTTTAGAGAAGGGAGAGGAGAGAGAGAGAGGGGAGGGAGAGAGAGAGAGAGAGAGGGGAGAGAGAGGGAGAGGGGAGAGAGAGAGGGAAGAGAGAGGAGGTGTGTGTGGGGGGGGGGGGGGGGGGGGAGACGAAAAAAAGGAGTTGGAAATGAAGGTTCAGTTAGGGTTTTGGGGAAAAGTGATGGTCCCCGAGGATGTACGAGGTAAAAAAAATGGTGTGTGTGTGTGGTGTGTGGGGTACGTGCTTTTGTGTGTGTGTGTTGTGTGTTCTTTACCTTTACGTTTTATTTATTTGCTGTAATTGTTTCTTTTTTTCTATTTTTTATTTCTGTTTTTAAATTAATTCTTGTCGTTGTTTTTTCTCTCTCTTCTCTCTCTCTCTTCTTCTCTCTCTCTCTCTCTCTCTTCTCTCTCTCTCTCTTCTTCTCTTCCCCTCTTCTTCTGTCCCTTCCGTTTTAGTGCAAAATGTTTGCCAGTTGAGACATTTGGTTTTTTATATATTCTATGTTTTGAAAGCCCCGGGTTTGTTAAGCGAATGGGGTACAAAAAATAGTAGTTCAGGGTTTGGGAAACCACTCTTGTATTGCCAACTTAAACTATGTTTTTTTGTTCTGTTTTGTGTGCAGTTTCTGTTTGTCAAAATGTCTCTCCCCTTTTCTACAGGCCCGGGGGCCTTTCAAATTTAAAACCTTAGTTCTGAGTTTTTCTGTCGTCTGTCTGTCTGTCTGTTGTCTGTCTGTCTGTCTGTTGTCTCTCTCTCTCCTCTCTCTCTCTCTCTCTTCTCTCTCTCTCTCTTCTCTCTTTTCTCCTTTTTTGATGTGGGGACTTCTAGACTGAGCAATCTTTAAAAACAAAAAACATCCCCCCCCCCCCCCCCCCCCCCCCCCCCCCCCCCCAAAACCCCCCCCCTTTTCCACAACCCCCCCCCCCCCCCAAAAAAAACCTTTTCCTTTCCCTTAATCCCTTTTTTCCTCCCCCCCCCCCCCCCACTCCCCAAATGGCAGCGAAAAAAACCCCTCCTGTGTGGGAAGAAAACGCCGCATCCCTTAAAAAACGGTTTGCTTTCGGAAGAGAAGGCCCCTTTTGGGTGGGAACTGGGGCGCAAGTTACAAACCGGCGCATGAGGAAATTGGAAATATAAAAAAGAAAAAGAAAAAGAAAAAAGATGTTAAAACAAGAAATGAAAAGGTAATGTTTTTTAAGAGATGTGTCTCGTAGGTCGTCATGGGTTTGGTGATAATTAAAAAAAAATAATGGTGTAATGATAAGTATAATAAATTTTAAAAAAAATTCATCATATCTTTCATCATCAAAAAAATTATTCCCTATCATCACAAATTATAATAAAATGTAATTATTTAAGAAGATTGAATAATAACAACACCCCTTATGGGTTGCATAATAAAATATAATCCGACCCAAAAAAAATCATAACACCCCCCAAAAACAACAAAAAAAACCATTTAAAACCCTCTACAACACCTGCCTTCATCCCCACCTCAACCTCCAAAGGGAAAGGAAGGGGGGCAGGATGGTTAAGACGTTTGCCTGCCCAAAAGTCAACCCTAAGTTTTGGGTTCATTCCCCGGGGTCGCCCCTTTTTTCCCCGTTTGACCCCCCCAAAATCGAACTGAATGTCAAAGTCCCTTTGGATGAGACTATAAACCCAGGCCCCCTGTTCGAAAGCCGAAACATTTATGACACCCTTAATCCTGTTCCGCCCCTTTTGGAAAGGTAGGCCATTTTTTTGTGCCGGTTGGGAAAAAGATGACAGAATTTACAAATCCGTACACACAGGGGATTGATGTAAAAAAAAAAAAAGACTGGGTGTTATTTTCCTTATCCTCGTATAAAAGATAAATAAATAAAAAAATAAAATAAAATAAAAAATTAAATAAAAAAAGACTAAATAAATAAAAGAATAACTAAATAAAAGAAAAAAGAATACAAACTAAAAAAAAAAAATAATAAAAGTATAAATAAATAAAAAGAAAGAATAAAAAATAAAAAAATAAAAAAAATAAAATAAATAAAACATGAAAGACTAAAAAAAAAAAAAGATAAATAAATAAAAGACTAAAATAAAAAAAAGAAAAAAAATAAATAAAAAAGTAAAATAAAAATAAAATTAAAATAAAAAAAAAAAAGAAAGAAAAAAAATAAAAGATAAATAAAAAAATAAAAGAAAATAAAAAAAAGAATAAATAAAAGAAAAAAAGAATAAAAAAATGAATAAATAAATAAAATAAAAAATAAATAAAAAAATAAAAAAAATAAAAAAATAAAAAATAAAAAACTAATAATTAAAAAAATAAATAAATAAAGAATCAAATAAATAAAAAAATAAATAAATAGATAAAAGAATAAAAAAATGAAAAAAAAAAAAAAAAATAAAAAAAGAAAAGAGTAAATAAATAAAAAAAATAAATAAAAAAAAAAGTAAATAAAAAAAATAAAAATAAAAAAAATAAAAGAAAAAATAAAAAAAGAATTTTTTAATTAAAAAATTTTAAAATTTTTAAAAGAATAAAAAAAATAAAAAAAGTAAAAATAAGGGCAAAAAATAAAAAGAAAAAAAATAAAAAAAATAATAAATAAAAGAAGATACAAAAATAAAAGAAAAAAAAAATAAAAAAAAAAAAAAGAAAAATAACTAAAAAAAAAAAAAAAAAAATAAAAAAAATAAAAAAATAAAATAAACAAAAAACAAAAAATAATAAACGAAAAAACCAAAAAATTTTCTTCTCTCTGAACCCCCCTTCGCGTACCCGGGCCCGCGCGTGTGGAGTCTTCGGGAAGTGTTTTTGAGTACTGCAAAGGGGTCCGGGGCGACAAGACCGCGGTGTGGGCGCAGCCCCCGGATTCTGCAGAACCCGGACGCCCTGCACGAAACCCGTCCCCATCTACCCGGGAGAGGGCCCCCCCCTTCCCCTGCACCCCCCGAGAGGGGACGGGGCCCATCCCGCACTACTCTTGAGAGGCCCGGGGTTGTGGTGGTGTGTGGGGTGTGTTTGGTGTGTGGGTGTGTGGGGGGGGGGGGGGGGGGGAGGTTGGGGGGGTAGTGGTGGGGGGGGGGGGAGGAGGTGGTGGTGGTGGTGGTGGTGGGGTGTGGTTTTTGGTGGGGTGTGTGGGTGGGGTGTGGGTGAGGGGAGCGGGGTGTGTGTGTGTGTTTTTGTCGGGGTAGTGGTGGGGTGGGGATGGGGGGGGTTTGGGGGGCGGTGTGAGGATGGGGTGAATGGGTAGGTTGGTAGTGGATTGGGGTGTGGGGGGGGGGGGGGAGGGGAAAAAGTCCACAAATTAAACATACATTCACAGTCCTCCCACCCCCCCCCAAACCCCCCCCCCCAAACCTTTTTGGTTTTTTAAAAAAGATTTTTCATTAATAAGCCCGAAACGAGCAAACCCGCAAAATAATCGCCCAGCGCAACAAAAAGCAAAACAAGCAGCTTAGTTTAGTACAAAGTACACCATCAACAATTTTATAGCGACTTGACCCCAACCTTTTTTTTTCCCCCCTACATCCCTTATAAAATTAAGTACGGAAAATTTTTTTATATATAGCGTGAATTTGTAAAAACAACGAATCAAATCGCTTTTATCCCACCTTAAAACCACCCTTTTCCCCGCAACGAACAAAAACGCTGTTATCCCACCTTTAAGGGGCCCCCCCTTTCCCCGCAACGAATCAAAAGGGTGCTTATCCCCCCCCCCTTTTAAACCCCCCTTTCCTCGCAAAAGAATCAAAGCGCTGCTTTTCCCCCTTAAAACCCACCTATTCGAACGAATCAAAAGCGCTGTTATCACCTTAAAATCCACCTTATCCATCCATCCCCTCTTGTGTGTGTGTTGCGCGCTCTTGCCCCGGGCCCCCCGTCTGGACACATGTGATCGGCATGTCAAGGCCCCTGGGCCAAAGGGGCTGCACAACTCCATCGTCAACGTGGGGTATCCGCGCCAAGTGGAGAGTGCGACAGTGCAGTTCGCCATCGTGGAGCAGGCAAGGGCGACGCCACCCCCGCCAGGGGATGGAGACGCGGGGACCCAGTTCCTGTTACGAGCCCCAAAATCAGCCCGGCCCCCCTTTGCCGCCCTTTCCCCCTTCCCCGTCATGTTCGACCGGAGTCGGGTCCCCCGGCCGGGATCCATCGCGGCGTTCCCGGGGGGCCGCCCCCCCCCTGCAAGGTACGGCTCTTCGAGGTGAGAGGAGTTTGGGTGAGGGGTGGGTGGGGTGGGGGGGGGTGGGGGTGGGAGGGGTGAGGGGGTGGGTGGGGGAGGTGTGGGGGAGGGGGTGGGTGGGGTGGGGGAGGGGGTGTGTGAGGGGGTGGGGGGGTGAGGAGGGGTGGAGGGGTGGGGGTGGGTGGAATGGGGAGAGAGAGGGAGGGGTGGGGGAGAGGGGGGAGAGGGAGGGGGAGGAGAGAGGGGACAGAGGGGAGAGGGAGAGGGGAGGGAGGGGGAGGATAGGGGTGAGGGGTGAGTGGAGGGAGAGGCGAGGGGGTGGGGAGGGGGGGATGGGGAGTTTGAGAGAGATGGAGGTGGGAGAGAGGGGAGATGAGGAGGGATGGGGGAGGGGAGAAAGAGACGGGGTAGAGAGGAGGTAGGGAGAGAGGAGAGTGGGGAGTGGGAGAGGGAGGGATTAGAGAGGGAGAGAGAGGGGGACGGAGAGAGAGAGGGGAAGGGAGAGAGAGATTGAGAGAGAGCAGCTGTTTGGGCTGGGGTGTTAGATGATCCAGATTGTGTGTGGTAGTAAGTTTGTAGATTTTCTCTGGTTTGATTTTGGGGTGTGTTTTTTTTCATTGTTTTAGCAACAAGGAATATTTTTTTTTATAATAGTCTATTGATAATCATATTTATTTAGGAAGCGAGGTGTTTGTCGTTTGAGTTGGGTGGGTTTTTTTTACAGTAACGAGTATATTTCCTAGGGCAAAGAAAATCATGAAAAACGAATGCATTAGACTGGTGGTGAGGCTAGTTGAAGAACAGGTGCGATACTATGGCCACATATAGTTCATGATTAGAGCAGGTCAAAGGCAAAGTCAAAAACACTTTAATTATCCCATGAAGGGTAATTGCAATACTGGCAGGCACATTGATACGCATAATTATTTCAAAAGGCACAAGAAATTACATTTCAAATTGTTATGAACACTGCAAGATAGCTTAAAAATATATATATCATCCACACACAAACCCAGGCGCGCGCACACACACGCACGGCATATGCACGCATACACACATACACACATTCCCACACACGCCAATGTATGAATACAATGTAAAAAAACAAAAAACAAACAAAAAACAAAAAAGCAACATTGATTGGAAAGAACCCCCATACAATGATAATTATAGCAGTCATACAAAAGGCTACTGTGTAATGCAATGCGATAAAATGCAATACAGTATAGTTCAGTGCAATTCAATACAAAACAATACAAAGCAAACGCATCGCATGACAACGCAACGTATCCCAAGGTCACGTTATGCAATATAATGCGTGCAAAAAACAATATGACAGAGATCGATATGATTTCATGGAATGCGATATAGAAACAAATCAAGGGATATAGTTTCAGTTAATCCTTCACAGCACACCACACCATACCACACCACACCATACCACACCACACCACACCACACCATACCACACCACACCATACCGCACCGCACCACACCACGCCACACCACAGAAAAACAACACACCACAGAAACAAACAACACACCACACCATACTACACTTCACCACACCATACCACACACACCACACCATACCATGCCATATTACACTTCATCACACCACACCACACCACGCCACGCCACATCGTACCAAACCATACCATACCACACTACACTTCACTACACCACACTATACACCAACATCAACAGCACAGCACAGTACAGCACACCACACCACACCATACCACACAATATCATATCATACTACACTTCACCACACCATACCACACATACCACAGTACTGCATTTCACCGTACCACATCATACTACACCACACTATGTCATACTACACTTCACCACACCACACCACACTTCACCACACCAAACCTCACCATACCACACTACCCCACATCATACCATACCATACCATGTCATACTACACCTCACCTCACCACACCACACCACACTTCACCACACCATACCACACCAAACCACACCATGCCACACCATACCATACTGCACTTCACCACACCACACCACACCACACCACACCACCACCCTACACCATACCCCACACCACACCATACCATGCCAACACCACACGAACACTATATCACACCTCATACACACACCAACACCAACACCAAACCAAACCAAATCAACCGTCTCTCTAACACACACACACACACACACACGCACGCACGCACGCACGCACGCACGCACGCACGCACACACGCACACACACACACAGTCCTTCGGATGAGACTATAAACCGAGGCCCCGTGTTCGAACGCATGCAGAACATCTTACGCACACGTTAAATCCTGTTCCGCTTTTCAGAAGAGTAGGCCATTGTGTGTCGGTGGGAACAGATGACAGAATTTATAAAACCGCATACACACGGGGACTGGATGTAATAAAGCACATGAGTGCTTATTCAATTATCCTCGATATAAAAGAATAAATAAATCAATAAATAAAAAACACATATGCACACACTCACTCACGCTCGCCTGGCTGCCTGTATGCTCCCCTGCTGCTACAGATGATCCGGCCTCACATGGAGCTGGACTTCTCCTCATCCTCTCCCACATCAACACCGTCTACGTCCTAGCCACCAAACCCGGCGTCCTCACCTCCACCTCCTCCTCCTTCTCCCCTCCCTCCTCCTCCCCTCCCTCCTCCTCCTCCCCGACCCCTACCGGCCCTACCACCACCACCACCCACTCCTCCTCTTCGCCCAACAACGGCGGAGACCCGACAGACCTGGCCCTCAGCCCGGCTGCCGGCAGCACCCCGCACGGCGGAGACCACGCGCACTTCCACGTGAAGGACCGCGACACGTCGGTGATGCGCCTGAAGGGGCAGATGATCCACGTGGCCGAGTCGGACTCCATCCTCTTCCTGTGCTCGCCCAGCGTCACCAGCCTGGACGACCTCAGCCGGCGCGGGCTGTTCCTGAGCGACATCCCGCTCCACGACGCCACCAGGGACCTGGTCTTGCTGTCGGAGCACTTCGAGGCGGAGTACAAGCTGGCGCAGCGGCTGGAGGTGCTGACGGAGCAGCTGACCAGGACCTACAAGGAGCTGGAGGAGGAGAAGAAGAAGACGGACAGGTAAAGGAAAGGGTGTGGGTGGGTTGTGGGAGGGTGGGGGTGGGGGGGGGGGGTTGTGGGGTGGGGGTGGTGGGGGGGTGGGGTTGTGGGTGGTGTGGGGTGGGGGTGGTGTGGGGTGGTGTGGGGGGTGGGTGGGGGGGTTTGGGGGGGGGGTTGGGGGTGTGGGTGTGGGGGGTGGGGTGGTTGGGGGGGTGTGGGGGTTGGGGGGGTTGGGGGGTGTGGGTGGGGTTGGGGTGGTGGTGGTGTGAGGGGTGGGTGGTGGTGTGAGGGGTGGGTGGTGGTGTGGGTGGTGGTCGTGTGGGGGTGGGTGTGGTGGTGGGAGGTGGGGTGTAGGGGGTGGGGGTGGGGGGAGTTGTGTGTGTGTGGGGGGGTGGGAGGTGGGTGTGGGGGGGGGCTGTGGTGGTGTGGTGGTGTGGGGGTGGGGATA
>CM054141.1:4477167-4484667 GCA_028751875.1 Rapana venosa
GTATCAAGAAAACATGGCTGTCCCGGGAATTGTCCATGCATACTGCATCATAAAAGTTAAAAAGCATAGAAGATTGGGAAGGGACGAGGAGTCTGAGAAAGGGATGGGAGGGTGGAAAGGGTAGGGAACGGGGTCGGGTCTCCCCCCCGGATAAGAAAGTTGAACTGGAAATTGCAAGTCTTATAGACTAGTAATAGAAGGCTGTTTTGAGGGAATGGGTTATCTTAACGATCGTACACCTTGCATCTGAGAGGATGGTAATATTTGTCTTGTGTCAAGTTTATTCTCTCAAAGAAGGTATGCCTTTCATTTTTGGGGTAGGGGGGTAACACTGACTGCTTTCGGTCCTTTAAATGTAGGGTTTTAAAAAATCTTTTTGATTGGCACACATGTGCATTTCAAAACAAACAAACTGACCTTTCGTCCAGACATTTCCTTATTTCCATTAAATTGACTGACACGGCTAATTGTTACACAAAGTACAAATAATCAGCAATAATTTTTGATGTTAAGGCATGAATTTAGTTGGGGTTTTTTGCCTTGGGTATCAGCTGAAGAGTATTGTCACAAAAATGGGCAATGTTACCAGTTTCTTATTAGGTTTCGAAGTCATAGGTCGTGAGTTCGAATGTTTGATAGCATCTACAGGACAACAAAATGGACACTCCTACTAATTGTTAGCCTAGGTTGACCCGCTGGTATTTGTTTTCTTTCTTTTGAGTCTAAACACACGCAGAAGACACAGTATGCACGCTATTGCTATATTCATGTTAACATTCTTTGCGATGCAGAGACTTTCTCTTCGTCCAACGCTCATGCAGCAACTATTGCTGTCTGTCATATGAGCGAAAATGCATTACGTTGCTGTTAATAAAGCACCTGACAAGTCAGACCCAGCGCATTCGACTTCAGCGTGGGAGACAATTGTTATCTTTCAAGTCAGTCTGGAAAATAAAAGGCAGGAGAATGAAAACCCAGAAGGCAGAAAATAAACAAAAGAAGCAAGACAGAAACGGATAGAAAAGAGGAAATTCTAGTAGCGAAGTCTCCTGAGGGGGGGGATGCTATTTTCATACGAGGAAGTCTCCTTGGCATCTCCATGGGGTAAAGTAGTTTCCTATGTGGACTCAATGGTCTCCATCCTTCTTGATGTTTTCAACAGGGAACGGGATATCCTGGTGGTTATAGTGATGTATTCGTGATCTGCTGACCCGGGGTTCGAATCTCGTTCATGAGGATTTTTCCTCTGGAGTTAAACATCCGCGCCGACTCCACTCTCCCCCCCAAAAGTCCTTCGGATGAGTTTAAAACCCGTTCCGCTCTTCGTAAGAGTCGGCCATGGTGTGCCTGGTGGGAACGGATGACAAAAATTTGACAAAAGCTGCATACACACGGGGGACTCAATGAAAAAAGAAAGCCCCCCCCAAACGAGTGTTTGTTTACATTCTCCTGAAAATAAACGAATAAAACTTAACTAAAGAAAAGAGTCACCTGAGCGCTTTGATTTGTTGCTTTACAAGATTCAGCGCTAAAATATTTTTTTTTAAAAGTCATCTGATCAGAGCGTTTGGATTGGTTGCTTTACAAGATTCAGCGCTATATAAATTCCCTACATTATTATTATTATTATTATTATTATTATTATTATTATTATTAGCGGGACGGGATAGCTCAGTGGTCGGAGCACTCGCTTTCCCCCAGTCAAGTTAAGCAGCGTCGAGCGTGGTTACCAGTTGGATGGGTGACCGTTTGCGCCTCTTGGCTTCAGTATAGTTCTCCCAGTTCACTCACCTGTAAATGGGTACCTGCCCTCTTTAGGGTCAGGGAAGGTAAAGCAGCGAGGGAGAGGAGATGGGCGCCGCTCTCAATATGCTGGCCCTAGAGAAGTGAGATCTCTGACGCCTCGCTCCCCTACGACCTTATAGGTTATGGGACTCCTTTTCCCTTACCTTTTTTATATTATTATTATATTATTATTATTATTATTATTATTATTATTATTATTATTATTATTATTATTATTATTATTATTGTTGTTGTCGTCGTCGTCGTCGTCATCGTCATCATCATCATCATCATCATCATCATCATCATCATCATCATCATCATCATCATCTGATAGGGAAACAACTACAGCTGCAGAAAAAAAAAAAAGGGTGAAAGGGTGGCGCAGCGCTAAGTGGCGACGCGTTCTCCCGCTCTCCCCGGGGAGAGCAGCCCGAATTTCACGGAGAGAAATCTGCCGTGACTTAAAGTGGTATGAAATAAAATCTGAGCGCTTTGATTTGTTGCTTTACAAGATTCAGCGCTATATAAATTCCATACATTATTATTATTATTATTATTATTATTATTATTATCATCATCATCATCATCATCATCATCATCATCGTCATGTTGAACACCACTACTACTACTGCAACCCTCCCGGTCCCTCCAGGCTGATGTACTCGATCCTGCCGCCCTCAGTGGCCAACGAGCTGCGGCACCACCGGCCCGTGCCGGCCATGAAGCACAGCGCCGTCACCCTGCTCTTCTCCGGCATCGTGGGCTTCTCCCAGTTCTGCGCCAGGAACTCTGAGACCCAGAGCGCCATGAAGATCGTGCAGCTGCTCAACACCGTCTACACCAAGTTCGACATGCTCCTCACCCCAGAGAACAACCCCAACATTTACAAGGTGAGGAGAGGGTGGGAGAGGGGGAGGGGGGGAGGTGAGGGAGGGGGGGAGGGAGGGGGAGGGGGTGGGGAGGGGGAGGGGGGGAGGGTGAGGGAGGGGGGGAGGGAGGGGGAGGGGGTGGGAGGAGGGGGAGGGAGGGGGGGTGTGAGGGGGTGGGAGAGGGGGTGGGGGAGGGAGAGGGGTGGGGGAGGGGGGAGAGGGGGGTGGAGGGAGGGGGGAGAGGGAGGGTGAGGGAGGGGGTGGAGGGAGAGGGAGAGAGGGGGGAGGGAGAGAGGGAGAGAGAGAGGGGGGAGAGAGAGAGGGATAGGGAGAGAGGGGGAAGAGAGAAGGGGGAGAGAGAGGGGGGAGGGAAAAAGAGAGGGAGGGGGAGGGAGAGGGAGAGAGGTGGAGAGAGAGGGGGTAGGAGAGAGGGGGAGGGAGAGAAGGGGAGAGAGGGAAAGAGAAGGGGGAGGAGAGAGGGAGAGAGAGAAGTGGGAGAGGAGGGTGGTAGGGAGGGAGGGAGAGAGAGAGGGGGGGGGAGGGGGAGAGAGAGAGGGGGAGGGGGAGAGAGAGAACGGGAGAGAGGGGAGAGAAGAGAGGGGAGAGAGAGAAGAGGGGAGGAGAGGGAGAGGAGAGAAGAGAGGGAGAGGAGAGAGAGAGAGGGGGTGAGAGAGTGAGAGAGGGAGAGAGGAGAAGGAAGAGGAGAAAGAGGGGAGAGTGGAGGAGAGAGGTCGAGGGAGAGAGAGGAGAGGAGAGAGAGAGGGAGGAGAGAGAGGAGAAAGAGAGAGAGAGAGAGAGGGGAGAGAGAGGGGAGAGGGAGATGTAGGTGGGAGCTGGTTGTGGAAGTTGGGGGGAAATGATAGGCGATTATTATGGAGCAAAATCTGTTTTCAGACGTGGTCACAGCGTACAACTCTAGCATAATTCAGTCAAGGGCTCAGGTGCCCAGTGTTGAAAATAGCGCGCCCCTTCCTTTTACCAAGTCCGAGTGTGGTCAGTTCCTGCTATAATCAGCACCAGCCGGCCCCTTCTGGGCAAGGATGGGATGGAGTGGGTAGCAGCTGAAAGTAGGCCTAGTTGAAAGTGAGCAGTGCGGGGACTGACAGCTGTGGGTACATCGGGTGATTCAATGATAGAGTACATCGGCTGAATCTCTAGTTGAGCAAATTCGTACAGAGCACAGCGAAATATTCACACCTAATGCCTGAAGTTCCCCATTTTTTGTAATGAGCAAGGGCCAGGGATGTATGTTGGATAATAACAAAGTTTAAGGAGGGCAGACTGTAGGGTACTAAAGTGAAGAGGGGTTCGTACACGTGTAGACCTATCCTTCTGTCTGGGGAACATAACATACTTATTCTTTCGATAGGGGACAGGATAGCTCAGTGGTCAAGAGCACTCGCTTTATCCAAATTAAGGTTGAGCAGTTTTGAGCGTGGTTACCACATGGACGAGTGTGACCGTTTGCGCGCCTTGGCTTCAGTACAGTACCCCAGCTAGCTGTAAATGGGCACCTGCCCTCTTAAGGGTCAGGGAAAGTGAAGCAGCGAGGGAGAGGAGATGAGCGTCACCCTCACCATACTGGCCCCTGGAGAAGCTGAGGTTTCTAATACCTCGCTCCCCAACGACCGCATAGGTTATGGGACCACCTTAGCCGTTATCTACTCTTTTCATGTGCAGTGTGGGGTGTATTACCTTGAGTTACTGATTTTGTATGAAGAAAATCCACTTACGGATGTCTCAAGAAGGAAAAGGATAAGGTTTAGTCTTGGGTCTTCTTCTAGGATAAGGAGGAGAGGAGGAGGAACGGAAATGACACATGGAGGGGGGGGGGGGTATGTTTAGGAGAACATACATACGAAGCACTTCACATAAGAATCTGTCTTTATTTCTGATATTGAAGAAAGTAAGGTCTGTGTGTTGGGAGTAGGGGTAGGGGTGTGTATGAGTAAGAGACGAAAGAGAGTGTGTGTGCGTGCGCGCGTGCGTGTGTGTAAGACAGGAGGTGAAAACGTGCATGGCTACGTGCAGTAAAACAGTGATGGTAATGATGATTATATAATGATGATGGTTATGATAATGATAACGACTATGATAATAACGAGGACGACGACGACGATGATGATGATGATGACGATGACGACGCTGCTGCTCATGAAGATAATGACAACTTAAACGAATGATGATACTGACGACAACAACAACAACAGCAATGACAATAATGATAATGTAGATAAAGATGAAGATGATGACTAACACACACTACCACCACCCACCCCCACCCCAACCCCCAACCCCACCTCCACCCTACCTCACCCCAACCCCCAATCCAACCCAACCCAAACCACCCCACCCCACCTCCACCCCACCCCACCCCACCCCACCCCAACCCCCAACCCCACCTCCACTCCACCCCATCCCACCACCACACACCACCCTAACCCCCAACCCCACCACCCCACTTCCACCCCACCCACCCCAACCACCACACCCAACCACCCCACCACCACCCACCCACCCCAACCACCCCAACCCCACACTCCCCCCACCCCACCCCAACCACCACCACCCACAACCCACCCCATCCCCCCACCACCCTCCCCCCCCACCCCCCTCACTCCCTCCCCCCCCCTCCACCCCCCCTCCCACCACCACTCCCCCCCCTCCCCCCCTACACACACACAACCCCTGCAGGTGGAGACGGTGGGAGACAAGTACATGGCGGTGAGCGGGCTGCCTGAGCGCTGTGAGGACCACGGCCGCTGCATCGCCCTGCTGGCTATGGACCTCATGGACCTGTCCCAGACCATGCACGACCCTAACGGAGAGCCCATCACGGTCAGCGCCTGGCCTGCCTCTCTCTAGCTCTGTCTGTCTGTCTGCACTGCTAGGTCGTTTGGTTTGGTTTGGTTGGGTGGTGGGTGGGTTGGTGGGCTGGTTGTGGGTTTGGTTTGGTTGGTTTGGCTGGTTTGTTGTGTTGGTTTGGTTGGTTTGGTTTGGTTGGTTGTGGGTTTGGTTTGTGGATTGGTTGGCTGGTTGGTTGGCTGGTTGGTTGGCTGGATTGGTTGGTTGGTTGGCTGGTGGATTGGTTGGTTAGTTGGCTGGATGGCTGGTTGGTTGGTTGGTCGGTTGGTGGATTGGTTGGTTGGTTGGTTGATTGGCTAGTTCTTGATTGGTTGCTTGGTTGGTTGGGCTTTTGTTTGTTTGCTTTGTACTCATGCTTGTTTTTGGACAGAGTGGTTAAAAGACCGTTTTTATTTTCAATTTATTTTCATTTTCAAGTCACGACAGATTTCTCTGCGTGAAATTCGGGCTGCTTTTTTTTCCCTCGGGGAGAGATCGCGTCGCCACAAGAGCAGCGCCGCCCATTATTTTGTTTTCTTTTTTCTGTCTGCATATGTATTTGTTTCCCTACCAGAGTGTGTTTGTTGGGTTGCTGTTTTTTTACATAATTTTTCCAGGGACAACTTTCTTGTTGCCGTGGGTTTTTTTACGTGCGCTAAATAATGTTGCGTAACACACGGGACCTTGGTTTATTATCTCATCCGAAACACTTGCACCCAGACCACCACTCATGGTCTAATGGATGGGGAGAACAGTTTTGGGCCCAAACGGGGATCGAACCACCGCTCACTTCTGACCTGGACTTTTCGCTTTCTAGGCAGGCGTGTTACCTCTAGACCACTGATCCACCGTTCGTCTTACTTCCATCCCATTCAACGGACGCTGTTAGCCAAGTGGTTTAAAGACCGTTCGACTCACTTCTATCCCATAGATCCATGTAAAGTCGTGGGTTCGAATCTCTCGGCGGTGTCTGGTGATATAGTAAGAGTTGGGGATTTTTGACGATCTTCCAGATCAAATTTCAAGTGCAGACCTGCCAGTGTCTTTATTCTCTCCGTGTATATAATTGTATATACACATGCAGAAGATCAAATTAGTATGCATGTGAAAGATCTCGTCATTCATGTCAGCGTTAGGTGGATTCAGGAAATGTGAATATACCCAGCATGCATCCACGAAGTCGAAGTGCGGCTGCCTTCATAGTGGGCAAAAAAATGTTTGCATACGTAGAATCTCACCATTGGTGAACCTCGGAGCTGTAGCCATTGAACAAACCCCCACCCCCAAAAAATAATAAATAAATAAACACAAAAACGAAAAAAAACAACAGCAAAAGCAAAACAAATCAAACAAACAACAACAATAATAAAGAACCTCATAATTTTCCATGTAGGACCTTCGTGACATAATGCAGGTCCTGTCGTGGTCAGTGTGTGTATAACAGTGTCAATGGGCTTTTCTTTTGTTATGTGTGTGTTTTTTGTTTGTCTTGAGGGTTGTTATGAGTTTGTTTTAGCAACAAAAGAACCGTCTATGCCCGAAACTCCTCTCCCCCTCCCGTATCCTCTAGTGATCTAAGAAAGAAGCCATCACAGTCAGTGTGTCATTGGTATTGTTGTCTAGGTCATGTGTTTAAGGAACTAGGTGATCGTAACACAGAAACCTTGGCAGTCAGTGTGTCACTGTTATTGTTCTCTGGGTCATGTGTTAAGGTGTTGTGTGTGTGGTTTGTTATTTTGGGGGGGTTGGGGGGGGGAGTTGCTATAGACCTTGGCGACCATAGAACCCATATAAACCATAGAACCCATATAACCCAACATAGAACCCATTACTTGTAAGTGTGTCACTGTTCGGCTGGCTTTAGGTCATGCTGTTCCTTTAGAAACATCACACACAGCCCTTGCATCGTAATAATCTATCACAGTGTGACACTGTTGCATTTTTCTCTTTTCTTTAGCTTTTAAAAAAAATTTTTTTTCATTGCTGCCTCTTCTTCTGT
>CM054141.1:4492167-4552988 GCA_028751875.1 Rapana venosa
GAGATCGTAAAAGAACCCACCCTTAATTCATCGGACGAGACTCGAACCCACGACTTCATGGACCCATGGGATTGAATTCGTACGGTCTTAATAAACCACCTGACCATAGTGTCCATTTATTTTTTGCGGTGGGTAAAAAGGCTTTATACTATGATGCAGAAAAGAGCTCTTTGTTATGTACCATACCATGGCTATGCCATTAAGAGTAAAAGTATTGCATAGCGCAACTGAAGGAAAGAGTAACCAATAGGTACAGATAAACAGACGGGGAAAGAGTTTCTCGCAGGAAAGGAAGTCACGAATTTTACGTAAACAATTTTGTTGTTGCTGTTGTTTGGTTTTTGTTGTTGTTGGGGTTTTGGGAGTTTGGGGGTTTGGGGTGGGGGTATAGTTTTTACGGACAACAGTTTGGCAGCCGGAATGCCTCACCACGCAGATGAGTATTTCTTCTTTATTTTTATTTTGTGTAAAATTGAAGATTAAACGAACCCCAAAACTGTCTCTTTTTGGCACTGTCATAAAAGAACGAACTGATGAAAAACATGCCCCATACCCTCCTTCTCTCCCCCCCTTCCAAAAGGAGCAAGCATGATCAAGGAAGGACCAAGACAGCCTTGAACTGACAGGCGGCTCAGATGTGCTAATGACTGCGGAAAGAGGTTAACCCACTCTCTCTCTCTCTCCCTCTCTCTCTCTCTCTCTCTCCCCTCTCCCTCTCTCTCTCCCTCTCTCTCTCTCTCTCTCTTACTGCTGGCAGATACGGCCAATTGAAAGGCGGGCGGCTCTTTCCCCCGTCTGCTCTTAAAACGTTCTTACTCAGAAGCTCCATCTGTGAAGTGTTAGCAGTTCCTGCCCATTTGGCATGTGTACCTTTGACCCCCTGATCTGTTTACCTATGTTCTTCTAACTGCCAGGGAAGGATTCTGTAGTTGTACGGTTTATGGCTCCATCAGAAGCAGGCTCTTTGCCAGCTCGGTTTTACTCCTCACAGATATCTTCCAGCGCTCTCTAGAACTAGGAACTGGTCAGCAGTTTAAAGTGATTGACTCATGATCTGTGCGTGTCTGCTGTATGTGTGTCTGTGTGTGGGGGTGGGGGGGGGGGGAGGGAGGGGGGGGGGGGAAGGGGAAGGGCACGTATTTCAGTCGATGCCAAGAGGTCCTGGCAATCGCATGATCATACTGGTTCCGATTCCATTCCTTGCAAGTACTTTTTGCATGAGACTGCAAGTTAGAAGTCTCGTGTGCAAATTACATACACGATTTCGTTACGCATATTTATGATCCTCGGCCACATGATGAGTTGCATTGCAGCGGAGCCGGAGGTCAATCTTTAGTTGTTATCGTGGCATTATTTTGCAACAGATACTACTACTACTACTACTACTAATAATAATAAGGAACTTATATAGCGCTATATCTTGCAAAGACAAATCAAAGCTGTTGAATGGAAAAATATCCCCAAAAATCTGACAATTGTGCCATAAGTTATTACAAATCGAAATGCTAGACTCCACACAAGTGAAACATGAGAAATTGACAAATTTTGCATCAAAATAGGTGGTCAGAAAGAGGAGTTGGGAGCTTTTAAACGCAATTTTAAAGGAGAAAGAAACAAAAGTATGCCTTGATATTCAGTGCATGATAGAAGAACTCTCAACATTGGTGATCTGACCCCCCCACCTACCTAAAATGGCTCATAGAGGAAAAGTAAGTTATGTGCAATGCGACTCATTTCGTGGTAGAGGGTCACATTGTAAAATCTCAGCCATTTTATTGGTGGAAGAGCATAGCCGCAGGAATGCAAGACACGGCAATATTCAGCAAACGCCGAGACTTTACTATCTTACTTCAGTCTGTATTCTATCTTTTATATCTGTTTTGTTTTGGGGAGGAGTTTTGTTGTTGTTTTTGTCGTTGTTGACTTTGTTGTTCTTGGTGGTGGTGGTGTGTGTGTGTATGTGTGTGTGTGTTTAGTAGCCTGGTTTAGCGTATATGGACTATGACGTTTGCTGAAGTACCATGGGAAATTCGAAATGAAAAGCCTAAGCACATACAAATAAGTTACTGAAAGTGGGGTATTGTCCTTTTTGTTGTAAATATGAATTTAAACTGCAAACAGTTTTATCAGTCTTCATCAGCCTTTAGAGGGGTTTCCACATATTTCGATTTGTAAAACCAAATGTTTAGTAATGGTTGTTGTTTTTGTTGTTGTTGTCGATGGTGGTGGTTGGGCGTTCACCACATTCACACCTCTCTATACCTGACAAAGCCTTTTAGTCTTCGGCACTTTAGGCAAAAGGGAAAAGGTAAAGGTGTCCCATAACCTATGCGGTCATTGCGGAGCGATATGTCAGAGACCTCAGCTTCTCTAGGGGCCAGCATATTGAGGGCAACACCCATCTCCTCTCCCTCGCTGCTATACCTTCCCTGACCCTAAAGAGGCAGGAACCCATTTGCAGCTGGGTGAACTAGGGAACTGTACTAAAGCCAAGGCGCGCAAACGGTCACCCATCCACTTGGTCCCCACGCTCAACACTGCTTGAGGAAAGCGAGTGCTCTGACCACTTGAGCTATCCCGTCCCCACGTGGGCAATTGAATACTGCTGAAACAAACGGTTCTTTACCTCCAATTAACGTCCGAACTAACGACACACAGTGACCAAGGTAACCTGCAAGTTCTGCTATGGCATTCCGTGATTGGTACAGCAATAAACGGCGTGAATGAAAAGGACGGACCCTCCCTTTTTTTCAGAAGTCAAACTCGTTCCGTACCCAGGTCAGATGTTCTGGGTAGCTTTCTGGGACGTGGGAAGTCTCCGGATGAGAGCAATTACCGTTAATGAATTGCGTGGATTGATGTCGTCAGCGCTGCATGCAGGGCATGAGTCCAGTCAGTAGTCGTGTTTACTGTGCCTGGCCTTGCTATCGATTTATTGGTGACGGTTGAGTTTGGCTGGTGGGTTAGTTTGGAGTGAGCTGGATTTGACGACTGCTGTATAAGGCGCGTGCCGATCTGATGTGATGGTTCGTTATTGTCATGGAGATTTTAGTTTCTTTGGGTTGTTTTTTTGTAACTTTTTTTTTACACCGATACTTTTTTTTTTTTTTTGGAAGAGGATGAATTCAAATCGTTGAAGCCTAGAACATTCCTGTAGACCCGTTTTATTTATATATATTTTAAATTTTATTCTTGTTATTTTGAGGATAACTGAATAAGCGCTTATGTGCCTTTTTTTTTTTTTACATACAGTCGCTGTGTGTGTGCAATTGTGTAACTTTTATCATCCGTTCCCACCGGCACACAATGGCTTACTCTTCTGAAAAGGGGAACAGGTCTTAACGTGTGCGCAAGATGTTCTGCGTGCGTTCGCACACGGGACCTCTTGTTTATAGTCTCATCCAAAGGCCTTTTGGCGAAAGTGGAATCGGCGCTGATGTTAACTCCAGGGGGAAATAGCCCTTTGAACGGGATTCGCCCCTTCTCTGTTGTTTTATGTTGTCTTGTGTATTTGTTCACTTGTTTGCTCATTATCGTACTTTCAACCCAAAAGCGAGCTGTTGTCTAATGAACTTGAAGAATATTGTTTCTGTTTAATATTCAGCCTTGGAGTTATGTTGTAAGACTTGCTTCCAGAAACTGAATAATTATGGTGGATCCTCTTCTTCGAACGCTCAGACAGCAACCATTGTTGTCTGTCATATGAGCGAAAGTGCATTGCGTAACCGTTAAGCGCCTGACAAGCCTAGCGCGTCTGACTTTGGCATAGGAGAGAGTTATTGTTATGTTTTAAATCTGACTGGGAAAAAGGCAGGTGATTGGACCCAAGAGGCAGAAAATAGACAAAAGAAGATGACAGGCTAAAACAAAACAACCAACTGGAACAAGGCAGAAACAAAGATAGGGATAGAAAAGAGGGAATTCCTGGCACTGAATTTCCAGAAGGTGGATATACTATTTATACTAACAGGCCCCCGGCATGCCCACGGGGGAAACATGGTGGATGGCTATTGCTTTTGGTTTGAACCAGCTTTGGGATAACAATTCTCTCCCACGTCCAAGTCAGATGCACTCACTGGGCCTGACTTGTCAGGCGCCTAACGGCACAGCACAACGCATTTTTGCTCATATGACACACAACGGTATCTGCCATCTGAGCGTTCGACGACGACGATGAAGCTGCTCTTTTCTTACGAAATTTTATTTTATTTATTTTTAAAACAAAAATATTTTATGCCACTTTAAGTCACGAGATTTCTCTACGTGAAATTCGGGCTGCTCTCCCCGGGGAGAGCGTGTCGCGCGAGGGTAGCGCCACCCTTACGAAATGATGCCCACACAAGCCCAAAACTGTGTGCATGACTTCAAGCATCAACTAGCCCTCAATTGATAACACGTTCATTCCATGATAAAACGTACAGGGATAATCTGGTCTAAGTGTATGCAATATCAGAAATTGAAACATCAAATGTTGGCGTTAGATTTCTGCCCCCTGTGGAGGGTGTTTCTGAATCCAGGGTAATTCAAACGGCACTGCTTCATATCAGAGATAAGAGCAGATGTGGGATGTTTTGCGCAACTTGATAGATATATAAAGCTAGAAAAAGAAAAGTCTTGAAATAATACAGGAGATTGAGATAACAGCTTACAGTTAAGGATTTTTTTTAAAATAAAGAAGAAGAAGAAGAAGAAAAAAGAACAGGTACAGGAATAGAATTTTAACAATGAACAAATTGCTGTTTTGCGTATTTGGGTTTTTCGGTCAGTTTCCTTTTTCCATGTCAGGAGCTTTTTTATTTGATTTTGATATTTTCTATCTATCTATCTATCTATCTATCTATCTATCTATCTATCTATCTATCTATCTATCTATCTATCTATCTATCTATCTATATCTATCTGTCTATCTATCTATCTATCTATCTATCTATCTATCTACCTATCTATCTATATATCTATCTATTTATTTATTTATTTATCTATCTATCTATCTCTTTGTTTATCTGTCTGTCTGTCTGTCTATCTATCTATCCGTCTGTCTATCTATCTATCCGTCCTAGGTCCGTCTGCCTGCCTGTCTGTCTATCTATCTATCTATGTATCTATCTATCTATCTATTGATCTGTCTATTGATCTGTCTATTGATCTATCTTTGATTGATCTATCTATATATCTATCAATCCATCTATATCCCTGTCTGTCTGTGTCTGTCTATCTATCTATCTATCTGTCTATCGATCTATCGTTGATCTGTCTATTGATCTATCTTTGATCTCTCTATCTCTCTCTCTCTATCTATCTATCTACCCGACTGTGTCTGTCTGTCTATCTATCTATCTGTCTACCTCCCTCCCTCCCTACCTATTTGTCTGTCTGTCTATCTGTCTATCTATCTATCTATTTATTTATCTATCTATCTGTTTGTTTATCTGTCTGTCTGTCTGTCTGTCTATCTATCCGTCCTCAGTCCGTCTGCATGTCTGTCTGTCTATCTACCTATCTATCTATCTATCTATCTATCTATCTATCTATCTATCTATCTATCTATCTATCTATCTATCTGTCTATTGATCTGTCTATTGATCTGTCTATTGATCTATCTTTCATCGATCTATCTATATATCTATCAATCTATCTGTATCCCTGTCTGTCTGTGTCTGTCTGTGTCTGTCTATGTATGTATGTATTATGTATGTATGTATTATGATGTATGTATGTTGTTATGTATCTTCTATCTATGTATCTATCTACTGTATCTATCTATGTATCTATCTATCTGTCTATCGATCTATCTTTGATCTTCTATTGTTTCTATCTATCTATCTATCTATCTGTCTGTCTGTCTGTCTGTCTGTCTATCTATCTATCTATCTGACTGTTGTCTGTCTATCTATCTATCTATCTGTCTATCTCTCTTCTTCCTTATACATGTTTGTCTGTCTGTCTATGTCTATCTATCTATCTATCTATCTATCTATCTGTCTGTTCTGTCTGTCTGTCTGTCTGTCTGTTCTGTCTATCTATCTATCTATCTATCTGTCTGTCTGTCTGTTGTCTGTATCTATCTATCTATCTATTGTCTATCTATCTATCCATCTATCTGTCTGTCTATCTTGTCTGTATTCTATCTATCTATCTATCTATCTATCTATCTATCTATCTATCTATCTATCTATCTTATCTATCTCTGATCTGTCTGTCATTCTATCTATCTATCTGTCTGTCTATCTATCTGTCTGTCTATCTATCCATCTATCTGTTCTGTCTTCTATCTTGATCTGTTATCTTATCTATCTATTTTCTATCTATCTATCTTATCTATCTATATCTATTATCTATCTATCTTATCTATCTGTATCTTATCTATCTATCTATCTGTCTGTCATGTTGATCTTTATCTATCTATCTATCTATCTATCTTATATCTATCTTCTGATCTGATCTGTATATAATCTAATCTATTTCTATCTTATTCTATCTTATATCTATCAATCTATCTCTAACTATCTATCTGTATTCTTTATCTTATCTATCTATCTATCTATCTATCTATCTATCTCTATCTATCTAATCTAATCTATCTATCTATCTTATCTAATCTATCTGTCTATCTATTCTCATCTATCTATCTCTTCTTCTATCTATCTTATCTTATCTATCTATCTTATCTATCTATCTTCTATCTAATCTATTCTATCTTATCTATCTATCTATCTATCTAATCTATCTATCTATCTATCTATCTTTATCTATCCATCTACTCTATCTTCATCTTATCTATCTATCTATCTATCTATATCTAATCTATCTTATCTCTATCTATATCTATCTATCTATCTATCTTATCTAATCTATCTATCTATCTATCTTATCTAATCTATCTATCTATCTATCTTATCTAATCCATCTAGCCATCCATCCATCTATCTATCTATCTATCTATCTATCTATCTAATCTAATCTAATCTATCTTATCTCATCTATCTATCTATCTATCTATCTATCTTATCTAATCTATCTATCTATCTTATCTAATCTATCTATCTATCTTTTGAAGAGAGGAAGAGACAGACATAAAAAAACAGAGAGACAGACATCCT
Organism: Rapana venosa; assembly: GCA_028751875.1. Lineage (NCBI taxonomy): Eukaryota > Metazoa > Mollusca > Gastropoda > Neogastropoda > Muricidae > Rapana > Rapana venosa. The sequence goes on from CM054141.1 coordinate 4,499,268, forward strand.
GTGCAGATCTAGAGAGAGAGGGAGAGAGTATTTTATTTTTGAGGGTAATTGGATAAGAGAGAGAGAAACATCCATACAGACAGACAATTCGACAGACCAATACAGGCAGACAGACACACATCCACATGCAGAGGCAGAGACTCAAACGCAGGGAGACAGACAGACGTCTAGTGCAGGCCAAACAGGCAGCTAGGTTAGCCTAGCCCTGGGCCTGGGAGGCAAGAATAGAAGGAAAATCAAGCCTGCAAGCGGCCTGGGCTATGCCAGCCTAGCTAGCCTGGCAGACGCGAGTTGATTAAAGCGGGGCTATTTTCTGCCCCCAGTCTATAAACACAGACCTGCTCGAGCCCGTCAGTGCTGTAGCCTTCTGGCACCCCTGTCCTGCCCTCCCCTGCCCTCCCCTGCCCTTCCCTTCCCACCTTCGCCCTGTTTACACGTGTTCCTGCCGCTGTTAGGGTTGGGTTTACATGAGGGATGGTTGGAGTGAGAGGAGGGTGAGGGTGGGGGTGGGGGGTGGGGGCTTTGGCACTTAGGATGGAGTTCGGCAGAAAATAAAATCTAAAAAAAAAGTAACTGTCTTTTTATTCTCTGTAGTGGCAGTATTGTACATCTCCATCTTCCCGTGAGTTCAAGAGTCCAGAAAATTACGTTTGAACAAAATGAACAAGCTAAATAAAAACCTTAAATGTTAAGTTGGGTTTTTTTAAAGCTTGTTGTTGGTATACCGCTTGAAATTGATATAATATGTAATATGGTTCATATAATATGTAATATGTTCTGTGTTAAGACAAAAACTGGTTGAAACTCAAATGGATGTGCTGGGCCTGACTTGTTAGGTGCTTAACAGCAGCGCGATACATTTTTGCTGATATGAGAGACAACAATAGTTGCTGTCGGAGTGTTTGATAATGAAGAAGAAAAACAACAAAATGGTTGATGGGGAAGAGAGATGGGGTTGTTGGTTGTTGTTGGGTTTTGTTTTTTTTTTGGGGGGGGGGGGGCGGGGGGGGGGGGGGGGGGTAGGGTTTCTTCTTCATTTTCCGTTTGTTTGTTTCTTTGTTTTCACAGAAGAAAATAGCATAATACAATAGTAATGTAAACGTAAGGAGAGGAAGTCAAGATAAGAGACACAGTGGGTTACATGACTAAGAATATATCGCACGCACGCCCAGGAGACTCAAACGAGAGGGCATAATCAAAATGCTGCATGGCTAACAACTAAAGAAACACACACATACATACACACACATGTACAACACACACACACACACACACACACACACACACACACACACACCACAGGTGTGCACTATAGGTACTTGCCATGAAAATGTGTTTATCTCTACCTTCAAGAAGAAAAAAAAACACCCCACCTTTGAACAACTACACAGCTGTACCTCTGACAAGCTTAAACTGATGAACATGGAAGCTATAATTATTTCCCACCCCCACCCCCCTCCAATTTCCTCCCCACGCCCTCCGCAATCTAAACAGCGAAGACATCTGTGAAACAAAGCGTTCCGCAATGTAAGCTGTTTGACCAAACCAGATTCGGTTTACGTGCAGAGTGCCAGTAACCCATGCTCTTTGCTTTGCGCTGGTGTTCTCAAAACCACTATCAAAGGCGGAACTGGTTATGGCTACTTTGGCCTAGGAGTGGCCACACTCCAAAGTAAACAGTTTCCGTGGCTGGTCAATGGTTGTGAAGAGGTTTGGGGGCTGGAGGGCATGCAGGCCTGCTTATTATAGCTTGCAGGTGGGATCAAAGATTGCAGGTAAAACGAGAAACGTACTGGGTTTATGTACAGTGTCTGGGTTGTGAGTTTCTGGCCAGTGCCTACAAAGTTTATAGCGTCCTGGATGGTAGGCTTTGTAATATATACAGGGTAGACACTACCTTTACTTTTTTGGTCCACTTTTCCTTCTGTTTTCTTTTATCACTTAAGCTTTCGTAACGCAGGTACTAAGGCATCTACCGAAATAAATAGCTTTTTTCTTGTGAAAGACTAGCCTCTGACTCAAAAGTCTTGTGATTTTGCCACACATTTGGTAGGTTTGATTTTTTTTCCCAAAAAGATTCAGTAAACACTGTGCTCCCTCAGTTTTTTTGGTCGTTTGCTAGCTTCCTAACCACAATAATTATGCAGGCATAAGGTCAACACTGTGGGAACAGAGGCAATCCTCATCTGATGATCATTTCCAACTTTCTCCTAACTACCTGGTATTGCTCTATGTCCTCAATCCCAAAAATCCAAGTACATGTGTATTTTTTCATACTGTAAGAAGTCTGTGAACATCAACAAACAAGTTGTGGACCTGCACTCTATATATCTACATGACTCCTCTACTAAAGGTGGAGTGTAGCCTTATGCTGCCTTGATTCGACTACGAAGTAGGGGGGGGGGGGGGGGGGTCTCCCTTTCAGATAACTATGTAGTTATCAGAAACTACGGGCAGATGAGGAAATCTACTTTCACATCATGCACAGTCATAGTAGATACGACTGCCTCTCTCTCTCTCTTCTCTTTCTCTCTCTCTCTCTCTCGCTCTCGCTCTCTCTATCTCAAAACAGTCTCAACGATTTGTATTTGGCGTACCCGTTGCTCTCTCTCTCTGGTGTCACACCAGACCACTCCTGAATAAATATATCCATTAATCTTGGCTTGCAAACACCAAGGAATCCCTGAATATCTCCAGCATCATATTGTAGTCCTACGATGTTAAACCTTGAACTACACAACAGCTCCCTTACACTGTATCTCATAGATGTCTGTTCATTATTATAGAGACCTTCCAATAAGTTACCTGAAAGATGTCCTTTACCTGCCTAAGCCTTTTCTTCTTCAGGCACACAGGGAACATCGTGCAGTGCAGCTAGCAAAATTCGTATTCCACGCTGTTCGAAGGAGAAAAATCATAGCAAAAACTGGTGTAGACTAAGTGATAGATAGCCATGCTTTCAGTGTAGAAGCAGAGATGCCATTTGTCAAATGTGTATGTTTGCCTTATTTGAAATGTTGCGCGAACGCGTGACATGCATGCAATAGCTGAGCGGTTAAAACCGTTGCATTTCAATCCTATGTGTCCATGAAGTCGCGGGTTCGAATCTCCGCGCGCCTCGGCTGGTGATTTATCAAGGTTCAGGATTTCCCGATTGTGCAGGTCAACTTTCATGTGCAGACCTACCAATGTCTGAATTCCTTTCAGATATATGATTATGCAGGTGATCGAATGTTCCTGTTAATTAGAGACCCCGTCAGCGTTCTGTGGGTTACAAAAACACACAAACATACCCAGCATACATCCCAGAAGTTGTGCGTTCCCCGGCTTAACACTCTGGGGGGGGGGGGGGGGGGGTCACCCAGAATATGCACTTTTGACTCACTCATCACCCCACTGGAATCATGTATGATGGGAAAATTAACCGGATGAAAAGTTTGGTGAAGACTTTTTTTAAGTACCCGCCATAATAGGCACCTCTCCACTTCAAGGATTTTTTCCCCTTTTACGGGGGAGAGTGCAGGTTGTTATTTAAAAGGCTTTGGGGGGAAAGGGCAAATCCCAACAAACATTTACAACATGCATAACAACATTTTAGTGTAGCTTAGCACTTACTGACATCAATACGCACAGTTTTTGGGGGGGCTGGCCAGTCCCCGAACAGAATGCTTCTACTACATGGTAGCAAAATAACAAAACGAAATAACATAAAAAAAGAAAGGCTGATACGCGCAAAACGGAAAACAAAATCTCCAAATTTCAGTAAACCTTCAAGCTCTAGCCGACTCGAAAAAAAATTAAGTTTTTTTTTTAAACTTTATTAAAATTTAATTTTATTTTCAACAGCCGCAACTTTGCGGTTCTGTGCGCGATAGATCGGCATCCACAGCGGCAATGAGTGACGGGCGTGATCGGCAGGGAGAGATGCCGCGCTACTGTTGTCGGCAAACGTCAACCCACCTCCCGCACCGAGACACGGGTCAGGGCAAGATCAAACGTCTCGAGGACGCTTACAGAGGGGTGAAGCCGCCAAACAACAGAGAGAGATGAGAGAAGGAAGAAGAGAGGCGAAGAGAGAGAGAGAAAATTTTAAATGAATTTTATGAAGGAGAGAGAGAGAGCTGAGAGAGCTGGAGGATAGAGAGGAAGAGGGAAGAGGGAATAGGGAGACGGAAGAGAGGGGAGGGGGGAGAGGGCAGGTAGGAAGGGAGGGGGGGATGGAGGGAGGGAAGCGAGGGAGAGAGGAGAGGAGGGAGAAGGAAGGAGGGAGAGAGAGTGAGGAGAGAGATAGAGGAGGGAGAGGAAGGAGAGAGAGGAGAGGGAGGAGATGGGGAGAGGGAGGAGGAGAGGTGAGGGGGGTGGGATGGGGGAGGAGGGGAGGGGGGAGGGAGGGAGAGAAGAGGGGAGGGGGGGGGAGGGAGGGGGGGGAGGAGGAGGAGAGGGAGGAGGGAGGAGAGAGAGATGGAGGAGAGAGGAGGGAGGGAGAGGAGGGAGAGGGGAGGGGGGGGAGAATGAGGGGAGGAGGGGAGGAGGGATGGGGAGGATGGGGGAGACGGGATGGGGAGGAGGGGGGAGAGGGGAGGGAGGAGGGGAGGGGAGGGGAGGAGAGAGAGGGGGAGAGAGGGGGGGAGGGGATGAGAGGGAGGGGGGGGGGGGTGGAGTGGGAGTTAGAGTGGTCTGCGGGAGGCGGGAGAGAGGGGGGGTAGAGAGTTGGGTGAGGGAAGGAGAGACAAAGGGAGTTAGAGGGATGAGGGAGGTGAGGGTGGAAGAGAGAGAGAGGGGTTAAGAGATGGGGGTAAAGAGTAGGACTGAGGGGTGAAGGGATGGATAGAATGTGACCCTTAGAGGAAGGAGGAAGGGAGATGAGTTTGGAGAGAGGGAAAGAATAGTACAAGAGGGGGGAGAGAGAGGAGAGAAGGAAGGTTTGGGAGGAAAGAAGGGACGGAGGAAAGAAAAAGAAGAGGGAGAGTTGTAGGGAGTGCGAGGAAGGGAGAGGAGGGTGGTATGTGGGAAGAAATAAATTGGAGCCCTCCCTATGAGCGGGGAAGGGGTAAGGAGAGGGGGTGATGAGGAAGGAGGAATGAGAAAGAAGGGAGTTAGTGAGGGAGGAGGAGAGAGATTGGAGAGATGAGGTAAGAATGGATAGAGGAGGATCGAGGAGAGAAGAGGGAAGAGAGGGGAGGAGATGGAGGGAGGAGGAAGGAAGATGAGGGCCCGGGAGCGGTAGGAAGCGGGAAGGGTCAGGGAGGAAGTTAATCGGAGAGAAGAAAGAGAGAGGGGGCATAATAGAGGAGAGAGGGAGAGAAGTTCAGAAAAAAGCAGAAATCAGAGAATGATAAGTATAAGGAGAAGACGAAAGGAGGGAGGAGATTAAGAGGAGAGAGAGAATGAAGAGTAGCACATAGAGAGAGATTAGGAGGAGCTGAGGAGAGTAAGACGAGGTGTGGTTGTACGGGAGAGGGAGTTTAACAGAAGAGAGTGTGTTTGATGGTGTCCGGTGGTGTGAGTGTGTGTTGTATGCTGGTGTTTATGTGTTGTTCCAGCAAGTTGCGTGTTTTCATTTTGTTTCCTTCTCCTCTTCCGCCATTTTCTTTCACATTAAAAAAAAATTGTCTTCTTGCAGTCTTCCCTCTCTAAGGATCTGTCCTGCTTTGCGTCTGTCTGTCTGTCTTCTGTCTGTCTCTCTATCTCTCTCTCTCCTCTTCTCTCCTCTCTCTCCTCCTCCTGTCCCCCTCTTTCTATCTCTCCTTCCCTCTCTCTCTCTCTCTCTCTTCCCTCTCTCTCTCCATATCTCTTCCCCCTCTCATGTCATCTCATCTATATTGCATAACACTCTACCATTTTCTGTGAACTATTGAATTGTACTTCTCTCGATGTGTACACAGTTATTATCGTCAGAGAATGTTTGAACACAATGGTTGTAAAGAGCAGCAAAGACTGAGTACAATATACTAAGCGAGCGCACGCTGTTTTCTAAAAGAGTCATAGTCATTCTTTGGGGTCTTTTATTTGTTGTTTCTTTTTTTTTATCTGGCAGGGAATCGTTTCCAGCGACAGAATTGTAGAAGAAACTATTGTGATTGTAGCGTAGACGTAGATAGATATCTCTTGACATCAGCTACCAAAGAACTGTGCAAGAAAGGTATCTGCTTTAATCCGACTATTGTCTAGTAAAACTTGTCCAAAAAAAAAAAAAAATCTGCCACTCCTAAAACGACTTTTGTCCTGCCCTTTTCGTTAATTTTTTCTTCCATTATTTCTATCGTCCTTGTTTTTTTCTTTCCCCCGTGGTTTTGGAAAACAAAAGTTAGTCTACCAGTCGTGAGTACTTCTGTGCAATTACCCTTAAATGGGGTCGACTGGGACTGCCAAGTTTCAATTGTTCGGCTATGCTGGTTTTGTTTGGGTATATAATTGCCTTTTCTTTTTTTTAAACCCCTCCCCTAAAAACTGGATGACAGGAATTAAAAAGGCGATGACAATGATGTGAGAGTGAGAGAAAAGCGCGAAAGAAAGGCTAATGGGAAAGGTAGTATATATATATATATATATATGTATATATATATATATATATATATATAATTATATATATTTATATTATATATAAAGTTAAATTAGAACGCACGTGCTTGCTTCACAGCACCTACGTAGTAGTCGATACAATTCGTCGGCAACCAGCTTTGATATTCTTTTCTTTTCTTTCTTTCTTTCTTTCTTTTCTGCTCTGTTTTGTTTTTCTTCTTCTTTTTTTAGTTCAAACCTACTACTACCAAAGTCGGCCTGAAAGTGTGTCTCTGTGTTGTTTTTGCCTACGTAATAGTCGATACTTGTCTTATATTATTTTGTACCCCAACATTTTTTGTTTTGTGTTGCTTTTTTTCGTTGGAGGTTGGAAAGTAATGAGGTATACTTATCAGCAGGCAGTTGGGTAACATAATTATGTTAGAATTGTGGTACAAACTTGGTAAATAACATGGTGAGCGGGTTTTTTTTCTTCTTATTTTTTGCTTTGTCATATTCAGGTTAGACTTGTTAGCCAGTTTTAGTTTGTTTTGAAGTTGTCAAAGAGGAAATCTTTGTACTTGGAACATTCCATCCACGCTACACCACTTAAGCGGAGACATTCGTGGAGCAGTCAAGACTGAAGACTCAAGAATACTTTAATGTCTCAACTTGAGAAAGTCACTCGACCAGCTGTATAAACCAATACGCTGGCCAGTCCTCGGGGTGTTTATTTGGGTGTTTTTCTATTTCATCAACACACCATTTTTCTGACTAAATTGAAAACAAAAATGAAATGTTAACGCGCAGGCTTGGGTTGTTGTTTTTGTGTGTATAGTTCTTTTTTTTTTAATCATACGTGCATTTATGGCTGCTGTCTGAATATAAGCCAAGGGAGATCGTTGACAGACAACACAAACACCATTTACTGACATGAATTAGAAAATAAGAAACAAACAACAAAATGTTACGCGCAGTCTCGCTCTTTAGCAAAAGTGTATTTTAAAAATAGAAAGAAAAAAGAAAAGATGATTTGTCTGCCTGTGGTCTGAATATAAAACGACATGGAAGATCGTTAACTCGCAACAAAAGCACCATTTACTGACTGAATGAGCACCAAAACAAAAAGAAAAAAGAAAGCAAAACGAACGAGCGAAAAACAAAATGAATGTGAAGTGTAGACTTGTTCTTCAGTGTTCGTGCATTAACAAAATAAAGCTAGGTCGTTTGTCGCGGTCTTGTCTGGATACAAAACAACATGGGAGATGGTTCAAACACAAAACAGCCACCACCATTTATTGACTGAATTAAAAAAAAAACAACCCCAACCAACCCCAAACAATAATAACAACAAAAAATGTTGGGTTCAGATTTGCTCTTTAGCAAACGTGCATGTCAGAAAAGGTAAGTCATTTGTTAGTCTGTTGTCTGGAAACAAAACGACATGGGAGATCGTTCACACACTCATACAAGCACGCACGCACACGCACACATACACACACACACACACACGCAAACGCACGCGCGCACACACACACGCACGCAAGCACGCACGCACGCACACACACACACACACACACACACACACACACACCAAAAACTAAAACAATACTTGAATAAACTAGAAACGGCTGATAGTGACAGAATGTGGAGCAACTGTATTTTATCCGAAATGTGTCCTCGGTTGTTTGGAAGAAACTTTTGACTGACTAATTGCTGACGTCAAGAAGCCGAAAGAAAGTTGATGACTCACGTTGCGAAAAGAATCGGGGTCAGTATACATTTCCATCCAGTGGCGCGTGTGTTTGCGTAATAGTTTGTAAATTCTGGTTAGGATTGATAGTAAAGCATGCTTTTTTCTTACCTTTTTTATTTTATTATTCTTTTGATAAAGTATTCTGTAATTTGTTTGCTGCGAAGTTTAAAGTAGGCCAGGTGAAAAGAAGGTATCATGACAGAATGATTTTCAGTGCGACCTCAAAGCATTTTGAAGGTATAGGGAGCTGGCTGGTGTCGTTAAGTGATTTATTTGTCGCTAACTGGAATCACCTACATCTTCCCCTTCATCTTTCCCGTAGTCTTGTAGACCGTTGGGGCACCACTGAAATTTGCAACCAGCTTCCTCCCTTCCTCAGCTTTCCGTACAAAATCATTCCACTTAAGGCCTATCCACTCTCTAATGTTGTCTTCCCATCGTTTTCTCTGAATGCCTCTTGTTCTCCCTCCTTGTACTGTTCCCTGCAGTCTTGGCCAGTCCAGATGTTTGTGTGACATACCCGTACCTCTTCAGTTTGCGTTTGTTTCTTTAAAGTCAGGAGTTCTTCATTTGGTTCGATTTCGGTTTCAATTCTTTGATGCGCTTTGATTTGTCTTTGCAAGATATAGCGCTATATAAGTTCCTATTATTATTATTATTATTATTAATTATTATTATTATTATTAATTCTGCGAAGTTTGCGAAAGCAACGCATCTCCATTGCCTGTATCCCTTTTCTGTGTCTGCTGTTATGGTCCACGTTTCACATGCGTACCACACAAAAAAGACATGACCAGTGAACGCATCAGTCTGATCTTCAAGGTGATGGCAAATCTGGGATATCCTGGAGATCATTTCATGTTTTCATCATTCGTCCGGTGCTCTGTGTGTGTATGTGTGTGCGTGTTTGGACATTTTTATTTAAAGTTATCATGGAATGTTTAAACCAATATGAAATGTAGCTTTTTGTGTATTTCGAGATCATGATTCGTATCAATGTGCCTGTCAGTATTGTAATACCCTTCATGGGATGATTACAGTGTTTTTGACTTTGACTTGACTTTGACTTGACCGTATAAATGTGCGAACGTTGTCAAAAGGTAACAGTCAAACTTTTGTGGGGGGGGGGGGGGGGGGGGGTAGTATTCAATTCCCCAGCACATCGCTTTGTCTTGACACAGATGAAACCGCCACACAAACATACGGACGCGGCAATAAAAAATAATAATGAGATAAAACTCAGTCGAAACTGGAAAGAAATAAAACGAGTTCTCCTTTACTAAGAACAGTATGCAGGATTCCACGGAAAGCTTCCGACAGAAAATGTGTCCAGATTGGGAGAGAAGTTTTTATTTCAGTTGAGCCTGTTCACTGTATTGTTCTGTATTTATTGCGATGTATTCTATTGAATTGTATTGTATTATTTTATATTGTATACCACTTAAAGTCACAGTAGATTTCTCTGCGTGACATTGTCGATGCTTTTCCCGGAAAAAGCGCGTCGCCACAAGAGCAGCGCCACCCATTTTTGTTTGTCTTTTCCTGTCTGCAACTGTATTGTTTCCCTATCAGAATGGCTTTTATCTACAGTATTTTCCTCAGGGCAACTCTCTTGCTCCCGTGGGTTCTTTTAGCTGCGTTAAACAAATGCTACACACGGGACCTTGGTACATCGTCTCATCCGAAAGACTAGCAACCAGACCACGACTCACGGTCTAACGGATAGGGGGGGAGAAATTTCGAGTACACAAAGGATTGGAGCCACCACACACCTTGAACTCGGCTTTTCACTTTTCTAGGCATTAGCGCGTTACCTCTAGACCACCGATCCGCTTTAAGGACAACAGCGGCTTAAGGACACACCATGCATGCGATGCAGGTTTTTTGTCCCGTGGGTTGACCTGGGCATGTGCTGGGTCACTGTTTCGGACTCGCAACATGCAGCACGTGACAATCGTTTTCCGTGTGCTCTGTGTCACGGAAGGGATTTTGGCGGAGTGACAAAACAGAAAAAAGCAAGGAAACAAGCAAGCCAAAATGTTGAAAATAAAAGGTTTTTTGGATCAATAAAAAGCTGGAAATATCTTTCTATATATCATTGTGTTTTCTTTACTTTTCCATCCACTACGCGTGCGCACGCATGTAGGCACGCACAAACACACGCACAATATATATTTTATTATATATATACACACATATATATGTATCTCTAACTCTCTCTCTCTCTCTCTCTCTCTCTCTCTCTCTCTCTCTCTCTCTCCTCTCTATATATATATATATATATGCGTACATACACACTCATACACACTCATACACACACACGTACGTACAGACACACACACATACACACATGCACACATACACACACACACAGAGTTGTAGGTAAAGATGCTTTGACCTTTGATATATTTTAATGTCATTTCTTACAAGGTCTTCTGATAAAGAAGCTGAAGCAATCGAATTTCTTTTGTCTGTTCTGCAAATGTGTATATACAGATATATACAGAGGTGTGTGTGTATGTGTATGTGTGCGCGTATGTGTGTATGTGTGTGTGTTTGTGTGTATTGTGTATGTGTTTGTGTGTGTTTGTTTGTTGTTTGTGTGTATGTTTGTGAAAGTGTATGTAAGTATGTATGTGTGGTATGTGGCGTGTATATGTGTATGTGTGTGCGTCTTTTTGTGTGCATCTTTATGTATGTATGTGTGTATGTGTGTGTATGTTTGCGTTTGTGTGTGTATGCATGGTTGTGTGTTCGTGTATGCGTGTGAATTTCTATGTATGTAACTATGTGTGTATGTGTATGTTAGTATGCGTTTGTGTGTGTATGTGTGTGCGTGTGTATATGCATTTATATGTATGTATGTATGTGTGCGTGTGTGTTTGTGTGTGTATGTATTCAATTTTGCGCTCTTCCACATAAAAGTGATACCGGGTGTGTATGTCTGTATGTATATAAGTATGTATGTATGTAGTATGTGTGTATGTATGATGTCTGCATGTATGTATGCATGTATGTATTATTATGTAGATGTATATGTTATGTATGTATTATGATTATGTATGTATGTATGTATATGTAGTGCATGCTGCGCGCGCGCGTGTGTGTGTGTTTCTGTGTGTGTGTGTGTGTGTGTGTGTGTGTGTGTGTGTGTGTGTGTGTGTGTGTGTTTGTGTGTATGAGAGAGAGAGAGAGTGAGAGAGACAGAAAATAAAATAGAGAGAATAAAATATGGGGAGGGGAGGGAGAGACAGACAGACAGAGACAGAGACAGAGACAGATGCAAATACAGACAGACAGACGAGAATCGATTTTGCTCATGTTACTTAGAACTAAAATAGATAAAACAAACAAGAACAAGAGTCCCATCACTGTTCCTGAAAAACGACAGTAATATCGTAATATGCTCACCCCCCCCCCCCCCCCCGCCCCCCTCTACATCCCATAATTCTCGACATGTAAAACAAAACAAACGACCCTTACCAATACATAATAGCAACAACAACAAAAAACCTCGAAATTTATACCTTAAAAGAAAACTCAAAGAAAATTACCTTATACTGCTGAATAAACTACAAAACCATTTCTGCATAGTTGCTATTTATTCAATGTTTTCTCTACGCTTTTATGAAAGATTGGCCAACTGGTTTCATTACAAGTTAGTATTTGGAGAATAAAGTAGATTTGGCCGTGCGCTTTAACCATAAATCAATCCATCAAAAAATGACATATTATACATCACGTATTTTGCCAATATGCTTTACAGGAGAGGGGATGGGAAGGGGGGTAGAGGGAGAGAGAGAGAGAGGGGGGGAGAAGGGAGGGAGAAAAAGACAGAAGGGGGATGGAGAGAGAGGGGAGGGGAGAGGGAGGGAGGGGGAGAGAGAGGAGAGGAGAGGGAGGGAGAGGGAGGGAGGGGGAGGTAGGAGAGAGGAGGGGGAGAGGAAGAGAGAGAGTGGGGAGAAGAAGAAGAAGACGAATAATAAGAAGAAGAATGCAAAGAAGAAGAAGAAAGAGAGAGAGAGAAAGAGAGAGGGGGAGGGGGTAGGCAGACAAAGACAGAGAGAAAGAGAGAGCTCTGAACTCTGAACGCTGAAATTGTTTAATGTACATCGACCTTAGGCCACAATACACTTTGAGGGGCTAAAATGGAAGATGCAAAAACGAGGAAATGTAACTTTTCGTAAACTTTGGTAAGTCTTTGGCATAATACCTTGGCGTACACTCAGAACTGTACACAGACACACAGAGAGAGAGAGAGAGAGAGAGAGAGAGAGAGAGAGAGAGAGAGAGAGAGAGGGAGAGAGAGAGAGAGAGAGAGAGAGAGAGAGAGAGAGAGAGAGAGAGAGAGAGAGGGGGGGGGGAGACATGCAGCAGTCAAAGAGAAAGTGTGCTTAACAACAAACCCATTAAATATCTGAAACAGTTTTCAGTTTAATTTTGGCCTGCCAGCATATTGAGGACGGTGCCCATCTCCTCTCCTTCGCTGCTTTACCTTCCCTGACCCTAATGAGGGCAGGTACCCATTTACAGCTGGGTGAACTGGGGGAACTGTACTGAAGCCAAGGCGCGGCAAACGGTCACCAATCCAAGTGGTAACCACGCTCGACGCTGCTTAACTTTAGCTGGGGGGAAAGCGAGTGCTCCGACCACTGAGCTATTCCGTCCACCACCACCTATAATTATGGATGCGAGTTCAATGCAAAAGTAGGTACTCCTTGTAGACACACTCAAACTTACTTTACAAGTTTGAAATTTACAATGCAAAAAACACAATAATGAAAGGAAATTTGGTCGACAGTATAGTAGTAAATTTAATTACCATACTGACAAGAATCAATTATTATCATTACATAGAAACTACAGAGCGTTTCTTTTTTTTGTATGATATGACAGATATTTTTGTGTAACGTGCTTGTGCCTGAAAGAATAATAATTTAGAAATATGTATAAATGCACACACAAAGACGATCACGGTAACACACACACACACTCACACACACACACACACACAAAGAATAAAAAACAACCAAAAAGCTACACACACACACACACGCGCGCGCGAGCTCACACATAAAAGCTCTCAAACTCTTCCTCCCTCCCTCCCTCTCTCTCTCTCTCCTCTCTCTCTCTCTCTCTCCCTCCCTCTCTCTCCTCTCTTTCCCTTCCCCCCCCTCTCTCTCCCTCCCTCCCCCTCTCTCTCTATCATTCCCCCTCTCTCCCTCTCTCTCGCTCCCTCCCCCCCTCTCCCTCTCTCTCCTCCATCCCTCTCTCCTCCTCTCTCCCCCCTCTCTCTCCCTCCTCTCTCTCTCCCTCCCTCTCCCTTCTCCTCTCCCCTCTCTCTCTCCATCCCTCTCTCTCACCCCCCCTCCTCTCTCCTCCCTCTCTCTCTCCCCCCTCTCTCCTCCTCCCCCCCCCCTCTCTCTCTCCCTCCCCATCTCTCTCTCATCCTCCCTCTCTTTCTCCCCCCTCTCTCTCTCCCTCCCTCTCTCTCTCTCCCTCTCTCTCTCCCGTCCCTCTCCTCCTCCCTCTCCCTCCCTCTCTCTCTCCCTCCCTCTCCCTCCCTCCCCCTCTCTCCTCTCCCTCCCTCTCTCTCCTCCCTCTCTCACATTCTCTCATACCACTCAAAGTTGGAGATTGACAGCACTGCTTGGCATCTCAGCTACAGGTAAGAAGAAAGGCCACAGTTGCAGATGCTCTCTCTCTCTCCCTCCCTCCCTCTCTCTCTCTCCCTCCCTCCCTCCCTCTCTCTCTCTCTCTCTCTGTCTCTCTCATACCAGCTCAAAGTTGGAGATTGACAGCACTGCTTGGCATCTCAGCTACAGGTAAGAAGAAAGGCCACAGTTGCAGATGCTCTCTCCTCTCCTCTCTCCTCTCTCTCTCTCCTCTCTCAATCTCTCCTCTCCCTCTCTCCTCTCTCCTCTCTCATCCCTCTCTCTCTCTCACTCTCTCTCTCTCTCTCCTCTCTCTCCTCTCTCATCTCTCTCTCTTCTCTCTCCTCTCTCTCACACACACACACATACACAATAATCATAGAAAGAGAGAAACGAACTGATTCACATCCTTTTCCCAAGCTGCCCAGGGCTGCCATATAAATAGCACCCCCCCCCCCCCCCCCCCCCCCATCCCCTCATCCCCACGTTTTGGAAATTTCTGTGCTACAAATTCCCCGCTTTCCTATCCCTTTCTTTGTTTCTGCCTTGTTTTTGTTTTTTCTTCCTGTCGCCTCCTTCTTGTCTGTTTTCTGCCTTCTTGGTTCAGTCTCCTGCCTTTTTTCCCCCAGAAAGACTTAAAAAGATAACCATTCTCCCCCATGGTGGAAGTCGGATGTGCTGGGCCTGACTTGTCAGGTGCTTAACGGCAGCGCAGCGCATTTTGCTCATATGACAGACAGCAGTAGTTGCTGTCTGAGTGTTGGACGACGAAGAAAGTATCTCCAAGCTTGCGGGAAAAACTTACTACAAAGTAGAAAATGGTATACACGAGATAATGAAAAAGTCCTCCCCCCTCCCCAACGGTAAAAAAAAACGTTTGATGCTAATAACGTGACATAATTTTTGTGTGTGTTGGTCCACGTCTTTCACCTTACGTCATTCTTTTTCTACTCTTTTTAAAAACAAGAGCATTCTCAAGTGTAGGGTATACCTTGAAAATATACATAACAGTCATATCCAGATGCTACTGCACTGCCAGTTGTACATTTCTTAATCTCCTAATATTGATATTATATATTTAAAAAAACAACAAATTGGTCCGCATAAGCAATATTTTTCCCTATCGACCTGCGTAACTCTGTACGTTTCTGAAGTGGAGAATGTACTTTGAGTGTAGAAAATGCATAAATTCAGACACTACTTCACTGCTGATTAAATGTAAATTTTTGAACTTCTGAATATTGATATTCTAAAAAAAAAGAAGAAAATTGTACACATAAATAATATTCTTCCCTATTGACCAGCGTAACTCTGTAGGTTTTGGAAGTGGAGAATAAACTTTGAGCATAGAATATATTCAGACACTGCTTCGCTGCAAAATAATGGTATATTTTTGAACATCCGAATATTCATATTAAAAAAAGAAGAAAATTTTACACAGATTATTCCTCACTCTCGACTAGCCTGACTCTGTAGGTCTTTGAGTGTTGAGCAAAGAATATAAAATATATTTAGACTCTGCCTCACTGCAAAATAACTGTATAATTTTGAACCTCTGAATATTGATATTCTAAAAAAAAAAAAGAAGAAAATTGTGCACATGAGTATTATTCTTCCCTATCGACCAACTTAGCTCGGTAGGTTTCTAAAATGTAGAATATATTTTGAGCATAGAAAATGAAATACATTCAGACAGTACCTCACTGCAAAATGATTATATATTTTTGAACTTCTGAATATTGATATTCTATAATATAAAAAAGAAAGAAAATTGTACTCATGAGTATTATTCTTCACTATCGTCCAGTATAACTCTGTAGGTTTTTGAAGTGTAGAATATATTTTGAGTAGAGAAAATGAAATATATTCTGACACTGCCTCACTGCAAAATAACTGTATATTTTTGATCCCCAGAATATTGATTTTTTTTTTAAACAGAAGAAAATTGTAGCACACGAGTATTATTCTTCCCTATCATCAAACATGGCTCTGTGAGCGGGCTCACTTTAAAAAATCATAAAACGATTGATTTTTAAAAAACAACAACAACGAGAATCTGACTTTTTAAGGACCTTACCAGAACCAGGAAGAAAAGAAAGAAAGAAAAAAAAAGCAGACGTTAAATGTGTACTGTTTAAGCAACCCCTCCCCCCCTCACCCCCCCCCCCCCCCCACACACACACACACACACCTATCCCCTCACTCCCTCCATCCTTCCCTTCTCCTCTCAACTTTCTTTTTTCTGTTGTTGATGTTGTTGAAAGAGACCACCCGGCTGCAAAGAAAAAAAGTTTTGTGATCAATGCGCTTCTTGACAGGCAGCCAGTGAAGTTCATAGGCAAGAATGCAGCAGAGAGGGAGAGAGTGAGAGAGAGAGAGTGAGAGAGAGAGAGAGAGGAGAGAAGAGAGAGAGAGAGAGAGAGAGAGAGAGAGAGAGAGAGAGAGAGAGAGAGAGAGAGAGAGAGAGAGAGAGAGGGAGGGTGGTGGTGGATGATTTATCGATTCTGTTCTTTCTCGGCAGACGACTCTTTCTCCAGCTGTTGCGCCTTGAGTTCTGCAGTCGTGATCTTTGTTGAAAGAAGCGAAGACCCTGTCTGGAGGAACCGGGTCAATAGTCAGGCTCCTTTGTGCGGGTAAGATAGGCCCCCCTCTCCACCCACACCCATACCCACACACCCATCCCCTCCGCCACTACAGTCACAAAGGTCATCTAAATGAGAGAAAGAGAGAAGTGGTGAGAGTGCCGGAGAAAGAGAGTAAGGGAGGGTGGAGAGAGACGGGGAAGGAGAGAGAAAGAGAGAGAGAGGGGGGGGGGGGGGAGGGAGAAAGAGGGTGGAGGGAAAGAGAGGGGAGAGAAAGATAGGGGGAGTGAGGGAGAGAGATAGTGATAGAGGGGGAGAGAGAGTGAAGAGAGAGAGAAGAGAGAGAGAGAGAGAGAGAGAGAGAGAGAGAGAGAGAGAGAGAGAGAGAGAGAGAGAGAGAGAGACTTGCAGACAGACACAGAGAGAGATGAAAGGAAAGGAAAGGAAAGGAAAGGAAAGAAGAAAGGAGAGAAGAAGCGAGGAGAGAGAGAGGAGAGAGAGAGAGAGAGAGAGAAGAGAGAGAGAGAGAGAGAGAGAGAGAGAGTCTGACTACATCAAAAGCATCAATAACCAAAACAGGGATCAATAGTTTTACAGGGGCTGGCGGCAATACGCAACTGTGGTAGAGAATCCTTCATATCATCTCCACGGCATATCTACAAGACTCAACAAAACTAAGAAGCTAAAGACAGCAGCCAACATGATTATAAAGTGACCCTCCACCTCACAATAAGCCAGCCGCATTGCACCGGAGATGCAGTTTCTAATTGTTATGGCGTAATCAATATGAAAATAGAAAAGCTATTAAATGAAAAAATCAAACCTTGTTGAGAATCGGATGATTCTAGGAAAAGTTATAACAAACTGAAATGCTAGACTCCAAGAAGAGACAACATGAGGAAAGTGGCGAATTTTGCATCAAACCAAAATAATCATGAGTACAATTTGGATGTTCTTAAACGTGCTTTTAGCAGAAGGAAATAACATTAATAATAATAATAATAATAATAATAAAAATAATACATGGCATTTATATAGCGCTATATCTTGCAACAAAACAAATCAAAGCGCTTTCATTCATCCTAAAATTAAACCTTACAATCTTACAGTACAAGGTAGAAGAAACTTTATAGTTTTGTCATCAATCGTAGTCTCCAAACCGACAATCTGGCTGCTGGCAGAAAAGTGTGTAAAAAGCTCTTAACACCAGACAAAGAATACCATAAAAAAATACAGAGAACAAACAAAAAACAAGAAAATTGAATTCACCAGAACTTAAATCAAGGCTGGTGGAGCCAATCTATCTGTTCTGAGTTGTGATAAAAGCAACGTGAAAGAGATTAACTCAGTATGGCGGATACACACCCTCTCTTCTGAAGTGAAAACATTCATAAAACAAAAGAAAAGAAAATTTAAAAAACACACACACAAAAACACGACTGTTTTTCTCCCATACATTTTACGATCGCATCCATATACTAGTTTGATTAAGCCTACATCTTAAAGTCGAGAGAACCCCTTTGATATTTGTTAATTAATATAGTGCTTCACGCGTGAGATTAGCGGCGCCCACCAGTAATTGTTTATGTGTGTGTGTGTGTGTGTGTGTGTGTGTGTGTGTGTGTGGGGGGGGGGGGGGGGAATGAAGTGTTGGATGGTTTCTGTTAATGATGTACCTCCTTATAGGGGAAAATTTAATGTTCATCAGACCTTCACCTTAAGTACGTGAGAATCGTTTTGTGTGTGTGTGTGTGTGTGTGTGTGTGTGTGTGTGTGTGTGTGTGTGTGTGTGTGTGTGTGTGATGGGGTGGGGTGGGTGAAGTGTTGCTTGGTCTGTGTTAAATGATTAAGGGGAAAATTGAACGTTCGTCAGACCTTCACCCTTAAGTATGTGAGAATTGGTTGTGTGTATGTGTGTGTGTGTGTGTGTGTGTGTGTGTGTGTGTGGGGGGGGGGGGGGGAGGGGGTGTTGGGGGGGGGGGGGGGAGGGGTGGGGGGGGGAGGTGTTGGTTGGTCTGTGTTAATGATGTGCCCCCTTTAGGGGAAAATATTAATGTTCTCAGACCTCCACCTTCAGTATGTGAGAATCGTTGTTGTGTGTGTGTGTGTGTGTGTGTGTGTGTGTGTGTGTTGTGTGTGTGTGTGTGTGTGTGTGTGTTGTGGGGGTGGAGTGGGTGGGGGTAGGGGGGGGGGGGGTGAAGTGTTGGATGGTTTTGTTAATGATGTACCTCCTGTAGGGGAAAATTTAATGTTCATCAGACCTTTACCTTAAGTACCTGAGAATCGTTTTGTGTGTATGTGTGTGTGTGTGTTGTGGGGGGGGTGTGGGAGTGAGGGCGGGGGGTGAGGTGTTGGTTGGTCTGTTTAATTATGTGCCCCTTCAGGGGAAAATTTAATGTTCATCAGACCTTTACCTTAAGTATGTGAGAATCGTTTTGTGTGTGTGTGTGTGTGTGTGGTGTGGGGGTGGGGTGAAGTGTTGGTTGGTCTCTGTTAATGATGTACCTCCTACAGGGGAAAATTTAATGTTCGTCAGACCTTTACCTTAAGTACGTGAGAATCGTTGTGTGTGTGTGTGTGTGTGTTGTTGTGTGTGTGTGTGTGTTGTGTGTGTGTGTGTGTGTGTGTGTGTGTGTGTGTGTGTTGGGGGGGAGGGGGGGGTGTGAGGGCGGGGGTGAAGTGTTGGATGGTTTTGTTAATGATGTACTTCCTACAGGGAAATTTAATGCTCATCAGACCTTCACTTCAGTACGTGAGAATCGTTTTTGTGTGTGTGTGTGTGTGTGTGTGTTGGGGGGTGGGGTGGGTGGGTGGGGCGGGGATGAGGTGTTGGTTGGTCTGTGTTAATTATTGCCCCCTTCAGGGGAAAATTTAATGTTCGTCAGACCTTCACCTTAGTATGTGAGAATCGTTGTGTGTGTGTGTGTGTGTGTGTGTGTGTGTGTGTGTGTGTGTGTGTGTGTGGTGTGTGGTGTGTGGAGGGGGTGGTGAAGTGTTGGTTGGTCTTGTTAATGATTATGGGGAAAATTGAACGTTCCAGACCTTCACCTTAAGTATGTGAGAATGTTGTGTGTGTGTGTTGTTTTTGTTGGTTTTTTTTAAAGTTTTTTGTTTTACGTTTTTTGTGGATTTTTTGGTTTGTTTTTATAATATTTTTATTTTTTTATTTTTTACTTTACCACTGAGAGGTTAATAGCATGAAAGGCAAGAGAGGAGGGAGGGGAGGAGGGAGGGGGGGGGAGGAGGAAGGGGAGCAGACAAGATTTAGAAAGGATCCCCGCCCCCCTACCCCCCCCTAACCCTCCTCCCCTACCCCCCCCCCCTCCTAACTCCCCTACCCCCCCCCCCCCCCCCCTCCCCCCCCCCCCCCCCCCCCATCCCCTTTACACTCCCTCTGCAAGCCATACAGAGGGTGTAGATAATAATAATAATATTGCTCTTTTTAGTGATTACATCAACACTCATGATACATGTATGCACGTAGGCGCACGTGACTTGGGGAGCAGCATGCCCCATGGGATGATGTCAGCTTCAGTGAAGTGAATTAGCGGTAAAGAGCAGATCCTAGGGTGGTTTGTTGTTGGGTGTTTTTTTAGGGGGGTGGGGGGATTTTTTGGAGTGTTTGTTTACGGCCAGGATTTTCTGTGCATTTTTTTTTTTACAGGGGATTTCTGTAAAGGATGGTGTATCTGCCGCGGAACGGTGGTTTTGTCACGACTGACAACTCCCTGGGTTTGGCTCTGGGAGAGTTATCTTCCGTGGTGAATGAGATTGTTCTCTTTCCGAGTCACACACACACACACATACAAACAAAGACACGCACACGCGCACGCGCACACACACACACACCACGTGCATGCACATGTCCACGCACGCACGCACGCACACACACATACACACACACAAATGCATGTGCAGTCGCAATTAGGCAGCACTGTTTCGTTGTGCTTGTTGTTTTCCTTGATTTTTTTCCTTTGAATTTCTTTCTTCTCTTTTTTTTCTTCTTTTCTTCTTTTTTCTTTGTTTTTTCTTCTTCTTCTTCTTTTTTCTTTTTCTTTTTCTTCTTCTTTCTTCTCTTCTTCTTCTTCTTCTTTTCTTCTTCTTCTTCTCTTCCTTTTCTTCTTCTTCTGTCTTTTCTTCTTCTTCTTCTTCTTCTCTTCTCTTCTCTCTCCTCTCCTCTCTCCTCCTTCCTTCTCTTCTCTTCTTTCTTCTTCTTCTTCTTCTTCTTCTTCTTCTTCTCTTCTCTTCTTCTTCTTCTCTCTTCTTCTCTTCTCTTCTCTTCTTCTTCTTCTCCCCTCTCTCTCTTCTTCTTCTCCTCCTCCTCCTTCCTTCTTCCTCTTCTCTTCTTCCTCCCCTCTCCTCTCTCCTCCTCCTCCTCCTCCTCTCCCCCTCCTCCTCCTCCCTCTCCTCCTCCTCTCTTCTTCCTCTCCCCCTCCTCTTCCTCCTCCTCCTTCTTCTTCCTCCTCCTCCTCCTTCTTCTTCCTTCTTCCTCCTCCTCCTAACTTTCATCCCCGCAGAACTAAGGCACGTTTGTAAAGTATGTTGGGTTTCAAACAGGGACGACACGTTTCATCGTGTGCGCGTCTGTCAGCATCATCATCATCTCCATCTTCTGGTCTGGTAGGCTAGGTGCTGGCATCAGATGCACACATTTCACCTCCCTAAATCCGGCAATCTTCAAGGGGGGAAAAGTGTCTGCGGAACTGAAAATTAATGTCTTGTTTTTTTGTGGGGGAGGTTCGGTGATAAATCGTGTCAAAAGTGAAATGATGGATGTGTGTTTGCTGATGGTTGTAGCATGTTGCAATCAAGATTGTCACTCACGCCTACATATACACACGCGCACCCACGCACGCACTGACGCACGCACACAGGCACACTTAAAACACACACACGCACACACACGCACGCACTGACGCACGCACACAGGCACACTTAAACACACACACACACACACACGCACGCACGTTACCTCCACTCCCGTCACTTCCCCTTACACACACTTACACACACTTACACACACAGACCCTCCCCCCACGCCACCCCACCCCATCCCCAATCGTACACACCCATCCACCCACCAACGCAAACACACCCACGCCCACATACCCATCCACACACGCACAGACACATTCACATAAACAGACACACACACACACACACACACGCACACGCCACATCACACAAACACACACATGCGCGCGCGCGCGCACTCACCCACCCACCCACCAACACAAACAGACCCACACAACACAACAACACAACACACACTCACTTACTCACACACATACATACACATACACATGCACACACACAAACACACGCACTGAAATACACATTCTGACTTCGTATAGAAGAAAATAGAATCACAAAAGACTTCGCAGGAGAAACAGTACATCTTTATAAACCCAAAGCTGCAGATTGACTTATGGTTTAGGGGACGGGATAGCTCAGTGGTCACAGCACTCACATTCCCCAGGCTAAGGTTAAGCAGCATTTAGCGTGGTTACCAAGTAAATGGGTGGCCGTTTGTGCGCCTTGGCTTCAGCACAGTTCCCCAGTTCACCAAGTTGTAAATGGGTACCTGCCCTCTTTAGGGTAAAAAAAATATATTAAAAAAAACCTTTTTACCTGCTCTCTTTAGGGTAAGGGAAGGTAAAGCAGCGATGGAGAGGAGATGGTCGCCGCCCTCAATATGCTGGCCCCTAGAGAAGCTGAAGTGTCTGAAGCCTCACTCCCCATAGACCGCAAAGGTTACGGGAACAGCTTTACCTTTACTTTTTACCTTCAGCCAAACAGTTGTCGCTGCTACTCCAAACCACACAGCCAACTGAATAATAATAATAATAATAATAATAATAATAATGGAATTTATAGAGCGCAATATCTTGCAATTACAAACCAGAGCGCTTCATTCAATCCGCTCCCACACATGCAACCACAAACTCAAATGCATGCACCACACAACACACACACACACACACACACACACACACACACACACACACACACACACACACACACACACACACACACACACACACACACACGCACACACACACACACGCACACACACAAACACACCCACAGAGGTTGTACATTTCCGCAGGGTGATGGAATTTTGGCTGTTAAAGGCAGGGACAGATATGAGATGAAACAAGAAGGAAAAATCTTAGGTTTGAAATAGGTATGTTTTGAGGCTGGATTTAAAGCTGTCGTAAGTAGGCTTTTCACGAAGGGAGAGGGGGAGGTCATTCCAGATTGATGGACCAGAAACAGAGAAAGAGCGACGGCCAACAGTGGATTGGTTGAATAGTGTTCAGTGTCCGAATTAGCTGTGTTTTGTTCTAAATGTTAGGAGCTGGGCCGTCTGATGCTGTTTTTCTTCCCCTTTCTCGGAACAATAAGATAACAACTTGTTATTGCATGTCATATGAGTGAAAATACGTTCAGCTGCCATTAAGCACCTGACAAGTCAGGCCCAGCGCATCCCACTTCGGCATGGGTGAAAATTGTCATCTTTTAACTCTTTCTGGGAAAAAAACAAACTGCAGGAGAATGGACCAAGAAGGCAGAAAATAGACAAGAAGGAGGCGACAGGAAGATAAGGAAAAAGACAGAAACAAAGAGAGGGATAGAAAAGAGGGAATTCCCAGGGTATTCCAGAATGTGGGGATGCTGTTTATACTGACAGGCGCCCCGGAATCCCCACGGAGGAATGACTTAGAGAACGAAAACGAGCACAAAACCCCATGTATGTTTGTCCGTCGTGTTCGACGATAAACTCCAAAACAGCAGAGGAGGCAGCTGCTGTTTCGGAAACTGGGCAGAAATTTGATTATGGTGGAGATGCCTTGACCACAGTACATCCCCACTCTCTCGGCCAAGTGGGCATAAGGACAGTCAGCGGTGGAGATGTTATCCAAAGGCCAACTAGTCACCAGGGCTGCAGCACATAAGGACTGTGCGAGTCAAGCCTCCTAGTCAGAGAGTCATAGTCGATCAGTAAAGTCTAAGCCGTAAAGTGGAATTCCATAAGTGGGAAAGCCACTGGTCATACAGCCTCTCACTTTGCTGTTGCCCCCAGCGTCAATGGTTTAATCAAGAACTGTGATAAAGCCCAGGCACTGACGGCACAAGCAGTAGTAGAATAGGCTAATGCAGGCTTTGGTCAGGCTGTTGGCCTGGCGCTGACCCTGGCCTGCAGTAACCCCTGGCGTGTGGTCAGGGACACAATGCTGCATTGTCCGATGTCTGTGATGAGCGTGGACTATAAGCGTTCATTATTCAGTAGAGCTAAAACCCTGGGTGGTGGTGTTGCGTGGGATGAGGTTGGGTGTGAGTGAGGCAGGCACAGCGGTAGTCAAACTGAGATTATCTATCTATCTATCTATCTATCTATCTATCTATCTATTATATATATATATATATATATATATTATATATTATATATATATATTATATATATATATATATATATATATTATGCGATGAAGAATCTAGCCAAATTACGATTTCACTGCTAATAAAGATCCGATGAATAAAAATTACCAAAATAATTTGTTTGTATCACATGCATGCTTGAGCCAGTGCCTGCGTAGTAAACTGTACACACACACACATGAATAGATACACCCGATCCCTGTAAACTATTTGTCTATAAGTATAGCAAACGCTTGATCAGTAGGAAGGGGCTTAGTAAGCGGTGCCATGCGATATGTAAGCGCAAAACAGGAACTATACAGAACGTCACTAATATAACGTGACCAAGCAGTAATGCAGGTGCCCTCTGGCGGGTGGCCACGCGGCGGCCTGATATTGGTGAGATCCCTGAGAATTTCTTAGCTTGAGGGTGCGGTATGGCCAATCTGTGTGTGACTGGACTGGAGAGATTGAGCCTGGGTGGCGTGGGAAAAGCACAGAGGATGAATCAACCAAAAAAAGAGAGAACAAAAAAAAGTAAGCTCAGTTTCCTTGGAAGATATATTTTTTTTTATTGTAATCGGATCCAGTTCAAAATTTTAAAGAAAATGTCTGTAGAAAAAAAAGAATTTCACGGCTAATTTTTAGACTCGCAATGTTTGGGCAATCAATTCTGTCTTAATCTAAAGAAAAAGCATGGTCAATAGAGGATAAATAATAATTTCCAGGTATATTCACTAATTTATAAAGCGTTTTTTTTAAATATTCGACTCATCAAACAAAACAAGACAACCAACAAAAAATTGACATGAAGGTTAAGGAAACAGAAATGTATTCGATAAATGGTTAATTTTTTAGATGCATTTCATCTGCGTCACAAGTTTACCCTGCATGAAAATGAATGAAGATTTCAAGTTACCATTGATTCGATTTGATATTCTCTGTCTGTCTCTCTCTCGCTTGCTCTCTCACTCGCCCTCACACACACACACACACACACACACACACACAGCGAGGGGAGAGAGAGAGAGAGAAAGAGAGAGACAGAGAAAGAGAGACAGAGAGGGTGATTAGAGAAACTGGTTGAACTTTTTTCAATTTACTTCGTTCGGAAGAGGATATAGTGTTTTGTTTGTTTGGATGGGGTTGTTTTTTGGAGCAGACCCACATAGGCATGAGAAATAAAATGCTTTTAACAAAAAACATGTTTTACAACTTGTCTAAACAGACACTAACATGTTCTGACGATAAACTCTGGTTAAATCTAAAACAAGACGTGATCAAAGAAAGATATAATAAATGTGTGCCAAGTGCGTGTAACTGTTATAAGAAGCGTTTCATATTTAGCTTTAAAAGAAAACTGGACATTAAGGTTTTAACAACATATATTCCAAGACTATAGATTTTCAGGAACGTTTTATGTGAGATGCACGTTTGACTAACATTCCTTTCCACATATTCTGAACTAGAGCTCCGAAGTTCACTAATGCTGAGAGGTTTGCGTAGGTGACCGTTTTTACCCACCATTAAGGTAGCCACATTCCGACGTTTGGGGTAATATCTTAAACATGACACCAGTGTGCATGCATTTTTTTTTGGTGTGTGTGTGGGGGGGGGGGGGGGGGGGGGGATGGATGTATGTTTTGTCGCCCGTTCCCACCGACTCAAAAGTTGTGTCGGTGGGAAGGGGTGAGGACATTTTAATGTCCTACACTTCGCTATTGCTAAACGGGGTTTAAATTGCGCACAAGATGTCCTCCTTGTATTTGCGCATGGGTCATCGGTTTATAGTCTCATCCGAATGACTTTCAGGGGAGTGGGGTGGAATCGACACTGATGTAAAGTCTAGTGGGGAAATCCCTCTGAATAATAATAATAATAATAATAATAGTAATAATAATAAATGGAATTTATGTAGCGCTATATCTTGGCACAAACAAATCAAAGCGCTTTTTCAGACTCTTTTAGCAGGTTCCTCGGTTTTGTGGCTGAAACCGGGCGAGTCAGATGCCTTCACTTTCTGAGAGAATCGGGATGATGTTCCTGTCTGGTATGAGTGAAGAAGATGTCTTAGCTAGTCACTAACAACAATGATATGTTTAAGGAATCTGGTTTTCGTTTTTATCTCATTTTGTGTATCGTTGATGTGGCTTTCTCCCACAACGCGGTGCCCGTCCTGGGTTGACCCTTATGGTTGGCCAGGGCGTTGATACAAGGAACGACAGTAAGAGTTGATTTTATACTTTATTTTAATCTGTATATAGCTGCACAGTCTTAATATGAGATTGGAAATTTTACGAGATAGCAGGTCTGATATGGCCTCTGTGGTTGGCGGGGCTATAAACAGCAAGACTGGATTGGATTGGAATGGATTGGAGCGCGAGGTTCTAACCACCAGGCTATCACTTATCCATACAAGTGTAAGACCACTATTGCATTATTATCGATTCGGTTCCTAAACTGATTCATTCGCTGGTCTGCCTTTTTTGTGCGTGTGCATCTTTGATATCGAGGAGTTGAAGAGTCGATAAAAGTAATTAATTTCAGTGCACAGAGCGAGAGGAGAGAGAGAGAGAGGAGGGGGGGGGGGGAGAGAGAGGAGAGGGGAGGAGGGGAGAGAGAGAGGGAGAGAGAGAGAGAGAGAGAGAGGAGAGAGAGAGAGAGAGAGTCATTTTTGTATTTAATTCGATTTTTTAACTGATCTGCTAGTCTACATTTTTGTGTTTGTTCAACCTTGATATCAAGAAGATAAAAAGTCGATAAAAGTAATTAATTCCAGTTGGGGGGGGGGGGGGGGGGGGGGAGGAAGGGGGGCGGGGGGCGAGAGAGAGCTTTTTGTTTATGTGTTCGTTTATTTCGAGATTAATGGAGTAAGCACTCAGGTGCTTTAGTACGACCAGTCTCTGTGTGCGTGCGGTTTTGCAGTTTTGTCACCCGTTGGCACCGGCATACAATGCAGGATGGCCTACTCTTGTCCTTGAAATCAGACAGCCAAGAAAGGCGGAACAGGTTTTACCATGTGCGTAATGTGTTCTCTGTGTGTCGGCACAGGGAACCTCCGTTTACAATCCCATCCTAATCCAGCCTCCCCTGTGCAGGCGATTTTTGTAAATTTTTCCACTGGCACATGATGGCTTACTCTTCCGAAAAGCAGAACAGGTTTTAACGTGTGTGCAAGATGTTCTTCTAGTGTTCACATACGGGACCTTGGTTTTTAGTCTCTGAAGGACTTTTTTGGGGGGAGTGGAGTCGGCATTGGTGTTATCTCCAAAGGAAAAAAATCCTCTTGAACGAGATTCGAACGCAGGTTGGCAGATTGCAAGTGCAATGTGCAACGCTCTAATCACCAGGCTATCCGGTCTCTGACAGACAGACCGATAGACAGACATACTGATGGACAGACAGACCAATAGACAGACAGAGAGACAAACAGAGAGAGAAAAACAGGCAGAGAATTTGCAGTGCCTATGCGGAGAAATGGACAGAAATACAGACACACTCAAGTGGTAGGCTAGGCTGATCAGGCATACCAAAAATCATTACCAGAATTATTCTGCGCAACATCATAATAGCCAGCTATCAGTTTATCCTCTCATCACTCAGACAATTGGATTGTCTGTTTACCCGCTGATCAAGAAGACACCCTTTGGGATATGAGATCAGGGTTACAATAAAAATGTCATCTTCCACCACACAACGAGTTGTATTGCACCATGGGTTGGTTTTTATTTGCTAACATGCCATTAATCTGCAAAAAACCCACGCCGCTATTTGACAAATACACAGACTGAAAATCGGACAATTCTGTGTGGAAAATACTACACATTGAGACGCTAGACTCCAGGGCAGTGACCAAAATAAAAGAAATTGACAGATTCTGCATTAAAATAAAATGGTCAAGGATGAGGGCTTGAGTGCTTCCAGACACGTTTTTTTAAAGCAGAAAAAACAACACAATTATGCCTCGCTACTTCAGTGCAAGTTTCTACTTAAAGCTTATACTTTCATAATCCATCGAAAAATCTCAAAATCGGTAACCTGACCCCCAACCAGCCTAAAATGGCTGCTAGCAGAAAAGTGGGCCAGGTGCATTGCGACTCATTTCCTGGTGGAGGGTCACAAACACCTTTAGGATCATTATTAGCGCTTCCTGGTTGTATTAACATTTACCCAGGGGGATAAACACAAGGGGGTGGCTTGGCCTGTGTGCTACAATCTATCAGTATGAAGACAGACCCCCCCTCCCCCCACCCCCACCCCCCTCTGTGCTCCTCCCAATGAGGTCAGGTGTGATATCCATCACGTTGTTTTCTGCAGCAGATGTTGTGGCCGTTATTTGCAGGTGCAGGGTAAATCACATCTTCATTCCGCTTGTTTGGTTTCTGCTAGGCTGGTGAGGAGAAGAGAGAAAGCCTGCACTGTACTGGTGCCAGGATAAGACAGCAGTTTCCACAACCATATGTTTTTTTTTTTCTGGGCGCACCTTGCATTTGCCACACATGTTTAGTATTTCATTATTGCCAGGAATAGGTATGGCACACTGGAACATTCTGGCATGATTCTTGTTGTTCTTTATCCTGGTTTATTGTCTGTGTATTGCAATCTGAGCTATTATGCAGTCGTAGGGGAGTGAGGCCTCAACTTCTCAAGGGGCCAGCATATTGAGGGCGGCAGCGCCCATCTCCTTTCCCTCGCTGCTTTACCTTCCCTGACCCTAAAGGGACAGGTACCCATTTACAGCTGGGTAGACTGGAGGACTGGGCTAAAGCCAAGGCACACAAACGGTCACCCATTCAGGTGGTAACCACGCTCGACGCTGCTTAAACTTAGTTGGGGAAAAGCGAGTGCTCTGACCACTGAGCTATCCCGCCCCCTCTAGGCGAGAAGCAAACAAACAAAAACATCCCAGCAATGAACAGAAATTAAACAGTATATAGTGCTGTTTGTTTTGCGGTTGGTGGCCTCAGGCAGTGATGGACGTGTTCCAGGGAGGTTTAGCTAGACATCCTTGACGTACGCCAGCGATGTGTTTTGCTGCTTAATCCAGCAGAGCAGGTAGGGGTGGTGGTGCGTGTGATGAGGTCTGATGAGTGGCATGGCAGCAATGACATTGACTGACTGACACAAGTCATCAACAGAGATTGATGCTGCCAAACAAAACAATGAAACAAAGCAAACCAAACGGAAAGAAGAGGGGAATTTTTTGTCGAATCAAAAGCACAGTCTTGATTTATTTCAGGGACTTAATTCGGTTGCAACTGTAGGTAAACTGAAACCAACGGAAAAACTGGAAAAAAAGAACGTAGTTATGACAATTTACCCTGGATGATTAATTCTTTCAACACTTAAGGATAGTCGTGATGTTTTCCAATGACATCAACTGGTGGTAATGCTGATAAATCTTCTACATTTTCTTCTTCTTCGTCGTCGACATAGTCGTCGAACGCTCAGATATCAACTACTGTTGTCTGTCATATGAAAGAAAATAAGTTGCACTGCCGTTTAGCGCCTGACAAGTCAGGTTCAGTGCATCAAACTTCAGCGTGGGAGAGAGAATTGTTATCTTTTTAGTATTTCTCGAACAAAATGCAGGAGAATGGATCAAGAAGGCAGAACATAGACAAAGGAGGAGATGACATGCCAGCATGTGCGAGCTCAGGGCGTGCTTGCAGCATGCAGTAAAGGCGTAGTGTTGGATCAGGCTTGAGCACATACCTGTTCTGTGTGGGGTGGCTTCATTAAGCCTGACAGTGGAAGGTGCTTAGCTTCTTCTGTTCACTGCTTTGCATCTGTGTTTGATATTCCCGGGGGGGGGGGGGGGGGGGGGGGGGGGGTTGAGTTCTAAGTACTTCAGACATGCAGCATTCTTGTCATGTGTAATTGCCCAACCAAGCTCATGTCAAACAGTGCCCAGCCAATCACCACCAAGATCACTCTCAGCGGAAAAGAACTGGTGACAGTTGACCATTTCAAGTACCTTGGAGCCATCATAAGTGAGGAGGGATCGAAGACCGAAATCCTAGCAAGAGCGGCACAAACAGCAGCAGCAATGGCAAGACTGAAGACCATATGGAGAGACAGAAACATCCCTCTCGGAACCAAGGTAAAGTTACTAAACGCGCTAGTCGCCTCAATCATGCTTTACGCATGTGAGGCATGGACACTGAACGCAGACCTACAAAGGAGGATCCAAGCAGTAGAAATGAGATGCCTCAGAAGGCTCCTTGGCATCTCATACAAGGACCATGTCACCAACAATGAAGTCCGCAGAATGATCACTCAACAAGTGCGGGACTATGAAGACCCACTGACCACGGCGAAAAAGAGGAAACTCAGATGGTATGGGCACGTTACGGGACCAGTGAACAGTGAACAACAATAACTCTACACACAGACACACATATACACATGCGCGCATGCACACACGCGCGTGCACACATACATGCATACTCTTCAGGCTAGGCAACGTTTTGTTATGTGTCTTGCTATTTCTCAGAAATGGTATCCTCTTTCTTTCTTTCTTTCTTTAGTTCTTTCTTTCTTTCTTCTTCTTCTTCTTCTTCTTTTTTTTTCTTCCTCTTCTTCTTCATTGTCATCATCGTCGTTTTTGTTGTCGTCGAACGCTCAGACAGCAACTACTGTTGTTTGCCATATGAACGAAAATACGTTGAACTGATGTTTGGTGCCTGACAAGTCAGATTCAGTGCATCGAACTTCAGCATGTGAGAGAGAATTGTTATCTTTTTAGTCTTTCTAGAACAAAATGCAGGAGAATGGACCAAGAAGGCAGAAAATAGACAAAGGAGGAGATGACATGCTGGTAAATGAACTCAGTGGAAAACTGGAATGATGAAGTTGTAATAATCTACTCAGGAAAATCAGCGTGTGCGAGCTCAGGGCGTGCTTCCAGCATGCAGTAAAGGCGTAGTGTTGGATCAGCTTGAGCACATACCTGTTCTGTGGGGTGGCTTCATCAAGCCTGACAGTTGAAGGGGCTTAGCTTCTTCTGTTCACTGCCATACATCTGTGTTTGATATTCTTACCGGGGAGCGTTGAGTTCTAAGCACTTCACAAATGCAGCATTCTTGTCAGGTGTAATTGCCCAACAGCAACAACACACAGAGACACACACGTATACACACGCGAACATGCACGCGAACATGCACGCACACATCACACTATTCAGGCTAGGCAACATTTTGTTATGTCTTGCTATTTCTCAGAAATGGTATCCTCTTTCTTTCTACTTTTGTCGTCGTCTTCTTCTTCTTCTTCTTGTTCTTGTTCTTGTTCTTCTTCTTTCTTCTTCTTCTTCTTCTTCGTCGTCGTCGTCGTCGTCGTCGTCGTCATTGTCGTCATCGTTGAGCACTCAGATAGTAACTGTTGTTGTCTGTCCTATGAACGAAAATACGCTGCACTGCCGTTTAGTGCCTGACAAGTCAGGTTCAGTGCATCGGACTTCAGCATGTGAGAGAGAATTGTTATCTGTTTAGTCTTTCTAGAAAAAAAATGCAGGAGAAGTCCAAGAAGGCAGAACATAGACAAAGAAGAATAACTGGTAGTAAATTGCCCAACAGCAACAACACACAGAGACACACACATATACACACGCGTGCATGCACGCACGCGCGCGCACACATACATGCACACTGTTCAGGCTAGGCAACATTTTGTTATGTGTCTTGCTATTTCTCAGAAATGGTATCCTCTTTCTTTCTTTCTTTCTGTCTCTTCTTCTTCTTCTTTGTGAACTTCTTCTTCATCATCGTCATCATCGTTGTCGTCGTCGTCGAGCGCTCAGTCAGCAACTACTGTTGTCTATCCTATGAACGAAAATGCGTTGCCTTGCCGTGAAACACATGACAAGTCAGATACAGTGCATTCAGCTTCGTTGTGTTATCTTTCTAGAAGAAAATGCAGGAGAATGGACTAAGAAGGCAGAAAATAGACAAAAGGAGATGACATGCTGGTAACTGAACTCAGTGGAAAACTGGAATGATGAAGTTGTAATAATCTACTCAGGAAATCAGCGTGTGCGAGCTCAGGGCGTGCTTCCAGCATGCAGTAAAGGCGTAGTGTTGGATCAGGCTTGAGCACATACCTGTACTGTGTGGGGTGGCTTCATCAAGCCTGACAGTGGAAGGTGCTTAGCTTCTGTTCACTGCCATACATCTGTGTTTGATATTCTTACCGGGGAGCGTTGAGTTCTAAGCACTTCACAAATGCGGCATTCTTGTCAGGTGTAATTGCCCAACAGTAACAGCACACGCAGACACACACATATACACACGCGCGTGCGCAAGCATTCACACACACACACACACACACATACTCACGCACATACACACACTCTTCAGGCTAGGCACATTTTGTTGTGTGTCTTGCTGTTTCCTTCTTTCTTTCTTTGTTTTTCTTTCTTTCTTTCTTTTTTCTTTCTGTCTTGTTGTTGTTGTTGCTCTACTACTAACTACTACTACTACTACTACTACTACTACTACTACTACTACTACTACTACTACTACTACTACTACTACTACTACTACTACTTCTACTACTACTACTTCTTCTTCTTCTTCTTCTTTCTCTCAGAAATCTTCTTCTTCTTATTCTTCTTCAGAATTCTTCGGAATTCTTCTTCAAATTCTTCTTCTTCTTCGTATTCCTCTTCTTCTTCGTATTCCTCCTCTTCTTCTTCTTCTTCTTCTTCTTCTTCTTCTTCTTCTTCCTTCTTCTTCTTCTTCTTCTTCTTCTTCTTCTCCTTCTCTCCTCCTCCTCCTCCTCCTCCTCTTCCTCCTCCTCCTCCTCTCCTCCTCCTCCTCGCTCTGTCTCCATTTCTCATGCTCTTACTTCGTCGTTTTGGTTATTTATCTTGTTTTTTTCCTTTTCTCCCCCATATTTCATCTCCAGCACACACACAAATAATATAACGTAGTTCTACGTGCCAAACGAACAGGATACGTTTCATCATGTGCAGTGCTCTCAACATGACATTTTTTTGTGTTTCATCTGGGCGTGCAAGGCAGAGCATTACATACACCTGGCCTCGATAATCAGACAATCTGCACTGGAGCAAAAACCAAGAACAAAACCCACACAAACCAACAGCAAAACCCACACAAACCAACAACAAAACCCACAAAAAACCAACAACAAAACCCACACAAACCAACAACAAAACCCACACAAACCAACAACAAAACCCACACAAACCAACAACAAAACCCACAAAAAACCAACAACAAAACCCACACAAACCAACAACAAAACCCACACAAACCAACAACAAAACCCATTGTATTCTCAGTGGGTGGTAATGAGTCATGTCAAGCGCGAAAGAGATGGAGGCACATGCTGATGGTACTTTGGGGAAAAAACCAAAACAGAGCAGGGGATTATTAGATATATTTGTTTCAAAGAAAAAGGTTGAAAGGATGTAGATACCCCCCCCCCCCCCACCACCACCACCCCCCCTCAACACCCCCGAAAGAAAAGAAACCAAACAACATACACACACAAACAAACACGCACACATTCACATACACACACTCACACACATACACACACTCACGCACGCACACACCTTAATTTTTTTAATGGATAAGTGCTTATCCCCCAAACCCCCTCTCCTGTCTCGTCCACATGTTTTTCCTTTGTAGGGGTAGCCTCAGCTTCTTAACCCTCCCCCCCCCCCCACCTCCTGCCCCCATCCCACCTCACCCCCCCCCCCCCCCCCACTCCCGGCTCCTAGTATTTTGTCCAAGCATCTCACTTGTTCCCTACTATAGGTAAACGAGTACTACAAAAGTCTGCCTCCAGCAGTCAGTCGCCAGCCTACAGTGAAATAAATTTAGATAGATGCTGGGGGTAGCATCGATGAGACGGGTCTGCCGCGTTTTGTGTTCTTATTCTTATGAATCTAGAGCATCCAGCCCTCCCTTGTTTGTTATCGTTGTTTTACTAGATTAAACCCAATCCCCCGTGGGCCGTCGCTCTTTCTCTATTTCGGTCCATCGATCTGGAATGACCTCCCTCCCCCCCCCCCCTCTCTCTCTCTTTCTCTCCCCGCCAAAACCTTCTTATGACACTAAAATCCATCTCAGGCATTTTTAAATTCAAACCCTAAGATTTTCCTCTCCTGCTTCATCTCATAGCTTTCCCTGCCTTCAACAGCCGAGTTTCCCTATCCCCCTGCCAGGGTGTGTGACCTGTGGGGTGTGTGTGTGTGTGGTGTGTGTGTGTGGTGTGTGTGTGTGTGTGTGTGTGTGTGTGTGTGTATTTGTGTGTGTGTGTGTGTGCGCGCGCGCGCGTGCGTTACATTTGGACTTTGGTGGAACTATTAATTGTTTACTGGTTGTATGACTGTGTAAGAATGAGTTGAGTGCAAGCGCTTTGATTTGTCTCTGCAAGATATAGCGCTATATACATTCCATGTATTATTATTATTATTATTATTATTATTATTACTACTACTTTGATTGACAAGAAGGGATCGTGGTAGCTCAGTGGTCAGAGCTCTCGCTTTTCCCCACACTAAGCTTAAGCAGCATCCAGCGTGGTTACCGAGTGGATTGGCGACCGTTTGCGTGACTTGGCTTCAGTACAGTCCCCCTAGTTGTAAATGGTACCTGCCCTCTTTAGCGGAGATGGCTGCCGTCCTCAATAGAGAAGCTGAGTTCTGACATCACGTTCCCGAACGACAAAATAGGCTATGGAATCATCTTTATGTTTTACCTTTAAAAGGAGATGCAAACATACTATTTACTCACACACACACACACACACACACTCCCACGCACGAGTGTGTGCGTGTGTGTTGTGTGTGTGTGTGGGTGTGTGTGTGTGTGTGTGTGTGTGTGTTGTGTGTGTGAGGTGAGAAAAGAGAGAGAAGAGAGAGAGAGAGAGAGAAGAGAGAGAGAGAGAGAGAGAGAGAGAGAGAGAGAGAGAGAGGGAGGAGAAAAAACGAACTCAGAAATGGTTTAATATACATTGGCCTTAGTTTAGGCCACGAGACACTTTGAGGGGCCAAAAAAATGGAAGCGTGTATGTGTGATTTTTAAGATTGAATATTGTCACTTTCTATAATAAATGTTTCTTTTCATTCTTTTATAATTATGTATATGGCTTGAGACCCACTTGAAATCCTCTTGTTTGTTGAGGTGATAAAGTGCTGGTGTTGTATGTATATAGGTAGCATCTTGTCATGTGTTCGCATACTATGTTGTGGTCATTTTGCTGTTATCAAATAGTTTATTCCTAGTTACTTTTTTATGTATGGCGTGTAACCCACATGGAGTTCTCTGGTTTGTGAGATGATAAAGTTATTGAATTAATTAGAATTAGTATGTACTGGGACATCGCCCAGTGATGAACACAATAAGCACCAGCCGCTTCCACAAAAATTACGGAAATGCAGGGGAGGACTAGACTGTCATTTCGTTTATTGGTTTCCCCAGCAGGGAACATAGCAGAGGAGAACATGCTGATGGCAAGAGTGAAGGGTACTTTCCCTAATCACACAGCCAGGTGGCTGCAATCCTTCTTCATCATCCTCGAACGCTCAGACCGCTCGACTGTTGTTTGTCTATGAGTGAAAATGCGTCACACTGCCAGTGAAGCGCCTGACAAAGCCAGCCAGGCCCAGCGCATCCGATGTTGGCGTTGGAATTGTTGTCTTTTAACCGTTGGTGGAGAAGAGGCAGGAGAATGGATCGAGATGGCAGAAACTACACAAGAAGAAGGAGTTGGTGACAGGAAGAATAAGAAACAACAGAGAGAGGTATAGGAAAAAAAATAAATTGCTAGCACAGATTTTCCAGAGTGTGGACATGCTGTTTATACTGTCAGACCCTCGGCAACCCCACGGGGGATTCGTGAGATCCCCCAGCAGAGACAGGCGGTGTTTGGGTGATTCCTTCCTTCTTCTTGACTCTGGGGCGCAAATGTTCAAATGTGACACTCCACCACAAAATGAGTCGCTCTGCCCCTGACCCACTTTTCCGCTAGGAGCCATCGAAGGCAGGTGCGGGCTAGGTTGTGGATTTTGAAATTTCGATTGATAACTAAAGCCATTTTTCTACCTTGTGCTGAAGTATCAAGGCGTAATTTTGTTTCCTTTTGCTTTAAAATGCAGTTTAAAACGTCCAATCCCTCATTCTGACCACTTATAATGACGCAAAACTTGTCAGGTTTCTAACTTTCTGCAGACAATCACTTCAGTGTGTAATAACTGTTCACAGAAATGTCCGATTGACAATCTGGTCTCTGTCTTGAGCAGCCTATTTATTGCAGATTGATAACATGTTAACAACCAAAAACAAAACCCGACCTCTGGTGCTATGTTACCCATCATGTGACGGAGCGTCACAAACACTCATCATCAGGTAAAGGTGTCCAGAAGGTGGGGATGCTGTTTATACTGACACAGACAGGCAGAGGCACTTGGCATCTCCACAGGGAGGTGGCTGCATTTCACAGGGGAGGTGGCTGCATTTCACAGGAGAGGTGGCTGCATTTCACAGGAGAGGTGGCTGCATTTCACAGGGGAGGTGGCTGCATTTCACAGGGGAGGTGGCTGCATTTCACAGGGGAGGTGGGTGCATTTCACAGGAGAGGGCTGCTTTCACAGGGAGGTGGCTGCAAATTTTACAGGGGAGGGCTGCATTTTCCCGGGAGGTGGCTGCAATTCACAGGAAGGTGGGTGCATTGCACAGGGGGAGGTGGCTGCATTTCACAGGGGGAGGTGGCTGCATTGCACAGGGGGAGGTGGCTGCATTGCACAGGGGGAGGTGGCTGCATTTCACAGGGGAGGTGGCTGCATTTCACAGGGGGCACCCACCACGTCTTTTACCTGCGCTAAATGCGTGCTGCACATGGAACCTCGGTTCGTCGTCTCGTCCGGGAGACTAGCACCCAGACCACCACTCACGGTCTAGTCTAGTGGATGGGGGAAATGTCTCGCGCACAAAAGGGAATCGAACAACCACACATTTCAAACCTGTACTTTCTCCCGTGGGTATGCTGGGGGTCTGTCAGTGTAAATAGCATCCCCACATTCTGGAAATTCTGTGCTAGAAATGTTCTCTTTTCTGTCCCTCTCTTCGTTTCTGCCTTGTTCCTTTTCTTCTTGTCATCTCCTTCTCGTCTATTTTCTGCCGTTTTGGTCCATTCTCCTGCCTTTTTTTTTCCATGAAAGACTTGAAAGTTAACGATTCTCTCCCACGCCAGAGTCGGATGTGCTGGGCCTGACTTGTCAGGAGCTAAAAGGCAGCGCAAAGCATTTTCGCTCATATGACAGATGACAATAGTTGCTGTCTGAGCGTTCTTCTGCATGTTCTTTTTTGTACGTGCAGCAGAACAAACCTGCAGTGTCAATGTGAGTGAATTTGAGTGGGTGGCTGGGTGAGTGAGTGAGTGTGTCTGTGTGTGTTTGTGAAAATCAAAGTCAAAGTCAGTCAGTCAATGTCCATCTTTTATTTCAAGATGGTACATTGGTGGTACAATGTGGGTGTGTGTGTGTGTGTGTGTGTGTGTGTGTGTGTGTGGTGTGTGTGTGTGTGTGTGTGTGTGTGTGAAAATCAAAGTCAAAGTCAGTCAGTCAATGTCCATCTTTTATTTCAAGATGGTACATTGATTTGTTTACAATGTGTGTGTGTGCATGCGTGTGTGCGTGTGTGTGTGGTGTGTGTGTGTGTGTGTGGGGTGTGTGCGTGCGTGTGCGTGCGTGTGCTGTGTGTGTGAGATGAGCTTGGTATGATTGGCTTGGGAGCCATCACCAGGGAAGACAGTGGATCAAGCTTAGGCTTCAACAGGCATTTTCCCCTGTGGGGATGCCGGGGGCTCTTTCAGTATAGATAGCATCTCCACTTTCTGGAAACTCACTTTCCTATCACTGCATTTCTATCGGCCTTTTCCCTTGACACCCCCCCCCCCCTCTCTCTCTCTGTGTCGTTCTCTTAGTCTGTCTCTCTCTCTCTCTGTCTCTCTGTTTGTTTCTCTCTGTCTCTCTGTTTTGTCTCTGTCTCTCTGTCTGTGTCTGTCTGTCTGTGTCAGTCAATCTGTGCCTGTCTGTCTCTCTCGCTCTCTCTCGCTCGCTCTCCCTCCCACACTCTCTCTCTCTCTCTCCCTCTCTCTCCCTCCCCCCCTCTCTCTCTCTTGCTTGGGGGGTAAATGGAGGCCGTCACTGCTTTGACAATGTAGACTTTTTCAGTTCTTCTCCTACTTCCACGTGATGCCACCTGGGTAACGCTAAGAGGAGAGGGTTATTTTCAGATGGCAATGGCAAACCGCTGATATAGATTTCTTTGCCCAAAACCCCAAACCCTCCCTTGGTTTCTTGGTATTTGAGGAAAGTTGCATGCGTGTAAATGATTTGAGTGCAAGCGCTTCGATTTGTTTATTTTACAAGATTCAGCGCTATATAGATTACATATAGTTAACAATCATACTACTACTACTACTACTACTACTACTACTACTACTACTACTAATATTATTATTATTATTTTATTAAAACTAATACTCGACCTCGCGCGCTAACAAAAAAGCTCTTTAAGTCTAGGCCAGTAGGCTTAAAGTTAACCTTGATTGGAAACAATCCTTGATTGATGGTTAAACAACGAAACGAACCCAGAGGCAAACACTCTACTACTTTCCCATGAGAAGTCAGGTATTTGCGAACTGAGAGCAATGAGTTCCTGACAACAAGTCTGTAATCGCAGCATGCATTGGGAGTACCCGGAACCTGGGGCTTAGCTCGTCTCGTTGTGAACTATTTGAAAGAACTTAGGTAGGTGTGTTTAAAAGTGTTTTGCGTGTGTATTTAATGCTCTCGGGGTGTTGCCTTTCTGTCGATTTACTACCAACAAAATGTTAATGGGAAATGCGTGTCTAACTGCGATAGAGCTTGGTGACATGTGAAGAGAGTAAACATTCTGTGTGTGTGTGTGTGGGGGGGGGGGGGGGGTGGGGGGGGGGGTGGGGGGGGGGGGTGGGGGGTGGGGGGGGGGGGGGGGGGGGGGGGGGGGGTGGCCGGGGGGTGGGGGTGGGGGGGGGGGGGGTGCGCCCGGGAGCCATCCTCCCTTTACACATACACAAATGCACGCACGCAACACAGACGTAAAGAAACATCAAACAACACACACACTACACACAACAACACACACATACACACACACACACACACACCACACTACACACACACAAAAGCACGCGCGCGCACATCATACACACTCACTTTTGGAGTGATAGTGACAGAGGGGAAAAAGAGAGATACAGAGACAAACAGAGACAAAAGAGAGCACGCACACGCACGCGCACACACACACACATCACACACAACACACGGCACGCACGCACGCACGCACACACGCACGCACGCACGCACGCACACACACATCTATTATTTGTTTTTGACTTTCTTTCGAGAATGTTCTTCTTCTTCTTCTTCTTCTTAGTCCTTATAGCTCCTAGCGGAGCATAGGGCCTCAACAGCGTCCCTCCACCTTCTCCTGTCTCTGGCAAGGGTCTTGGCCTCTTCCCATGTCAGGCTGGAGTCTCTCAGCTCACTATGCAGGCTTCTCCTCCAGGTCTGTTTGGGGCGCCCTCTCTTCCTTTTCCCCTGCGGGTTCCACTCGAGCGCTTGTCTGGTGATGTTGCAAGGCTCCTTCCGTAAGTGTGGGCGACCCAGCGCACTTTCGCCCCCTTACTTGGGTTTCCATAGGCTGTTGGTTCCCCCTCACCACGGGTGGGTACTGGCACTCTTCAAACCATCGAAATAAAGGGTCTGCCGGAGACACCCCTTGATGAAGGTCTGGTTTCTTGGGGAGCGGGTTTTGATGACCCCCAAGTTTCTGACCCTAAGAAGGACAGATTTTCCGTTGATTGGTCCATTTTGGTGGTTGGGGAGAGAATTTTAACTCTCTAAACCACTGCCAACATATCCAGATGGGCGTAACCAAAACCCACCCCCTTCCCCAAAACCCACCCCCCCACCCCCCCCCTCCGCCCCTTTTTCCCGTTCGTCTTTGCACAGGTGTGTTCCATGTATTTTCCACCCTCAGTCTACCTTTTTTTTTTTTTTAACAGGTAACACCCTTTTTTTTTCCCGGCTTGCTGCAAGTTGAATCACCATACGTGTCTGCCCCCAAATTGATCACCACCTAGCCGCCACTATCAAAGACATTGTTGTGTCCATCCAGCTTTCCCTGCTTCTGTTTCTTTTTTTTCCCTCTGCTTCTGCTTCGTTTTTTTCCTTCTTTTTCTCCTCCCCTTCTCTATTCGTCCTCTTTTTTTTTTCTTTCTTCTTGTCGGGTCTTCTTTTCTTTCTTTTCTGCTTTCTCTTTTCTTCCCCCTTTTTTTCCTTCCTTTTTTATCAAAAGAACACAAAAACTTCAAAAAAACACAACAAACTTCTTTTTCCAAATGGTTTTATTTTTACCCCCCCCCCCAACCAAAGAAATCAATAGTAAACAATTAAACCCATTATAATTTAAACAAGTTTCAGGGTGCCACCTTGATGCTACAAAGGGTTCAAAGAAGTGTTCAAAACAAAACACAGGGGTCGAAAGAGTCAAGACCAAACCCACCTTTTAAAACACTCCCGTCATCTTCCTGGTCTATCATCCCTTAACCAAACCCTCCATTCCCCCCCCCTTCTGTAGTCTTTTTGTATAAAAAAGCCACTTTTTTTTTGGTAAGCTTAGGGTGTACGTGCCTAGCGTTTTAAAGCATTTTTGTCGTTGATGGGGTTTTGGGGGGGTGGGGTTGGGTGGGGGGGGAGGGGGGGGGGGGGGTCATAAGGGCTATTTTTGTATATATGTTTTACGTGCTAATCAGCACATCAGGAACTCAGTCCTTTTGTTGTCGTGTTTTATCTTGCAGCGATCACCCATTCACTCACTAAAATAAGCCGATCTTTTTTCTTTTTGTGTTTTTTTATTTTTTGATAAAGCCAAACAACAACATATTTAAGCATCCCTGACATCGTCAGGAAAAAACACCATTCATTACACACGTCAGCAGGTTTTTAACTGATCACCCCACCATTCCTTAAAGTTCTATCGTGAACAGCATTAAAAACAACACGACACAAACCCTCTTCTAATTCACAAAAAGATTAACATATCTCGTCACTGAAAACAGCGTTAACATAACATTTCATCTTTTAACACCCCAAATTGAAAACCATCCATTTGACTGTTTCTTTACCGCTAATAACTCATATTATCGTGGTGTACTGTTCTTTAATGATAATTTTGAGAAACGGGTTTAAAAGGAAATTTCGATTTTGCTCTTATCGATCGTGGGGTAATGGACAAAGAGAGAGAGAGAGAGAGAGAGGAGAGAGAGAGGTGTGTGGTGGTGGTGCGTGCGTGCGTGCGTGCGTGCGTGCGTGTGTGTGTGTGTGCGTGTGTGTGTGTGTGGGCGCGTGCGTGCGTGCTGCGTGCGTGCGGGGTGGTGTTGCGTGCGTGCGGCGCGCGTACGACAGCTTTAATTTTTATGTGGAAATTAGAATGTCGTACCATAGAATTTGGGGTTGAATAATGCTATCAAAAAGGAGGAGATTTGGAGCTTAGTTTGTTTATCACTTGATCTATTATATTTCACCTCCTTCACCTATCCCTGAGGCGCCTCTCATAATTATCCAACTATGAAAAATTAATAAAGAAAAAAGCTAGCTGTATTGAAGAAAAATGAACACCTTCTGTACCTATCCCGCTTCTTTACCCCCTCACCTATGTACCTGTCCCCTCTTAACCCCTCACCTACTGAAACCTTCCCCTCCCTTAACCCCTCACCTACTGCACCCCTTCCCCTTAAAACCCCTCACCTAACTGTACCTATCCTCCTCCCTTAACCCCTCACCTATTGTACCGTCCCCCTTCTTACCCCTCACCTACTGTACCTTCCCCCCCTTAACCCTCACCTACTGCACCCCTTCCCTTAACCCCTCACCTACTGTACCTATCCTCCTCCCTTAACCCCCCCACCTATCCCACTTCCCAAACCTACTTTTCACCCATCCCCCCAGTACCCTACCCCCTTCCTAACCCCCCCCCCTCGCCTCTGTATCATGTCCCCCCCATCCCCCTCGTTCCCTATCCCAAATCCCGTTCTTCCCATTTCCCCTAAAACCTATCTCCTCCCCCTTCATGGCCTGTATTGCACCCCCCCCCCCCCACCCCCCCTTCCTAAACAAAACCCGGCACAAACACAAGAAGAAAGAGCACACATCTCCCCTAAAGTTCAGAGGATTAGAAGTTACAAGGGCGATCCCCATATAGATCTGAAAATCATAACTCACAGTTAAAGATGTTGTGGTCTTATTCGTATGACATATACTCAAACATACAATTCCAAACTTTGAAGGTGTCCTACTACATCAGTTTATAAATTCAAGGAAAGTTATGTTTACAATCATTTACTTTCACCACATAGTTTGTTCCTGAAAGGAAAACGGCAAATTCTACAATTTCATATGAAAAATCGTGATTCATTTCTGTGAGATTAACCTTTTATCCGGCTGGACTACTAAGCAATTTCAAACAATAAAGGGGACATAACTGTTTAAAACAGTCTGTGCAGTGGAATTAAGCTA
The DNA here is from genome assembly GCA_028751875.1 of Rapana venosa. Classification (NCBI taxonomy): domain Eukaryota; kingdom Metazoa; phylum Mollusca; class Gastropoda; order Neogastropoda; family Muricidae; genus Rapana; species Rapana venosa. The sequence continues at coordinate 4,541,778 of CM054141.1, forward strand.
CTGAAATAGCACACACAGCTATTTGCACATCTAAACACAAGTGAACAAGAACTCAGAACTTGAAGAGAGCTGTTAGTGGCAATTTTTTTATTTTATAGAAAATGCCACTCTTACAATTAAAAAGTTACATAGACAGGCACAAACTGAATGGATGAAAATAAAATAAAACAGTTGGGTCACCTGCATTTGTAGGGACGTGCTAAATTCATTTGAAGGAAACTTTCATGTTGTTTATAGCCCCACTGACCACAAAGGACTGTTGCCTTGTTTAGTTTTAGTAACTATACCAACATTCACTTCAAATTTAAGATGAAGACCTCCTTATCCTTCCAAACATCCAATACCATCAACCTGAAAAATAATTACATTGATTTTTTCATTCCTCAAGGCAAATGAAAACAGGCCATGCTGAGAATGCCTTGGATTTATTTCCTCTAAACACATCTTTCAGTGACAACTCTCTTCAGCTGTAATTTCTTTCATATGCATTAAGTTTTTGCCCTATAAACCTTGCTTGACTATGTTTAGATTTTAACACGTTCCATGTGTGGGGTAAAAGTTTCGTTCTATCTTATGTCAATATTAAACCTCCCCTTCCCGGGGGTATCAAAAACAGTTCAATCCCTTCTTAATAATTTGAAAAATTTATTAAAAATCCGATAAACATTTATCGGATGGAAGTAAAGCACCAATTTTTATGTGAAAAAATAAGACAGTACCGTTTATCTATCTTTTGGACTTGGTGAAACTGAATATGTTAGAATTAGCTTTTATTATTCGATTTCCAAACTGATATAAAGAACAGACACCTTTAAAATACGAATATGCTAGTTTAATCATAGGTTGTAAAACTGTGGCCACAACAATATGAACTGTAAGTTAGGAATTTCAGATCTCTATGGGGATCACCCTCTAATTTCTAATCCTCCAAACTTTGGAGGACATATGTTGTCTGTCTTCCGATGGTCTTGTCTTGTTGTTCGTTGTTATGTTAAGCTAAGTTGGAAGGCTAGTTTAGATGCAGGCATGCATGGATGGATGGAGGATTTAGTTTAAAGGGATAGGTTTGGTAACGGAAAGGGGGCTGTGGTACATGGAAATGGTGATTAGGAGGGTTTGAGATGGACAAGGGGGGGGGGGATTAGTGGAGCACAAGTTAAGGGGGTTCAAGGGGAGGGAGGGGACAGTTAGTGGGTGGTTGGGAAGTAGATTAAGGTGGGGAGGCAGTAAAGTAAGAAGGTCTCAGGATAGGGAGGGGTTCAGGGTGAGGGAAGTAGATCATGGGGGGGGGGGAGAGGGTCAGTAAAGGGGGTCAGGAAAGGGGGGTAAGAGGGTCAGGTGGGGAGAAAAGGGGGTTTGGGTAGGGGGGGGGGGGGGGGGGGGTAAACAGGGTAGAATACAGGGAGGGTATGGAGGGAGGTTGTAGAAAAGGGGGTAATTTGATAAACTAAATGAAAACATGTACTATACTCGATTTCTTGGGGGGTGATTGTCACAATTCATTTTACTAGCCCTATCCAAAGGAGGGGTAGGTTAAAGAGGGAGGAGGAGGTTTGGAAGGGGGTGAGGGGGAGGGAAGAGGGGTGTAGGTAGGCTGGTGGGGAGGAAGGGGGAAAGGTTAGGGGGTAAGGAACGGATAGGTTGGAGGGAAGTGGAAGGGAGATTGGTAGACATTATTTAAATGAGTTCGGACAGTCAAAAGCAGTGTGTGCTTGCTTCCAGTTCTTCCACCCCTAAACCTAACACGGTAAAACTGAAAAGCAAGAACACACTGCTATGTGCATGAGTTTTTTGACTGTCAGAATTCATCTAAATAATGTCTACTAGCCTCCCTCCAATTCCCTCCATCCTATCCCTCCCTAACCACCAACCTACCCCCCCCTCCTTCCTCACCAACCTACCTACACCTTCTCCCTCCTCTTAAACCCTATCCCCTTCCCCCAACCTATCCCCTCCCTCCTCCCCATCCCCTCCCTCCTCCCCAACCCCTTTTCCCTTCCCAACCCCCATCCCCCTTAACCTACCCCCCTCCCCCCTCCCCTAAAACCCATCCCTCCCCTCCCCTAACCTATCCCTTCCTCCCTACCCAAAATCTACCCTCCTAACCTACCCCCTACCATATTCCTCCTCATGCTTACCCTTTGCCTCCTATCACTTCCTACTCTTCTCTACCCCCTTCTAACCCCCTACTATACCTGAGCGCTCTCTCTCTCTCTCTCCCTCCCTCTCTCTCTCTCTCTGTCAATCTGCTCATGCGTTTTGGATTATCTAGTTGAACCAAGGGGAGAGCGGGCCAAACGACATGACGAGAAGGCTTCTGAAGTGTTGGAGTTCGAATCTCTCATCCACCCTGTGATGACTGGCTCAATTCTAGATCCTGACGTTATGACCTTGCGGCTACGGGGATGCAGCTTTCATTTACACCACAGGCAAAAGGATAGAACGAGCTAGATGGACACCAGAGAAGACTGCGAGATCGTAGACGCGCGTCCACGATTAGGATGATCATTTCTAACCTATTTACTCTGGGAAATACAAAAGGGCTGGTAGGGAAGCACGACAAATGTTTCTTACCTGGGCTTTCCAAGGCTTCGCGCTGCCTTGACTGCACACTCGGACATTTTGTTCTAACACAACTAACAGCGGGTTCGAATTTCAGCAGCTTCGTTCTTCGCTCCTAAAACTTTCACTATAATTGTTCGACGTACTAAGTCTTGTTCCTCTGCACCGCCCCTTCTCTCTCTAATGAGACCTGGGGAAAAGTTGAGGGTTAGAGGCCAGTGCAGTGTGTCTGCCAGTGCGCAGATGTACTGCCCGACAGCTTTGCGGTTGCAGATCAGAGGTAGGTACAAATATGTGTATGTAATATCTTCACCCCGTCATACTAGCCCCTCCCCCTTCCTCTTCATTTATCCAAATTTGATCCCCGCTTATGTGCTAGAGTTCCGAGGTTCACCGATGGTAACATTTTACGTATGCGACCTGTTTTGACCACCACCATGGAGGTAGCTTTCTGCCGACCTCAGGGATGAGTCTAAACTCGACACTAGTGGCATGCTTTTTTGGTTTTGTGGGGTTTTTTTTTTTTTTTTTCCCTTTCACCTCACCTATATCGAGTCGCGGGAGGGTGGGGCACCAATAAAGGGTTTTGCAACCATTTCCTCCACTCACCGCGTCCTCCCCTCCCGTCAAATCGTTCCACTCAGGCCATCCATCTCGTTTGGGCTTCCCCCATCGTTCTACGCACACAAGGGCCTAATCTTTCGAAAGGGAGAAAACAGGAGTTTAAACGTTCTGCAAGATTTTCTCAGTTTTAAACACTGGAACCTTCAACCCGAAAAACAAAAAAATGACTTTCGGCCCAGTTCTGAGGGCTTACGATAAAAGGGAACTTCAGATTGGGGGCTTTTCCCCTTAAAAAGTTCCTTCATTCTCTCTCTTTTTCCCCTCTCTCTCCTCCCCCTCTCTCTCTCCCCCTTCTCCCTCTTCTCCTCTCTCTATTGGGGTATCTTTCTTTTTTATTTTCTTCTTACTTCCTCTCTCTCCTCTCCTTCCTCCTTCTCCTCATCTCCCTCTACTCTCCCCTCTCTCTCCCCTCTCTCTCCTCTCCCCTCTATCTCCCCCCCCTCTCTCCCTTTCTCCCCTCCCCCCCTCTCTCCCCCCCCTCTCTCTCTCTAATCCCCCAAAATTTTTTTTACCCCCTCCCCCTTCTCTCCCCTTTTTTACTAACCCTTTTTCCACTTTTTTTTTCTCTCTCTCTCCCTCCCCCCTTCCTCCCTCTTCTCTCTGGTGTTCTCTCTTTTTTTTCCGTCTCTCTCTCTTTTGCGTAGATCTCTTCGCTTATTTTACCCCCCCCCCCTCTCTCTAACCCCCCCTCTTTTTACCCCCCCCCCCCCCCCCCCCCCCCCCCCCCCCCCTCTCAAACCCCTTAAAAACCCCCCCCCCCCCCCCCCCCCCACCCCCCCCCCCCCCCCCCCCCCCCCCCCCATCCCCCCTTTCCCCCCCCCAGGTATCTCCCCCCATTTTTTTTCCCCTAAGTTAACCCCCCCCCCCCCCTCCCCCCCCCCATTTCCTCTTTTCCCCCCCCCCCCCCAAAGCCGGGCCCCCATTCTCACGGGCCCTTCCCCCCCCGTTCATCAACCGCCAGAACAACTGCTCCCCCTAGTCCTCCCTTAAAAAACAAAAAACCCGGCAAGGATCAGGGGGTTTTGCTTTTTTTTTGGTCCCCCAAACCAAAACATTTCTACCTTTTAAAAAAACAAAACCCATTTACCTGACAATGTTAAGCTTCCCTTTGGCCCTGAAAAAATTTTTTGTTTCAAAATTTGGGGAAAATTTCTTTTTTAAAAGGGGATATAAAAGGTCCCCCCCCCCTTCCTAAAAATTTTTTTTTTTTTTCTGGGGGGAAAAGAAAAGAATGGCCCAAAAGGCAGAAAAAAGGCAAGAAGAGGTGACGGAAGAAAAGGAACAAGACAGAAACAAAGAGAAGGATAAAAAAAGGAGGGAATTCGTACTACAAATTTTTCTAGAAGGGGGGGGTCTATTTGACTGACAGGCTCGGCATCCCTGCCGGGGAAATGAATTTTAGGTTAATTAAAAAACCCCTTACCGTTTTAAAAAAAAAGGGGGATCCAGGCTCCGTTTATAAGGGGTTTTAAAGGGGAAAGAGTCGTGTGGGAACAAAAAAATTCAAAAAAATATACTGCTATAAAAAGGAAAAAGGAAAGAGTTCCATAACCTTAAGTCGTAGGGGGGCGAGGCGCAAGACCCACTCTCTAAAAGGGGGAGCATATTGAGGGCGGGGCCACTCCTCTCCCTCGCTGCTTTCCTTCCCTGACCCTAAAGAGGGGAGGTACCCTTTACCCCGCTGGGGAACGGGGAACTGTACTGAAGCCAAAGGCCCCCAAACGGGCACCCATCCAACGGGGAACCACGCTGGGGCGCTGCTTAAAATTTGGCGGGGAAAAACGAGTGCCCCGACCCTGGGCAACCCTCCCCCACGCTATAAAGAAAATGAAAATCCCTGAAAACTTAATGCACACTTTCCCTTTTTTCAGAAAACAAAACTGCTATAAAGAATGCAATAACTGAAGACACTAATGCACCTTTCTTTCAAGAAAATTTTCTGCATAGACATAATAAAAACACGAAAAACCTAAAGCACACTTTCTTTCTACAAAAATCATACTGCCATAGACAAAATACTCCCCGAAAAACCTAATCAAAACATTCTTTTTTTTCAAAAAACTTACTGCCATATAAAATAAAAATAACTGAAAACCAAGCCACTTTCTTTCTAATAAAAACCCCCCCAAGCCTTTTATAAAATCTTAACATATAATGATTTTTCCCCCACTCTTTTTTCATAAAATAATTACCCCTTTTAAAATCCGGCAATTTCTTGCTGGAATTTGGGCCGATTCCCTCCAGGAGAGAGCGCGTCCCACAAGACAGCGCCCCCCAGTTTTTAGCCGGCACAGCAACTTCCAGTGTACCAAGGCCGCTTTTTCCTTAGTTTTCTTGGGGAAACTTTTTCCCCCCCCCTTTTATGTACCCCCCACTCGACACACAGGTTTTCGTTTTGTTGGTTTTGTTATCTTTTCCTGTTACGGGCGGGGGGCAAAAGCGAAAAATAAAATCTTTTTTGCTTTGTTTGTTGTTTTTTGGCAGTTTCTCCATCTGGGATTTTCGCTGTTAGTGAGTTTTTGGGTCTTTATCTTTTTTGATGTTTTTGTGCTCTACTGGCCCCCTATCCCACCCTCACAGACTGAAGCGGCCTTTATTCAGGTTTCTTGTTGGCACATCTCTCTCCCAAAAGTCCATGACACATCGTTTTCAAACCGTTTATATGGGGCCCAAAACCTGGGAAAAAAACCAAAATGACGCTGTTCACAATACTCGTTTTATCACAAGGGAATAAAAATAATAAAAAAAAATAAAATAATTTTTGGAATTTATATACGCTGAATCTTGTAAAACAACAAATCAAGAGCCGATTTTTTTTTTTTTTAATACGGGAAAAAGGGAATAACACTCAGGCTTTTTTTTACACCCTCCCCGGGGGTTATGCGGTTTTGTAAATTTGTCACTGTTTTCCCACCGGCACACAAAAAGGCCTACTCTTTCGAAAGGAAACAGGATTTAACGTGTGCGCAAGATGTTCTGCATGCTTCGCACACGGGCCTCGGGTTTTTAGCCCCATCCGAAGACTTTGACATTCATTCGATTTTTTTTAGCAAACTGGGGAAAAAGGCGAGGGTGGGAATCGAACCCAGAACCTCGCGGTTTTACTTGTTGGGAGCAAACTCCAACCTCCTGCACCTTTCCACCAAAGCCCTTCTGGAATCGGTGGGGTAGCGGAAATGCACCTCCCAAAAAGAGAAAATCCGGGTTAAAGGTTGGTGGTTCGACCCCCGTTTGTGCCCGAAAAAGGTGACAGGAAAAAAAAGGAACAAGGCAAAAACAAAGAGAAAAAAAGGGGAATTTTCATACATTTCATTTCTTTTAAATTCATTTTTCATTTTATTAGGTACTCGCTAGCACATCAATGTATGTGTGCGCGTTTAAAAGCACGGGGCCCAAAATACTCTACATTGCACACAAGACTAGATACGCTAGCGAGACTCTAAATTGCCGCTCTGATTTCTGATGTACAAGTGAGTAATTTGGTTACACCACACACACACACACACAACACACACACACACACAAACCACCCCAACACAACACACAAAAATATGCATACACACCACACTTGATTGCTAGTGGTAATTAAGGTGTTTTTTTCTTTATTTTGAGCTGTAAACTTAAGAGAAAGTAATTTAACGCCCTTACACCAAACCTTTCCCCAAAAAAATGCTCATTCCATGCATTTCATATAATACTCTGCTGACGTTTTTCATGTCACTATTCAGGCAGCCTTTATTTAACACCCCCCCCCAACACACACAACAACACCACACACAAAAACACACACACAACCACACACACCACAACCACACACAAAACAGACCCCCCCCCTCCCCATCCCCTTTGTAAAAAGAAAAAAAAAGAGAGAAAAAAAGACCACACCACAAAAACAAATTTGAGTTTTTCTTTTGTGTACTACACAAATGTTGATTCTGTTTTTTGCTTTTGTGTTTTGGGGATTGTTGTTGCTGTTTTTTGTTTTTTTTTGTTTTTGTTCATTTTGCATTTGCAAACCCAAATACTACAAGCCGGGCGCACTGTTTTTGCATTTTTGCTATGTTAATGGTTTTGTTTGTTATGTTATCTATGCTATGCTCTGCAATGCTCTGCTAGCTATGCTCTGGTACTTTTTTATGCTTTGTTATGCTCTGCTCTGCTCTGCTCTGCTGCCTTATGCTCTGCTATGCTATGCTCTGCTATGCTCTGCTATGTTATGCTCTGCTCTGCTCTGCTCTGCTCTGCTCTGCTCTGCTCTGCTCTGCTCTGCTCTGCTCTGCTCTGCTATGCTATGCTCTGCTCTGCTCTGCTATGTTATGCTCTGCTCTGCTCTGCTGTTATGCTATGCTATGCTATGTTATGCCATGCTATGCTATGCTATGCTATGTTATGCTATGCTATGTTATGCAATGCTATGCAATGCTATGCTATGTTATGCTATGCTATGCTAGGCTATGCTATGCTATGCTATGCTATGTTATGCTATGTTATGCAATGCTATGCAATGCTATGCTATGTTATGCTATGCTAGGCTATGCTAGGCTATGCTATGCTATGCTATGCTATGCTATGCTATGCTATGCTCTGCTCTGCTCTGCTCTGCTCTGCTCTGCTCTGCTATGTTATGCAATACTATGCTATGCTATGCTATGTTATACTATGCTATGCTATGTTATACTATGCTATGCTCTGCTCTGCTCTGCTATGCTATGCTATGTTATGCAATACTATGCTATGCTATGCTATGTTATACTATGCTATGCTATGTTATACTATGCTATGCTATGCTATGTTATACTATGCTATGTTATGCTATGCTTTGCTATGCTGTTACGCTCTGCTATGCTATGTTATGCTCTGCTCTGCTCTGCTATGCTATACTATGCTATGCTGTGCTATGCTGCGCTGCGCTGCGCTGTGCTAAGCACTGAGCCAAAAAACCCCGAGGTAGCAGCAATAAGGCAATAAGATCCAGCTGCTTTCAGGCTGCCGAAAGGTGCTGGGATGTCATGTCGTTTATTTGCTTTCCCGCCACGAGGGAAGCTGGGGAGAAGCAGAGAGTGAGTGTGGATGCCAGGGGAGCCAGGCACTTCCCCTACTCACCCACGTCTGCCTGTGCGCCTCTGCTCCTGCCCTCATCCCCTTAGGTGGCCTCCACATGCTGTCTCGGAGAGCTGACTACCGATGGCTAGCATGATTGAGATGTTCTGGGTTTTTTCTACCCAATGAAGGTGAGAAGGGGGTCGCGCAGAGATTAAAGTTCGCGGAATGTAAACTATTGGATTTTTCTTCAGTCGAACGCTCAGACAGTGGCAATTCTTGTCTGCCCTATGAGCGAAAATGCGTTAGGACAAGTCAGGCCCAGCGCAATCCGACTTCGGCGTGGGTGAGAATTGTTGGTTTAAATAGTTGGGTTGTTTTTTTGTACAAAAATGAAATTGAACATTGAAAACAAGGAGGTGACAGGAACAAAAGGAACAAGGCAGAAACAAAGAAAATAGATAGAAAAGAGGGACGTCCTTGTGCAGAATTTCCAGAAGGTGGGGATGGTATTTATATTGACAGGCCCCCGGGATCCCAACAGGGATGTTGATTGGATTAGGAGAGGGATTTTATTTTTTTCCAAATACACGAGACAAAGGAAAATGGTCTGTACCATGAATCAGTTAAGCTAAGTATTCATGTTGATTGGTTTACTCGTCCACGAAGTTCTAAAAACTAACATTAAACGTCTTGGGTAAATCTGTGTGGGCAAAAGAGTGTAGCTGATGCAATTTGTTTAAAGTATGTTAGCATTTAGTGATATTACACCAGAGACACAGATGAGAGAGAGAGAGAGAGAGAGAGAGAGGAGAGGAGAGAGAGAAGAGAGAGAGAGAGAGAGAGAGAGAGAGAGAGAGAGAGAGAATTATGGACTGCAAGAAAAACACCGTTCATATATACATCTATATATCTATATCTATCTAATTATCTATCTATTATATATAGACGAGAGAGAGAGAAAGAGAGAGAGAGAAAAGAGAGAGAGAGAGAGAGGGAAAAGAGAGAGAGAGAGAGAGAGAGAGAGGAGAGAGAGAGAGAGAGAGAGAGGGAGAAGAGAGAGAGAGAGAGAGAGAGAGAGAGAGAGAAAGGGAGAGAGAGAGAGAGAAGAGAGAGAGAGAGAAGAGAGAGAGAGAGAGAGAGAGAGAGAGAGAAGGAGAAGGGAGAGAGAGAGGGGAGAAAGAGAGAGAGGGGAGGGGAGAGAGAGAGAGGAGAGAGAGAGAGAGAAGAGAGAGAGAGAGAGAGAGAAAGGGAGAAAAAGGGAAAGAGAGAGAGAGAGAGAGAGAGAGAAAAGAGGGAGAGAGAGAGAGAGAGAGGGAGAGAGAGAGGAGAGGAGAGAGAGAGAGAAAGAGAGAAGAGCGAGCAGGGGGGGGGGGCTGTTCTTTTAAAAAAACCTGGCAAAAAGGGGGGGGAAAACCCCTTTGCGTGCAAGTTGCTGAAGCAGTGTTTTGTTTTTTTTTTATCCGGAAGCTAAAAAGAGATGTTGTATTATTTAAAGGGTCGCTTGTGCCTTAGAGGTGGAAAAATTTGTGGGCATTGCCTGCCGCCCGCGGCGGGTTTGTTTGTGTGTGTGTGGGGAGAGCAGCGACGAGCGGCGAGCGAGAGAGAGAGCAGAAAAAAGAGAAGGGGAGAGAAGAAAAGGGGAGAAGAGAGAGAGAGAATTGTATTGCAGGAAAAAAAAAAGAGGGGGAGAAAAAAGGCCCTAAAAAATCATAAACAGGAGTGAGAAATAACCCTAACTTGTCAGTAGCTCTGGTTTTTTTAAAACCAAAGAAAGCACACTAGGCCTAAAATTCTTTCCCCTGTTTTTAATACCAATTTTTCATCACAGAATTTCAAACCATCACTAAACAAGACTGTTCCGACATGTGGTTGCTGCCCAACGCTTAATGGGGGCACCTTTCAGACACCAATTCCGAAAAAAAACACAGGGTTTTTATTCCATGATCCTCGGAAAATAAAAGACAAAAATAACACCACAAAACCCCTTTTCCCCTTTTTTGAAAAATTTTAATGGGGCGTATTGGGATTTTTAATGGTTTTGAGATAGTAAGTGGTTTGGTTAAAACACGCATATGCAGGCAGATGGGTGGTTGCGGGAGTATTTCCATTTTAAAACCCCGCAGCTCTTAATTTCGCGTGTTTTTGATCGCATTATTATCCCCTTTAGTTAGTCCCCCATTTCCCCCCATGGCGTGCTTCAAAAAAACACAAAAAACAAACACCAACACACACATAAATAATATAAAAATTAAAATAAAATAAAATTTAAAAAAAAGAAGAGGAGAAGAGAGAGAAGAGAAACCGGGGCAAAAAGGGGGAAAAAAAAACCCACTTGGTGACAAAAATTGCCTGAAGCAAGTTTTTGTTTTGTTTTTATCCAGATAGCAAAATGGATTGTATTATTCAAAGTATGCTTGATCCCTTCATGTGTAACTACGAAATTTTTTAGGCCCAAATTGCCTCCCGCTTGCATGCCTGTTTTGATGCTCGAGCTAAAGCTCTACTGTGTGCTTGCATTCAGAGAGGCGAAATGCTCCTTCGTGTTTTTTGTTTTGATTTTTTTGTTTTCCTCTTTCCTCTTTTTCCCCTCTCTTTTTCTCTTTTTTCCCCCTCCTCTCCCCTGCCTTTTTTTCCCTCTCTCTTGCCTCTATTTTTGTTTTTTTGTCTTTTTTGTCGTATGTTGTCTCTGTGTTCCCTGTGTTTCTGTCTCTGTCTTTTTTGTGTCTGTTTGCTGTCTGTCTGTCTTCTCTCACGAAGATGTGCGGGTCATAGCGAAAGCTCTACGGCGTGGCGCATTCAGCGAGGCCGAAAACCCTCTCTCTTTGTCTCTCTCTCTCTCTCCTTTTCCCCTTGCTTGACCTTGTTTCCCCTCCCCCCTTTTTTCTCTCCCCTCCCTGCCTCTGTCTCTCTTTTTTTTTTCCCCCTTTTTCTCTCCCTGCTCGTTTTCTCTCTCTTTTTGTCTCTCTGTTTCTGTCTGATATC